>CM037782.1:32139655-32189655 GCA_021229015.1 Solen grandis | reverse complement strand
ACACATGGCAGTATGATGATAACACACATGATAGTTATGCTAACATGATAATTCACTTGATTAATACAAGGCAGTATGATGATAACACACATACGCAATGTTGCACAATTATTAACTTAGGTTAATCTGCTACATTTAATTAAAACCAATGACAGTATGATGATAAAACAGACAGTATGAGTATAAACACATGCGTATGATGATTAACACACATGACAGTATGATGATTACATTGGATGAACAGTATTGATGAAACACACATGACAGTTGATGATAACAGTACATCATTAATATAAACACACATGGCAGTATGAAAGATAACACACATCAGTATGATGATAACACACATGATTAGATAATTCACTTGATTAAACGGTTTTTTCTCATATGATAATATACTCATGATAATTCACACATGGCTGTGTAATAATAGCACACACACGATAATACACACAAGTTAACCGTTAAACACAAACTTGATAATACATATGATAATACATTTAAGTCATGATAATCATACTGATATGATAATCACACAGACATGATAATCATTTACACTTGATGTCACCAGGATATGTCACCAGGCTATGTCATACTTGTACAAAGAAGTCTATCCTCAACATCTGTAATTAAAATAGTTGTATTAGCCCAGGTCTCGATGTATTGTTATAACTTTCTGGTACATGTTCAGCCATGATAAGTTGGTCAGGCAGTGTTGACAGGGAAGAAAATTGTTGTCTGAGATAGATTGTCCTTACACTGCCATACATAACACAGGCTTAATTGAATTTTACGATTTACAAAACTGGAATGTTGAAAATGAATAAACATTGAATCAATTTCTTACAAAATTTTAAAGTCTTTGTCAGTTCAAACAATTCTTTAGGGAAATTTCATTTCTTACAAATTACTATACATGTAATTGATTTATGTATGGGTATTTGTTTCTTATTCCATGATTACTTTCTCTGGTATGACTTTGTTGACCATATACATACAGCTGTAGGTTTAGGGTGTTGATTACATAGGACATCAACTTCAATAGGATTTTATAGCTTCTGTCTCATTCACAATAATCAAAGCACATACTGTTCATAATATGAGGACCATGAGTTACAGTATAGATTTTTATATATATGTATAAATAAGTAGCTATTCATATGCACTCTTTGATATGCTTGCACTTGGTTTGAAAAATGAAAATCATTCCAATGGGATGAACATAAAAGGTTAAGAGATAAACTAAGGAGTTAATGATTCTAATGGCACTTATTCCTGGTAGTCTTATCTCCCTTTGTACCAGGTCACAAGAGATCTAAGATATAGACTCCAGTGATGCATAGTTCTTTAATATGAAAATAATCATGGAACACTTTCATTTCAGAAAGGAAAGTCTTATTAAGTTATTCTCCACTATGCCAATTGTCTAATTTTTAATTTTGTTTAATCTAATGCCTTTGCCATATTGTGCTTTCAATACTTCTTTCTATGCATGCCTCTACACTGTTTAAATATAGACTTTGAGTCATTGAAATTTAACTTAATTATACCCCCCCGCAACGAAGTTAGGGGGGGGTATACTGGAATCAGGTTGTCCGTCCGTCCGTCCGTCCGTCTGTCCGTCCGTCTGTAGACACAAAATTCTGCGGACTACTCCTCCTAAACTTCTGGAAGGATTTTGATGAAACTTGCTGGCAATGATCCTTAGACATTGTATTAGCGCGTTATCTATATAGCATTGAGTTACCTCCCCTATTTACCAAGTTATGCCCCTTTGATGATTTTTGCATTACAAACTTCTGCGGACTACTCCGCCTAAACTACTGGAAGGATTTTAATGATACTTGCTGTCAATGATCCTTAGACATTGTAGCAGCGCGTTATCTATATAGCATTGAGTTACCTCCCCTATTTACCAAGTTATGCCCCTTTGATGATTTTTGCATTACAAACTTCTGCGGACTACTCCGCCTAAACTACTGGAAGGATTTTAATGATACTTGCTGTCAATGATCCTTAGACATTGTAGCAGCGCGTTATCTATATAGCATTTGAGTTACCTCCCCTATTTACCAATTTATGCCCCTTTGATGATTTTTGCATTACAAACTTCTGCGGACTACTCCGCCTAAACTACTGGAAGGATTTTAATGATACTTGCTGTCAATGATCCTTAGACATTGTAGCAGCGCGTTATCTATATAGCATTGAGTTACCTCCCCTATTCACCAAGTTATGCCCCTTTGATGATTTTTGCATTACAAACTTCTGCGGACTACTCCTAAACTACTGGAAGGATTTTAATGATACTTGCTGTCAATGATCCTTAGACATTGTAGCAGCGCGTTATCTATATAGCATTGAGTTACCTCCCCTATTTACCAAGTTATGCCCCTTTGATGATTTTTGCATTACAAACTTCTGCGGACTACTTCGCCTAAACTACTGGAAGGATTTTGATGAAACTTGCTGCCATTCATCCTTAGACATTGTAGAAGCATGTGTTAGTTATATAACATTGGATTACCTCCCTTTATTATAGTTATGCCCCTTTGATGATTTTTGCTTTACAATTTTCTGCAGACTACTCCTCCCATTGGATTACCTCCCTTTTTTATAGTTATGCCCCTTTGATGATTTTTGCTTTACAATTTTCTGCAGACTACTCCTCCTAAACTACTGGAGGGATTTCAATGAAACTTGCTGTCATTAACCTTGACATTGTGTGCGCTTTTTCATTACTTGGGCCCCCCCCCCCCCCCTGTTTTAAAGATATGTCCCTTTGATGGTATTTGTTTTACAATTTTCTTCCATTGATAGATTTCAGTGAATCTTAATGATATTTATCCATAGACATAGGTATATCCATAGGTATGTGTTACAAAGGATCACTAGATTTCCATGTAGTTGGCACATATGTCCTCTATATACGTATTAAGATGGAGTGTTGCATACAAGAATTCTGATTTCATGCTCCAAAGCCATGTTTGACAAAAACACTTGCGGGGGGGTATTAGGTATTAGTAAGCCCTTAGGCGACAGTTCTAGTTTAGAATTGCTTGCCTGTTTCTGACACTTCTTAGAACAGCACAGTACAATGAGATTGTATAGAGGTTTAAGGGATCTATGTACCTAATGTGTAATTTGTGGCCGTCATCTCAGATGAAAACACAGCCATTACCAAGGGTTGAATTGATATCATTTGCTATTCCTGTATAATTAAAAAACATTGTGCCTGCTGTTCATTTGCTTATATGTTACAGTGCTGTGATATAATTTCATGTGCGTGTATATTTCCCAGAGAAAAATGCCATGTTCTTTTCAGTTGTCTGCTGTTGGTTTAATAACTCATAGAGTTATGGGACTTGGTTTATCAAACATAGGGCAACAGAGGAACATAATGCTAGTCCCGGTTTAACATATGATGTGCTACAGGTGGTATCAAGTCCATGTCATTTAAATATAACAAGTACAGTGCAGATCCAGTGTTTGGGTCCAAGTACAGGTATTATTATGTAAATAAACACCTTAAGTCAACTAAACACATCTCAAAATGTTCGATTTGGTTTCCAGTCTTGTACTGTATTAGATTTGCCTTATAATGTACCAGCAGCATATTAAAATGTAGCTATCGGTACTCTGTATTATTTGAAGATTGCTATTCAGTCAATAACACAACTTTGACATGATAAAGGATATAACAAAATTTTCTTTCTGATTATTTATAAACATAATAAAGATCAAATTGTTCAGTTAGTGATATTTTACTTCATATGTGGGCTTTACAGTAGTTTTATTACTGTCATGAATTCTGTCTGTTTCAATAATTATTGTTTAATTGTTAACATCCTTCACTTGACTGTGCTTACTGGTACAGTCACTCCTTAATGATATAAGGTCAAACTATATCCTGTGTATACTAACAACTTTTAGAAACTATGAGGGGTGTTCATATAGCCACTTATGGTAAATATTTGTTTTGGCTGACTGCCTGAAATCTGTAGATATATCATTGTTGATTATTGCTGGTATGAATCGAAACGGTTGAAATTATCAATGATTCAATAAAGCATGATGCAATAAAACAATCAAATATTACAGCATTTTTGTTATCTTTATTTTCCAGTCTTTCACTATCCATGAGTTTACAATATTTCTTATGTTTAATGTATTTTGATCAGCACATCAATCAGTCAAGCCATTTAACATGCTGTTTCCATGTCTCTGGGTTGCATGTTGACCTATTGCTCTCCTCCATCCATCTCTGTCAAGGGCTAGAGCTGGACTCAGACTAATTGTTTAAGGTCTTCTCTAATGGATGCTTACCACATGATATTACACACTTTTAGTTCCCCTGAGCATGTACCAGTACTAGTAGTAGTATGCTCATTGAATATATGTTATCTGTCCAATTATTGTCCCTACGTCCATTGTCCACAACTAGATTGTTTCAACCCTAACATCTTTATTTCTTGAGCAGTTGTGGTCAAACTTGATGACAGTGATGAAAACATGATCTGTCAGCCAAAATTTTGGCTGTTAAATCGGGAGTTAAGACCCTCGATCTATCACAAAATGCTAGATCTCTAGCATGTGAATTTATTCAGTAATCTTGATCAAACTTGGAGACAATATTTATGGCCATAATCTCTCTGCCAAGATTGAGTGTGACTGATATTGGATCATATGCTAAGATTTGACACCTCTTTGAGTTAGTGAAATAGGGTTGCACTGGACCATTTATTGTATGAAAGGTTTTAAGCAGCATAAAATATTTTTAAATATACAAAGTTGCTTGATAATGAAGTAATGCATTATTTACAACAAATGTCTTACTATTTTACAATTTTAAAGAGTTATTTCTGTGAAGATTTTAAGAGTCTACAAAGAGATCTTACAAAATGTGCAGAGCATATTAAGAACATAATATTCTATTTATTAACCAGGTTTTCAACGAATATCTTAGTTATTAGAATTAAGTATGTCGTTGGATGGGCAGATGGATGGGCTGGTGTCAAACTTTTCATTTCCGTCAAATATCTCCTTTTAGACTAGAGATACAATTTTCATACTTGGTAGGTAGAGATAACTTACCGGAAAAGGAAGATTGGGATTTATTTTCAGGATGATAGGGTCAAGGTCACTGTTACTAGAAATAGATTTTTGTTTCCTTCAACTTCTTTTAGGAGTGAGGTATGATGAACAGATTTAGTAGATAGATACCTCATATGGGATAAGGAAGATTGGGATTGATTTTCAGATCAATAGGGTCATGGTCACTGTTACTAAAAATAGTTTTGCTTGCCTGGGGCAACACTTGGAAACCTGTTTTCATAATTGTGGGATACATATCTGCCCAATTTAAGAATTACTGTTATCACTTACTGCTTAGTATTGAAGGTGTAATTTGAGTTAGATGTTCACACTTCATGTATTTTAATTATATGTAGATACAACTATTCTAAAAATATGTTTCCAGTGTTTTCAATGTAAATATTGGTGTGCTAGCATACACTTGAATGTCTGAATTAAATCTTCACTGAATCTAATGAAGTAAGTTAAGCTGTTGACTACTGGCTATCAAAATGTAGTAGAGGTATAAAATGGCACTTGTACTATCTTGCCATAGAGCTAGCTTTTGTGGCGACGTGGTAGAGTGTCTGATTTGCATACCAAGGGTCCCGAGTTCAATACCAGCTCGGGGCAGTAGGATTTTACTTGGTTACATTTGGCGCCCAACGTAAATAACTCAGAGTTGTAGAAGGGATGGCAGCACCCTTAGAAAGTCCCACAGACGTCGTTCAAACTCCAGGAATCTGAGGACAGATTTTTGAAAGGAGGGGGTGTATGTAGTAGAGTAGAGCTGGGACGGGTAGAGATTTTCTACCCGGGTACCCGTGGTCCAATTAACCGCGGGTACTCGAGTACCCGCGAAAATCAAACTTTCAGTTGATTAAGATTAAGTCGACATTAAAGTTGAACCAAATGGTGACCAAGGTCTAGCTGGTGACGATCCGCCTTTGCCTACGTTACCTGACGCGCTATAGATCAGTAGGTTGACAAAAGTAAGTAAATTCGCCGTCAGTGTTGAAGAATGTTGGCGAGATTTTTTAGTTTATATTGAGTCACCTGCATTCGTTTTAAAATGCTGCCATAGTTTTGTTTTTCGTTTAATTATTTGTTTAACTGAATATCCTGAATATATAATCATTGGAAACTTTGAATATAAATAGATCGGTGAGAAAAATTAAAAAGTTGTTCGTTTGAAATTGTTTCCAAGTGTTTTAATTGTAACCCATTTGTTGTTAGTCATCAATACTGTAGGCCTACATGCTGAAAATAACAGAAAATTCGTTCAGATTTCATCTTTAACTGTTCATGTCCTGAACGTATTGAAATATACGTATTCGTTTTTGCCGTAGATTGAAATAAGACTGCTGGCTTTTGGCCGACTATCGGCGATGGTTTCCGGATGGGGTTACCTACCTTTAATGATTTAATATGTACATGCGTGTTTCCTAACTGTACAGATTCTATATTATGCATATTTCCCCTCCTTCACATGTTCCTGGCCAATGTGTGGCATATAACGTTATCTACACGAATTTAAGACCTGGTATACACGGAAACCTTTCCAAAAGTACCTCGATGCATCAATTAGCGGTAAGAAAAAGTCATTCTAATTTTAGACCGGGTACCCGGGTAGGAATTTACTACCCGGGTAGCGCTTTTACCCGCCGGGCACCCGGGTACTCGAGTACCCTTCCCAGCCCTATAGTAGAGGTATAAAATGGCACTTGTACTATCTTGCCATAGAGCTAGCTTTTGTGGCAACGTGGTAGAGTGTCCGATTTGCATACCAAGGGTCCCGAGTTCGATACCAGCTCGGGGCATAGGGGATTTTACTTGGTTACAAAAAGAAAAGAAAAAATTTTTTTAAGACACTATATTACTCACAATTTTGTCTACTTCCATAGATTTTATGTGAAGAATTATGTACCTATCAATGTTTTGGCCCAGGGAGGGGATGGTAGGCATACATGGGGCTTTTCACAGCATGAAAAAGACTTATTCAGTATTCATGACTTATCTGCAGTTCAAGGTAAGGGTTACAAAGGTCAAGGACATGCGGTATTTCATTTCCATACAGTATAATGAGAACTTAACTAATAACATTTGAAAGAGCTTTGCACATTTTCTTCTTTTAACAAGTCAATGTGAAGAGCAAAAAACATTATGTGTACATCAGTCAAAAATATATACAAGACAGTTATTTGTGTCAAACCCATCCTAAATTACTCATCACTTAATCAATTTATCATACCGATAATTAAGAATGCTTCCAGAATAATCACAGGAACAGAAGAGGTCAATTTACATAATCATGACACTGTCCTATTATTACTTTTTCATGTTTTATTTTATTTTATTTTAATTTATTTCAAAGCTCTAGAAGGTCAATGGCACAGAGGACAAACATGTACAGATGATAGTAGAAAGTAGGCAATATCCAAAACTTTACAGTACTCCAGTATCAGACCCCCAGCATCTGCAAACCAAAAACAAGAAATTGAATAACAGCTGGAAAAAATATATCATTTTGTTGTGAATGCAACATTTTTTACTATAACAGTAACAAATTCACCAACCCCTAGAATGAAATCCAAATGATACTTTTTGAACGCCCCTCTAATTAAAGTATTAAGGGGAAGTCACTCCGTTTTGTTTATTTACTTCCTGATTCAGGAGAGAACGGGGAAGTTTTAACATAACACTTACCATACACAGTCTCGTAAAAAGCTTATCTGTGCACGGTATCGGATTTTTTTCGGTTTAAAGTTTCAAAAAATGACAAAGGCAGTTAAACTTTTATGCTAATGTAAATACAGAATACTTAATGGACACGGTGAAACTTTTAAAACTTTTAATTATCAGTGTAGTTCTATGATGTGGATCCGAGATCGGTGATTGACAGATGTGTAAAGTGTCATAGTTAACATTCTGTGCATGCTGATGTGTAGCTTATGAAGACGTAGCTGACAGTCATGGCTGTAAGTTTATTTTGATTCATAAAAAGCTAAACTCAAGATCGATGGGCGTTTTTCTATAAACATTGTTATGAGTACAGTACGGTACGGTACTTTCACTACAGTACAGATGCTTTGTATGTACTAGTACAGCACTGTACAGTACAGTCCATTGTATTGTTGGCACTAATGCTTTTATCGCAGACTTCAGAATAAGTTTACTGCCTTTCTTCTTAACAATGCAGTTGTGAAATCTAATCATGCCTTGTAAAATAATCTGACTCACTAGTCTAATCCGACAGAGTGAGTGTATCAACTAATGCCTCTCTCTCTCTTATACAGCAGTACTGTACAGTGTCACTTTTTCCATTCAGTATGTTAAGCATAGATGAGAGTAATGTCGTGCTGCAAAGGAAGTAGCTGACAACTTCACTTCTGATTTAGAAAGTAGAAGAAACCAACCAGTTCCTTACCATTTATAGGGTCCTCACTAAGATCCGAAATATATTGACGAAGATTTGCCAAAAATTTGCAGTTTTTCAATTTAGCCCTATGAGAAGTGGGGAAGTGCGTAGGAAAAACGTTGTTTTTTTTCCCTCCAAATATACTATATATACTATATATAAGTTATCATAATCTGAACTTGGTGCCCAGACTAGTCCCATCAATGAGCGGCTCAGCACGACGTGCTATTTTTGGTACTGTTTGTCATGCCTCTCGCCAAACTGAAAGTAGAACGATATCACAAATTATGGGTACACAAATGTGGACTATGCCCAGACATGAATACTGGTAGAAGTTGTTTTGTTTGCAAAAGGATTTCTTTATCCATCTACAAGTGTATGCATTTTATTAAAAGAATAAGGAGCAAAGGGGTGCCTGATAGTCCTTTATGATAAAATGGCATGGCCACTGTGTATTAAATTAAAAAAAATTCTGTTGAAGCTCTGACATATCAAATATGTTAAAAAACTATAGATAAGATAGATAAGACTTGAGCTATTTCATTGGTGTACAATCTGATTATCTATAGAAAAAAATTGAACTCAAAATTTGACAAGGTCATTTTTATCTAAAGTGAAACGATAAATATCCCCAGTGCAATAAAAATATGTTGACTGTACCAGCTTTATAGTTGAGTAGTAGCTAACTTATCAGTTTATTTTTCTCTGTATTTTTGAGTGTAAAAGATATTTTATTTTAATGACATGTGTCGAACTAATTTTTTAACAAATAAACCAATACGTGGTTGTATATCATAGAAACACCATGTCCAACAAGCCTATAAGTCACCTAGAGCTGGGACGAGTTCTTGAGTACCCGGGTATTGGGTCGGGTAATGCTTCTACCCAGGTTGGATGAGTTCTTAAGTAGCCGGGTATTCGGGTCGGGTAATGCTTCTATCCAGGTACTAAATCATTACCCAGGTAACCAACTATTATATAGTAAAGCTATATAGATAAATAAAAATAAGCTTGATCTCTCTAATAAATAGCTGAACCGTCATGTCAACATCTCCCGGATTTTCCACCAAATGCCACCTGATTTTCTTCACCCATAATGTTCAAAATGATGACATAGATGTCAAATTCAGATTCAAATTTAGTTTGCTTGTGATCTGCACTGGACCAACAGTCTGTGTAGCGAAGCTGTCATTGTATCGCTTCAATGTTTAAACTCAAGATGTTTTTTTCATGGATGAAATACCAACTCAATGGTAACTTAATTCGAGGTTGCAAATGTTGCATTTTGTCTTCTGTTTGTCTTGCAGAAGACTGAAAAACTGCCAAACTTGGCCTTATGAAGAAGGTTGGTTCTTGGCAATGTTTATGCAAGTGCCAGGATTCAGAAAGTTTCAAGTTTTAATTTAACATCATGTACTGGGGCACCTGTGAGTAATATGGCCGTGGGTACCCAGGTATGAAATTTCTACCCGTCCCAGCTCTTAAAGTCACCAAGTTAAATTACAGGGTTGGCAAAACCCCGGGTTTTATGAGTTAATGCATCATAAAATGATAAATAGATTATGATTTTACAATAGATATATAATTAATACTTCTGCCATTAACACAACTTGATAAATTTATGGAAAAAGGTTCTCACTCTGATTTGGATAGACCATGGATATAGAGTATAGATGTTAGGTTCTCACTCTGACATGGATAGACCATGGATATAGAGTGTAGATGTCAGAGTCTCACTCTTAAATGGATAGACCATGGATATAGAGTGTAGATGTCAGGTTCTCACTCTGACATGGATAGACCATGGATATAGAGTGTAGATGTCAGAGTCTCACTCTTAAATGGATAGACCATGGATATAGAGTGTAGATGTCAGGGTCTCACTCTGACATGGATAGACCATGGATATAGAGTGTAGATGTCAGAGTCTCACTCTTACATGGATAGACCATGGATATAGAGTGTAGATGTCAGAGTCTCACTCTTACATGGATAGACCATGGATATAGAGTGTAGATGTCAGAGTCTCACTCTGACATGGATAGACCATGGATATAGAGTGTAGATGTCAGGTTCTCACTCTTACATGGATAGACCATGGATATAGAGTCATGTTCTTACATTGAGGTGAACAGACCATGGGTATAAAGTGTAGATATTTTGTTCTCACTCTGAGGTTTGTGCATGTCCATGTGTAGGAGGACAGGACACATGGCCAGATTACAAATTAATCTTAAATATAGGTATCTTACGACAGTCATGCCTGCAAATAGAGAACAAATGGGCAAGGATTAATGCCAAAACCCAGGGACATAATTATCTGTGTGTATTTAATATCTTATTCATCTTTTAAGAATGTCTGACACAAGATATCCAAGAAATTGTTATAAAATGTTAAAATATCCTGATGATTTGGGCAGAATAAACTGGGTAACGAGAGTAAAAGAACTTCTTTTTAGGTATGGATTTGGCTTTGTTTGGTTATCTCAAGAGGTTGCAGATATAAATTTGTTCATTTTTAAATTTAGACAAAGATTAGTGGATTGCAAGAGACAATCATGGCAAAATGATATAGAGTGTTCATCTCGTTGTAACTTTTACAAAGGTTTCAAAAGTTTATTAGAACCAGAAAAATATCTTTCTATTGGCATTCCTTTAAGGTTAAGAATAGGTTTAGCACGATTTAGATGCTCAGGTCATAAATTAAATATTGAACTTGGACGCCATGCTGGAATTGATAAAGAATTCAGAATATGTAACTTTTGTATGATTTATCTGAACCACCGATATGTAGAAGATGAATTTCACGTATTCTTCAAATGCAAAAGGTTTAATGACATAAGACAATCTTTTTTATTTAGTTGGTATAATGGCAGCACAAACTTAGTAAATTTACATAATTTATTAAACAGTAAAAATAGTATTACTTTAAAGAAAGTAGCAACTTTTGTAACAATAATATTAGAAAAAATAGACAGTGACCATGCTGGGAGATAAGAAGATTGTAGTGCATGAGTGTTTTGTTTGTATTGTGTGCTCGGGACTTAAAGTTTCGACCTAATTTGTATGTAAGACCATATTGTAAGTGTAACTTGTTTGTACTTTGGGTGATGCTGGTGTGGGGTGTGTTAGTGCGCAACTCTTAATTTAGTCTGTGTATTGCTTTAAATATATTGTATTTTGGGCCGGTGGCCTTTATTTACAAATAAAGTATCTTGTATCTTTTATCTTGTATCTTTACTAAATTGCTTTGATTTCTCACGACTGCCTTGAAAATAACAGCTCACAATGTAAGACATTGACTCATTATGTAATCCCAAATGGTGTCAGATACATACACTATGACTATAGAGTGAAGATATGAAGCTCTCTCTCCGGGTTATGTGAAAGTTTGTACTCACAGGCTGATCAAGTTTTATGCAGTTCGCTGCTCCTCAGTGGTCTGAAAATGAGGACTTTACGATTAAATTTGGTAAGGTTTAACTGTGGTTTTCTGCAGATCAGGCTTTATGTGGTACTTATTGAGTGCGTCAAAATGAGTCTATATGAGGGAAAGGGTTAAGTATTTAAGTATTGCTTATGATTTGTTATAAATGAGGTTTGTGGGGTTGGAGTCCTATTGGATATTTCAGGAATTTGATAAATAGGTGACTTCAATTAAAAGACAAAGAACAAAAGTGACAATGTAAGGCCATGGCTTATTATATATTCCAGCTCACAGAAGTGTGGGCTATATAGGAATCACCCTCATCATGTCATGTCCTAGACTTACCTTACTTGAAGATAAGGTCTAGTTTGACGTCTGCACAGTAGCCATCAGAATTGGAATCTCAGACATTTAGGTCAGTGGCTGTCGGAACAGTAACCCTTTTGTTTTCACTTCAGACTTTTATTAACAGCTGGGTTATCATTATCTCCTACCAGCAGACTTGTTTTTACATCTAAGCTGTGATGAACCCATTTGGCTCAAAACAGTAACTAATGCTCCATGAGATATCATAGTAAAGCCAAAGTGTTCTTTAAAATGCAGGGGACATTCATGACTCAGTGGTTACAGTCACTGACTAACTTATCATGATTTAGCCCTTCACTTTAGCGGGTTTGAGTCCCAGCTCTTCAATCTATTCATTTTGTAGTTGCAGTTGGTGGATCTATGCACATGTCTCTGTGGACATGGGGTCTTCTTCCATCTGTAAATATCTGTATATATCGACTCAAATACTGTCTAAATGATGGTTAACTCCAATACAACAAACCATCTTTAAAGCCTTTACCAATGAGGTATCATAACTGGATAGTTGGCCTACTTTATCACAGAAAATGCCACAAGAGCTCCAGCCATTTGATTATGTGAAAACTCAAGAGGTATATCTTATTCTACCCAATTTATCATAAATTCAAAACAACAGTGTATACTTCCTATTTTCCCCGTAATGTTTAAGTTATCTATATGCAGAAGCAGAAACCCAGATAACATTTATTTGGTACCCAGTTGGATACATGGCTTTTCTTTGATCAGTATTTTCCCATGTAAAATAAAGGCAAATGCCATCATCAGAACCAAAGAGAAAAATCACTTTTTGTATAATATTGTAAAATATGTCAATTTTAGTTGGGATTTCTTTTACTGAGTTATGGGATTTCTTTTTACTGTGATATACTTGTGAAAAGAATTAGTGTAAAACTTTAATGGTGGCATAGCTAATCATAGTTAGATATTTTGATAGACAAGCACCTGCTTGTACAATCTCAAGGCCAGATTCAATTGCATGCATTTTAAAACCCTCAATGAATATAATGGCAATGTAAAATGACTATTAGTTTGAACCTATAATCATAGTAAGGTGATTTAGAGAACATGGGGTTCTGGAAGAGATCTGTTATCCACAGTTAAAGTTATCTTTATATACTATGCTTAATTGTGTGGCAATCATTTTGAGACTGATGGGGTCAGAGTCAATATTACTAAGTAGAAAACTAGAAGACTTGATGCATGAACTAAGATAACCCTTTCCCTCATATAGACTCATTTTGACGCGCTCAATAGGTACCACATAAAGCCTGATCTGTAGAAAACCACAGTTAAACCTTACCAAATTTAATTATAAAGTCCTCATTTCCAGACCACTGAGGAGCAGTGAACAGCATAATTCCAGATCAGCCTGCGAGTAACTTGCAGGCTGATCTGGTTTTATGCTGTTCGCATAGGTCTTTCCATGGTGTCCTCTATGAGGGAAAGGGTTAATCAAGGTCTTACTCATTTATTTGCAACTCTTTGATATTTGTTGCTTATGGCATGAGGATGTGTCATGTGACTTTGATCTAAGTTCACTTGCAGAATGTCAAGGAATTTAAAAGAACTTAATGATTCAAATTGACACTTTGTAATTTAATAAAATGGAGAGTTTTTCCAAATTGGTGCTATGGACAGTGATAGATAGGACATATGGTGATTTTAACATTAGTTGTGCATAACCTCAAACACCTCTGTCATAGACATCATTAAATGGTGATAATGAAACTCCTTACATCAAGCCATCTTTATTTTAAGATATGTAAGCCACAAGTATGTGTAGAAATATTTCATTATAGTGCCTTGAGGGCTTTGGTACTGGGGAGAAGAGAAATTAATTTGCTTCTATGTTTATCAGATACTCTATGAAATTTGAAGTGCTCATTGCAACTTGACATAATTATATACTATGTTAGAAAATAAGCAGAAATACAAAAATATTTATACCAATTAAATTGTTGACAAATGTCACAGGCATTATTATCCTATTTAGTGATAACCAGGCGTGCGTTCAGTATGCCAAACTCTATGCAACCGTACGCCTACAGTCAGCTATGAACCCGTCTCAGTGCCATAAACCACGATGTCCATGTCTACCTATGTACTGCACAAGATGCGCGTGAATTGCATGGTATATGGTCCTAATACAACTCCATAGCTGACTGTAAGTGACCGGTTGCATACGGTTTGGCATACTGAACGCACGCCAGGTATTACTCCCGCTAAGTATTTTGAACGATAACATGTTTTTGTTTGAATAGGGGTGACAGGTATTGGAATCACAAACTATGACTAAACTCTATTGTACTGTAGTGTAAATATAATCGCAGTTGTTAAAAAACTGAAGTGGCGCAGTGGGATGACAGCCATTTTATAATCAATGGTTCAAAGTTCGAAACCAGTATAGGAAGTATTATTTTACCTCATCTGAGCACAATGTGCTCATGGTGAGCTATTGTGATCCCCTTTTGTCCGTCGTCTGTGCGACCATCCGTGCATCCGGCGTCTATAATTTCATATAAACAACATCTCTTCCTAAACTGCTGAATGGATTTTGACCAAACTTCACAAGGATCATCCTTATGATGCCCTCTATAAAGATTGTTCAAATTATTTTGATTGGTTGAAAAAGTAGGTCACAGGAGCAAAAAATAGATTTTAAAAATGCAAACTTTGAAAATCTTCTTCTGCAAAACTGCAAGGCCTAGATCTTAGATATTTAGTGTGTAGCATTGCCTAGTGGACCTCTACCAAGTTTGTTCAAATCATGACCCTTGGGTCAAAATTGGCCTCGCCCCAGGGGTCACTTGATTTTACATATATAAGGCTTATACAGGAAAAACATAAGAAAATTCTTCTTCTCAGAAATCAAAAGGCCTGGATTTTAGATATGTGATGTGTAGCATTGTCTAGTGGATCTCTACCAACTTTGTTCAAATCATGGCCCTTGGGCCAAAATTGACCCCACACCAGGGGTCACTTGATTTTACATAGGCTTAAACAGGAGAATCTAGAAAAATCTTCTTGTCAGAAACTACAAGGCCAGGAGTTTAGATAATCGGTGTATAACATTGCCTAATGGACATTAAAAGTTTGTAAAAATCAAGGCCCTCGAGTCAAAATTGGCCCCACCCAAGGGGTCACTTGATTTTTCATAGAATTAAATACCGGTAGTAGAAAAGATTTTTAAAAGATATCTTTGTTAGAAACCACAAGATCGTGGGTTTAGATATTTGGTATGTAACATGGCTTTATGGACCTGAACCAAGTTTTCAAATCATGGCCCTGGGGTCAAAATTGGTCACACACTAGGGTTAACTTTGTTTTATGGACCACATGTAACTTTTTTGTATAGAATTAAGGTTATATTGCTGTTCTTCTGCATGGATTTTGTATTCAGTATGACTAATTTGTAAAAGGCAATGAAAGCAATATTTCTCAGGTGAGTGATTCAGGGTCATCTTGTTTTATTTTAATGTTTGATTTAAAATATCAGCCCTGTTTTCCTCGTGAAAGCTATTTATTTGTTCAAATCATATTAGTACATGATTATTCACTATTAAATGTTCTTAATTTCTTATTTTCGTTAGTACATGTAAAATATTTAAATGTCACAGAAAAGATAAATGAACTATATCCCAAAAGTGTACAAATCGTCAAAATTATTTTGAAGGTTTTATTATTCACGTTAGTGACAAAAACAGCAAGCGAATGTTCTGACAAGTCCGACACAGATAGTGCTTTTGAATGAAAATATGAATGTATTGAAATGTTCATGAATTTATATATAAATGATGAAAACAAAAAATGCCAAAGCAAAATTAAAAAAAATACAAGAAAAAAATATAATGGATAAAATGAGATACAAACCCATGCCTCCGTGCTTGCACTGTATGAGAAAAATACCCAACGCTTTTATCCACTGAGCTATTGTTATTTTCTATTTTATGAGAGTTTTTTTTATGGGAACATACTATATCTTAGTTTGACAAAGGTAGACACACTGCCCTGATTACCTATATAGAGATAATGGAATTTTCCAATAACAGTTGCGTTATCGCTTTTGGTTTATAGTGTAAGTGATCATAATGACTTGTTTATGTTGTTTCTAGCAGTAGCCTACCCATGCAATGCATGTCCATGTATGATGTAAAATGTTGCATTTTACCTGTAATTTCAGTTTCAGTATTCATGTATCCTGTTCCTTGATTTAGTACTGGTATACAATGTCTCCAGATCTTAAGGTTGTGGGTTCAAATGGGGAGAAAGAGTCTTTCACTACAATCCCTGGTATGGAGTATTGGTTTGACTAAGATACCTCATCCCAAGAAACAAGCTTAAGTATTATTAAAGGTATGAATAATTGTATATTGGTTTTGGATACAAGCAGAACCCTCTCTGATGTGTCTAACCTGGAGTGTCATAATGTCTTTTGAAACTTAGATCTTTGATTACTCAGTTTTTATCCTTGATAATAAAACTTGGTCTGGAAGTTATGGAATTCCTTTAAATATAGCTGATTTATGAAGTATGTAAGAAACTAAGTGAAAATTTCATTTCACTGCTTTTGTTTTCTGAATTTTCTGCATCAGTTTGATCTGACTGTTAACCCTTTCCCCCATAGAGGAAACCATGAAAAGACCTATGCGAACAGCATAAAACCAGATCAGCCTGCGAGTAACTCGCAGGCTGATCAGGTTTTATGCTGTTCGCTGCTCCTCAGTGGTCTGGAAATGAGGATTTTGTAATTAAATTTGGTAAGGTTTAACTGTGGTTTTCTGCAGATCAGGCTTTATGTGATACCTATAGAGGGCGTCAAAAGGAGTATATATGAGGGAAAGGGTTAATTGAATTCACGATGATGCTCAACAGTAAGATTTTACCACTTCTTGTTTCTTTTTGATGTATCAGGTAACATTACCTGTTGGTGGCTATTATTCTTTGTTGCTGCAGTAACATGACACATGCATTCATCTTTACTGGTATTTCCTTCTTCCTGGTATGAGTCTTCAAGATCAGTTGCTCATTTCAGTGAGTTACAGGTACATTTGTCAGACATTCTCAATTATGAATAGTGTAATTATTTTACTGTTCTAGATCAGTTTAAAAATATTTTCTACATGTCAATTCAAAGGAAACATTACCTACAAGTTCGATTTACCCCTCTTTACTGATCTAAGGTTTGAACCTGTGCCTAGGAAGGCCATGAAAGGGTCTTGCCCTAATAGATTGTTATATTTAAGCTCTGCTTTATCCATGGTTATAGGATTATCTTCTTTTATGACATGCACTGCTCACAGACATAGTAATGTCTGACAATCATTTTCATATTATGATGGCCATGCATGGGGATAGAATACTAGGTCTTTCAAGTTACTCAGTACACCCAGGAAAACCAAGCACCGTTAATAGATTGGTGCAAAACCTAACACTGTAAATTCTTAAAGTATCACATTTCATTGCAGACAGATCTGGTATAAAGAATACGAATATCATAAATATTTTTTATGGTTTTCATGTTGATAAAGAGAAAGTTTTTACAGCTTATCATATAAACCTTTCATAACAGTTCCTCTCTTGGACCAGTACTTTTGATCAGGGAAGGCCTTGAAAGTTTTGCCCTGAATAGGATTCAAGCCCATTACCTTTGGATCTGCAGTTAGACAAACTATAACTGGTTATGCAGCACCCCTAGATAAACCCATGTTTTTATTTAAATATATCATACTGTGTGCCAAAGCCAGCTGAGTGGGGGTATGATAAATGGCTGGAGAACTTCAGCTTGTGGCAGATAAACCAGCTAGACCAGGTACTTGACTAACATCTTATTACGGTGATTCTCAAGAGTTTGCAGGTATCTGTAATTCAACTAATAGATCACTTTAAACTCCATGGAATTTTGAACGAAAAAAAATAAAAAAATAATAGTATTAAGAGTATTTCTGTGAAGTGTTTTTAGAATTAATTAGAGAGTTCTTTGGTGAGAAAATATTTGCTGGAAGTATAACCATAGTCTCTTTGATTCAGATAGAATATTTTGATGTGATGTTTGTTTAAAGTATTTCTGTACTTTCAAATATAAAATCAAGTCTTAGAAATCAGACTCAAACTATAGTGAATTTATGAGCAAGTCAAGTTTGATTCCCATATATTTCTATTTTTCTGTCTTTCCAACAGCTTTAGTTCTGTTTCTCAAAGTAAAAAGTTCTGGTATTGGCATTGTTGTCAACACCATCACCGTTATCTTCATCAGCATCTTTGTCTTTAATGTTGATTTTATATTTTTTTCAATCAAACGTGGATTATAACCATTCAAATTCACACTCAGTTTCGACCTTGTCTCTTCAGACAAAGCCAAACACTTGGCAACAGCTCCATCAACCAGCTTCCTCAGACGAGTGTTTGGCTCCAGGTTGCAATGCTCTAAATTTTGATACATGGATCTGTTTGGGATGTCTTTCTGTTGTCTGCACAGTGTTCTAACTGTATTATTCAGTAGGAGGTGTTTTAATAAATAGAGGACAAGGAGACAACATAGCAGGCATTGTCACATAAAGACAGAATGCATGCCATGCACAAGCTTAAGATTGAAGTCTTTATCTTTAATTGAAGAACACAGCAATACACAAGGTATACAGTATAATGAGATCTTCCATCATATACAAGTTGAAATTTTGTCATGAATTAAAGTGTTTTTCTTCAAATGATTCAAAACATAAATTACCCTAATGGAACAAAATATCCACATAACCAATAGGTTTCTGATCAAAAGGTCAAGGTCACACTTAGATAGTTGATATGTATTTGGGGATTGTAGAGATATTACATGCATGTTTCTTAACCCTTTCCCTCATAGAGGAAACCATGAAAAGACCTATGCGAACAACATAAAACCAGATCAGCCTGCGAGTGACTCGCAGGCTGATCAGGTTTTATGCTGTTCGCTGCTCCTCAGTGGTCTGGAAATGAGGATTTTGTAATATAATTTGGTAAGGTTTAACTGTGGTTTTCTGCAGATCAGGCTTTATGTGGTACCTTGAGTGCGTCAAAATGAGTCTATATGAGGGAAAGGGTTAAGGATGACAATTGCTGCAAACAATATTCCTGAGGTCCCATTCTTGAATAACAAGGTTATATTTAAGAGATCAAACATCAAGATGGTATCTAACGTAGACAACATTAACTTCAGTTTGAAAAAAAATATCAATCTGCAAGATTTAGCAGATAATCCATGCATTAAACTAGCATGTGAACACTTATTTTATAAATCCAAACAGAAACAACAAACAAAACATTTTGTATTTCCCCATTTAATTAGTATTTAAGTAATATCTATTCCGAATACAAAATCCAAAACCTTGTCAACCATATTTGTTTACCATGTTACTTTGCAAGGCACCTTTAAATCATTATATATACCTTCCTCTGTCTTGAAACTTATTTTTGCAACATCCAGTTGCATACAAATTCAGTAAAAAGTACATTGAAACTCATTGTAACTATTTAACTTGCCTTGGTTTTAACTTTAATCAGCAGTAAAGGCAGTTCTTATGAAATATCCTGTAAATCTGAGCCCTGTATATAGACATATTCATGCTGTCCATATATAGCATAATTTGACACTGGTTCTGTAAACTGGATTTTGCAGTGTATTGAAAATATTTACATTCTTGTTTAATCAAAAACCTTACCCAAAGAAGGAAGTTATAGAGTGAACATCTTGCAGTCATACACAGGGTTAGAATGCTAATTTGAATACCTACAGGTTTTATATCTGGGTGACAAAGCTGCTGACAAGGTGTAATTTTTACCAGAGGTAGGTTTTTTTTTCATGTGTATTTTTTTAATTCATCTTATTCATTTCTACATTCAGCAAACATATGTTCAAACAGCAAAGTTAAAGACTAAGTTGGTTAAAATTCTTACTAAACTTTGGAAAACTAATGAGTGAAACTACAGGAATAAAACTTTGAAAAACTTTGGTATAAGTCGTAATTCAAAGAGTTAATGCAGGAAGAAATTAGACGTTAAGTTTAGACTTAGGGTTCTCTGTAGTTGTTTATGTTAAAACACTCATCAAAAGTAAGTGTTTCTTGAAATGCAGATAGATATAATTTCAAGTGATGTCATGAGCTGTTTTCAAATTGTTTGCATTTGATTTAATTGGAGAGTTTCTTTTTCATATTTGATGTAAATCATATATCAGAAAGTGCTTTAGTTTTGTTTTGTCATTAAGATACGGTATGTTTGACCATTGTAGACAAAACAGAAAACTAAACATAAGCCAAAGACATGTACATGTTCAAGTTTATTTGCACTGGCCACTTAAATGTGAATAGCCTTTTTTTAGGGAGAATAAACTGAGAAATGCTTTGTTTTGCATTTTATTTCAAGGAAAAAAATGCATATGTACTGTATTGGCCTTATTAAATGCCCACCTTATGAGAGATGGCAGACTTATATTGGATTGAAGTAGGGAGCCCTTATCTTGGAGGAAATCACAAGAATGTTTAGGTCTCAGCTAAGCTGAATTTGGTCTGTTTGGCCTACTGGTCAGAGTGTCTACCATGAAGCCAGGAGACAACAGGTTTGATTCCCCGCTGAGAGATACTGGTACCAAGATGTTAACAGTGACACAGATGTATCTTCCATGCTCAGCGCTCTGCTTGTATGGGTAGATCTTATTTTAGGACTGATTGGCCCAGAATCAGGAGTGACATGGCCGGTACCGGTATAACTGTCTCATATAGGAAAAAGGAACACTGATACATGTATGTTTGCCAATAGCAAACAGGAGGAAAAGTGCTGAATATCAACTTAAATCACTTGGACATGAAATAGAAGTTAATGGTGTTAGAGCATCCAGAATGACTTTAAATTGATTGATTGTTACTTTTGTAAAGGTTAATTGGAAAGAACCCCTGGTTCTGTGTACAGAGCCTGTTTTCTGTGTGTTCTAGAATTGAGTGTTTTATATGCAGCTGTTTGCCATTCTGTGATAAGACTGGCATTAATAAAGGCATTTCAGTCCTTCTAAACTAATCATGTGTGTTACAGTATTCTGTTTTATCATACCATTGGCTGTGAGTTTACTGTTATTAGATAAAGTACTTAAATGTTTAAACACATGAGAATTTCTTTGAAGATAGTTACTATGTATTGAGAGCAAAGTTTGTAATAAAGCAAGGCGTTTATTGCTCTTTTCTGTCTGTTTTCTCTCTTTTAAATCATAATTTGTGGAATGTTTTTGTAAACCAGAATATATTGCTTTTTTTCTAAGTTCAAAAGGTTTTATATTGATTTTTTTTCACAAGTTGGGAGGCAGATAGTAGTAGGTCCATGTTGGATGTATTTATGATAGGAGGGTTCTATCAGCAGTGGTCTCAAGGTCCATGTTGGATGTATTTATGATAAGAGGGTTCTATCAGCAGTGGTCTCAAGGTCCATGTTGGCCAGCCTATGATGGTTGAAGGGTTTAACCCTTTCCCTCATAAAGACTCATTTTGACGCACTCAATAGGTACCACATAAAGCCTGATCTGCAGAAAGCCAAATTCAAACCTTACCAAATTTAATTGTAAAATCATCATTACCAGACCACTGAGGAGCAGCGAACAGCATAAAACCTGATCAGCCTGCGAGTTACTCGCAGTCTGATCTGGTTTTATGCTGTTCGCATAGGTCTTTTCATGGTATCCTCTATGAGGGAAAGGGTTAAATCAAGGCATTTATAACCATAGCCACAATTTCATAACCATGACTCAACTATACATCCTACTTTCTTAGAAGTGGGAGCTTATGGTACGGTCCCACTATCCCGATTGTGGGCCCGATCGACCTCGATTCGAGGGATCGGGAAACATCATAAAGACATCGCGATGAAACGTTACTCCATCGTGTACTATCGTTAGTCTTCCTTGGGCCATCGGTATTGGTCGGCATCAATCGGTATACGGCCCCGACTTTAACAAACATGCTTCTTCTTTTCGGGCTTGATCGTGCTGCATCGGGCCCATTTTTTAATCGGGCCAGAATCGTAAAGCCATCGTAAAGCTTCCGTCAATCCATCGTATGACATCATTAGTCTTCCATGGTCCATCGTGTTGTAATCGGGAAACATCAAACCACGGAAGACACCCAATCTCTTAAAGAAAGCGTTACGATAGACCATGATGTCAATACGTAGTTGACACGAGTCTTACCGATGATGTTACGATAAACTGGTTGTAGCCGATAGAGATACGATCTACACCGTTGAATGCCGATAGAGGCCCGATGGGAGCCCGATATCAGCACGGAATACTCTCGGTCTTGGCATTTTGGTATAAATAGGGACTGAAATATGGGATCAGCACCAGTTTATCTCAAGACTTGGTACAGGATGGACCTTTTGATAAACAAGAGAAAAAGACTCCAGCTGCTCAACTGGCAATTACAGCTAAGCAATCAGGAAAATAATAATAATCTAGTGATGCTGATAACACTACCAGAAAAGCATTGAAGAAAAAATCGTAAAGAGCTGTTTCCAAGGCAGCGATTGAGAGTGAACTGACTCTGAATAGAAAACCAGGCCAATAAATACACAAACCCCCTCGCCACCTACCGGGGTCAATCGTGTGTGATCGGGAAGCAATCGTGGCTCTATCATTAAGCAATCCGGTATGAACGTGTATAATCGTTAGGCATTCGTTACTCTATCGAGTGCAATCGTGATACAATCGGCTATTCTACCCTCTATTGTTACCCTTCCTGGTGTCGAACGTGTTTCGATCGGGACTCTATCAGCATACATCTTAACTCTGTCGGGTGACATCGTGCTCTAAAAAGTGTATCGTGTTGAATCGGGGGCAAGTTGTCATCTTGAATCGTAAAGTAATCGTTATTAAAACGTGTATGTGGGACTAGAAATATGAAAATGTGTTTTGTGAGCCCGTTCACACACGATCCATCCCGATGTCTGCTATCGGGGTCTATCGGCCTCCATCGTACTAGTACCGTGATAGTGGGACCGTCGACTTATTAAAAAGATTATCACATTTTCCTGTTTTACACGCTGGCATTACATAGAGACAGGGTTGACTCTGGGGATATTATTCACATTTAGTGATGGTTATAGTTAATATTCGGTTCAAAACGCCCTGGAAAACTGTTCCCTGAAACTAAAAATAAAATGTAAGATAAACATGAATATCTAAATTCAAGTTTTATATACATATACATGTTATGTACTGCAGATCCATTAACCCTTTCCCTCATATAGACTCATTTTAACCCTTGGCTCATATAGACTCATTTTGACGCACTCATTAGGTACCACATAAAGCCTGATCTGCAGAATACCACAGTTAAACCTTACCAAATTTAATTATAAAGTCCTCATTTCCAGACCACTGAGGAGCAGCGAACAGCATAAAACCAGATCAGCCTACTCACAGGCTGATCTGGTTTTATGCTGTTCGCATAGGTCTTTTTATGGTGTCCTCTATGAGGGAAAGGGTTAATACACTGACTCCATTATAACACACATGTCAGTTTAGCAGAGTTTTTTTCATGCGCAGAAGGTTATAAAACTACATTTAGAAATATTACTTTAATTTATACACAGATACTTTTCGTACAAAGTTAAGTGAAAGAGAAGAGTTCAGTTTCACTTTAATGTACGACGCCTGGGCCATCTGGAATTCCCAGCTGTTCTATTTTTATCTTTCATGCAAGTCTGTGGATCATTATTCCCTGCAAAATGCATGTGAATTATTTTTGCATAAAGATATGATGAGAGTCACTTACATATGTTGCTGTATAAATGAAATACCGATGCCTGGAAAATGAATAATTCACATGAGGGAGGGAAGATCCCTTGAGTGATCATGAGGGGCTTTATCATGGGTCTTAAATATATCAGCATGTCTCTTGGAGGGTCTGGAGGAACAAAAACTACACTTCTGATAAGCGTGGGAACTTTCATTTGAGAATTTTGATTTGACACAAGATGCTTTTGATTTCAACATTTGTTTGAACCATGTGATTTATTTTTTCATGGTTTTTTCTTCAAAGTTTGATGATTATTGTTCTAAGCTTTCATTTAAAACATTGAAAAAAAAAGTAAAAAATGATACACATGCTCCCATTTACCAAAAATCCAAGAATCTGACCTAAGCTATAATATTCTGTACCTTAATTCATTCACTGGTAGGAATGGATGCACTATTTGATAGATACTGTCTTTTCTGTTGTTTATATATAATCATGTGATATAAGAACAAAGGCAAGTCATTACATCGTACACATTTCCTAGATTTCTCATGCCATATTTTATAATTTCTTCCTGTCTATTGACATTCCTAGTATCAACAGTGTTGGCTGAACTTAAGGAATACTTGGTATATTTCCTATCAATTTAATTGATGAGTCCAGCCTGCACAGTGACAGTGTTGGCAAAAGTTTCCTAGTTTGAGTTCAGTTACAGTCTATTATTTAAAGAAAAATCTTCACATTAAAAAGTATTTTAGAGCGCTGCTTAAATTAAAGGAAAAAAAATTTTGGTAACATTCCATTGAAAATGCAATTAAATAATCATATGAAAAGCCTGTTAAAAGTAGGAGCTTAGTAACCATTAAATTCTTTAAATTAATTGTCATTAAATTTCCATGAAAATACCATCCATTTAATGGGTGGTTAAAAAGCCTTTACAAAATTCTCATAAAACCCTAATGAAAATGTTAAAGGTTAAGAGCCATTAATTATAAGTCATTACTTTTTAAGGGCCATTAAAGTTTTTCAGTGTTGTTGTTGTTGTTCCATTAAACTATTTTAATGGCTGTGAGCAGAAACATACCCAGTTGTGTTATTACATAACTTAAAAATTATTAAAGGGCTATGTGCAAGAGAACTGAAAATCTTAACTTATGGTATATGTTTGTTATAATTATTAAAACACTGTGACTGGTTATTATGTCAATTAATGCATAATTTCAGATAGGGGACTTAATAATGAAAATACAAATGTGTAAATCTGTTTAATGTATGTACACTTTAGACAGTGTTAACTCCAGAACTAAAACAATAGTAAAACTGCCGTATACCAGAAGTAAGTACTGGGGAAAATCTAAACATCTAAGCAATTAATCTGTAAAATTGAAGCCCTACCTACTCCCATTGTCAGGGGATACTTTTCCTTTCTTGAACTATACACAGTACCATAAACTAACCAATGTGCTTTTTTTGTGTTAACTAGGTAAACCTAGTGTTATGATATCCCAGCATAGCTATTGGATAATCTGATCTTTTAATTTGAATATATCACAGTTCACTAAACATTTGAAAGGTCCATTTCCCGATGTTCTTGGCTGAAGGACTTATATAAAGAGAAGTCCCTTTGTATGCTAGGATGCCACTAGTCTGTTTATGGTCTGATTTTTTTCTTTATGTCGGGAATGGGGAAATCTTCTTGGAAATTTAATAACATGCAATAAATGTACTCTTTATGAGATACTCTCATCAAAATTATGCTGAACTGTTAAAAACAAAATCTGTAAAACTAACTGCTGTAAATATTTACTTTGTTTCTATCATTATGCTAAGGAAAACCAAGAATTAATGTTGGTTTGAAATGGATCAGTGTACATGTGTTTATATCATATTCACCAGATATCAGACTGAACAACATCAAAAATACTGATAAAAACAGATTGTAGACTTGGGAAGATGTGGAACATATTGGGGAACTGCTGGCCCATGGGACATGTGTGTGCATACCTCACTGGGCTGTGAGAAAAGAAATAGGTGTTATAATCACGAGACATTTCATATTGTAAATACCAGTATGTACAGAGTTTGAGGGTATACTGAGCTCAACTTGTTTATCCTTTCTGTCAGTATGCCTGTCTGTGTGTAGACAAAATGATATATAATTGCCCCCTTGCTATTCCATGGTTTGTCTTTTAAATTCTACACTTTGAGTTAGATATGCATGAAGGTGAATGTCTGTCTGCTTATTTCTTATTTGTATATCCTGTTGTGACAGGCCTTTTGTTGACTATCAAATTGTGCCCTTGCCGGCAGCATAGTGACTGTACATGACTGCAGATTAAAAGTTAGTGGGTTTCAATTAATCCCTTGGGGGCTGGGGAAGAGAGAAACTATTAAGATCTTTCCTTGTGCAAAGTACTGGTCCAACCCAAAAACCATGTAGATGGATAAGCATCAGATGTTTGAAATTGTTTCACATTAGCCATACTGAGATACAAGTTTAAAGTTGGTGAAAATATAGACATCTAGGAGATTCAAGATATGTGTAACGACAGCTCTTCATCTGGCTGGTCCTGTATCCATGTCATCAAAATTATATAATTTAAGAAAGGAAATACTGAATAATGTTGTTGATTATAGTGATGATTAGCTAATTGAAAGCAATTAGCCATTTTCCCCATAAATACAAATATCAGCACATCTGAACAAATAAGACCTGATCAGCCAGCAGAGTCCTGATTGTAGCCACACTACACCCAGCTCACAAAGTGCACAGAGGTACATGGGTCTTAACCACCGATCTGCTGCAAGCCTGTCAGAATGCTTCTTTAACCCTTTCCCTCATAGAGGACACCATAAAAAGACCTATGCGAACAGCATAAAACCGGATCAGCCTGCGAGTAACTCGCAGGCTGATCAGGTTTTATGCTGTTCGCTGCTCCTCAGTGGTCTGGAAATGAGTATTTTATAATTAAATTTGGTAAGGTTTCACTGTGGTTTTCTGCAGATCAGGCTTTATGTGATACCTATTGAGGGCGTCAAAATGAGTCTATATGAGGGAAAGGGTTAAATGAAAGAATAGATTTGAACCCACAGCAGTAAGGGTCTAAGAAATAGCAAATCAACAACTAGACTCCCTCAGCTCTGGAGGCTTCCTCAGTCAGCAGAGCGACTTTCTGTTTAATTTCTACACAGCAGATTACATGTAGACTGATCTTGCATAGCATGAGACTTTCAGGGTAGAAATCCCACGGAGAATATAGGTATTGTTGTCACAGTTACCAAGAGCAGGCTTTTAAAACCAAATTGAAAACAGTTGTGTAAAGCTTGTATATGTGAATGCAAACATATGGCTTCATTTTGAAATTGGAAGAAAATAGAGAAAAAACTATACATAGATTTTATCAGTCAGTGCCAAGACAATACAGTCCTGATTACTGTAATGTGATTATATGTTGAAGTATAGTTTCCCTTGTAGCTAGTTTGATTTTGTTGTTAATTGCAGTAACAGTTGAACAAAGCAGAGATTTACTTTATTGTTCAAACATTGTTATACATTGTACTTTCCCATAGTGCAACATATTTTGAACATACTGGTACTGACTTAGAAATGTACATACCTCTGCAAAGGAATTTTAATTGGGTGATATTATTTATTCATTGTATAGAAGATTACCACAAGGAAAATTTTTGATTTTCTATTGAAATAAATATGATATTTTAGTAGACAGCAAATATAGTTATTTATTATATCCCCGCATCACATATTGAAGTTGGATCTGTTATAATTAGGAGTTGCCCACAGTGTGTCAAATGCCATCCAGTCTCATCCTGTCCTACTTCTGTGCATCGTCGAATTCCCCTGGCTGACTTATTCCGTTTCACTACATGACATGGTAGTGAAACGGAATAAGTCAGCCGGGGGAATTCAATGATGACTCCTGTGATACATTACATGAAGTTTGGTAACTGCTGTTCATAATGCCTCCACACAAAGTGGGGTGCAAGGGTTTTCATAACCTATAGTGATAGTTCTAGTTTCATGCTGCAACTTATTTCTACCTCTTCATATGTCTAGGGCTGAAACCAGTACCTGTGGGTCAGGTAGAAAATTGCTGGGTTCCTGAATACAAAATTATTACCTGTTACCTGATGTTGGATTTTTCTATAATGATACCCAGTGTACTTCTTCTCTTTATTACATAATTACACTACACTTCAGAAGCCAATTTGTAATGATATCCTTCTACACTCTGTCAAGAAAATATCTTCATGTACATTCAATATAGACATATTTTGGATGTACGAAGTCCGATTTGTAAAGTGCTTATTGAAAAGAATACATTAAAATCAACGCCTTTAGTGATAAGTAATTAATTACATGTGGTAACAGTTTTTATGCAATAACTAATATTAAATAGTCCAAACCCGGGTAATTTAATTTTTAACCCAGCCTAGACAGTGTGATGTTAATTTATAACAGGCTACTGGAAACTTTACACATCATGACAATGATAAGGTTTGATATTCTATGGTGTATGATATGATTCATTATTTATGAATAGTTTCCAGTATTAAAACAGAGAGCATCAAGTAAATACATGTAGATGTCAATTAAATGTTTGATTGGTTAATTAATTGGTTGGTTGCTGTGATGGTGTGGCTGTGAGGCTATCATGAAACAAAGTTCATCATTTTCTGAGGAATGACTGATTAGTAAGGAAGAAATTTGATCATTGACAGCTATAATGATGTGTTCATGACAATATTTTGTCAGGACTGCATCTGTGACAATTTTGTATGTTTACGTGACTGTGTAGAAGTGGTCTGATACAACATTTGTACATCCTTGCCAAAGGGGCTAGCTCTTGTGGTGGCATGGTAGTGACTTGATTCGAACAGTTTCGAAACTAGCTTGAGATGGAAGAATGAATGACAGTTGGTGGTGAATTCATGAAGCCAGCCACTGATTTTGACAGTTTGAAATCTCAAAGAACGTTTTCTGATAAGCTTCTCGAGTTACACAAGTAACAAGAGTTGTAAAAGGAACTGGTCAGGTAAAAGAAATGCGCATGCGTATAATCTCTAACCTACTCGACTATCATAACCTCAAGTCCTCCACGGGTTGTCTAGAGTTAAGATGGCATAGGACACGTGATATGACATTTCTTGAATCCTTTGATTTGACCATTTGTGGTTCATATACTAGTATTTAAATATGAATTTAACAAACTTCATCTCGTAAACAAATCCCAGCAATGAAAATCTACCTAAATGTGAGATCAGGTCAGCTTGAAATTTATTGAACCCATCCTCTTATTAAATATGTGCATTATGAGGTTGTGTTAGTTTATTAATTTATGCAAATTAAGGACAATTGGATCAATTGCATGCAAATGTAAAAAAAAATTCACGTCTGTCAATCATTTTTTCTAGCATGGATAATGTGGCTACACTTTCGGTCGCCATTTTGAAACCCACTTGATACAAACCCAAGAGATATCGCAACAGAGTTTTCCAACTGCGCATGCTCAAGTTACTTGAGTTGTTAATCCAAAAATGCTCAAAGTGTTTGGTTTTGTATTTGACAAAGAAAGACAAGGAAATTCAAATGGAATTACTGGAAATGTTGATATAAATATAATGTTTTATAGACTCATTATGACACATTGGCAAAGTGTCAGAGCAGGACCTGCAGCCAGTCTCCTTTGTTTGCTTATACAATATTGTAGCTCAGATTCTACATAGTCTGTGTGGCGAAAGAGAATCATGATTCCATACACCATTTTAAGTTCAGTTAATTAATATTCATCAAGTGATAAATTTATTCATGAATATTCATGAGGTAAAGAGTTAAAGTTAAAATTGTTTTGGGGCCATATATATTAACTTTAAAGTATATGGGATAAAGTATAATAAGAGTATTAGATCAAAAACATTGCTTTTAACACAAAATAATCTTTTTTTTAAGCTGATAATATGTCAAGCTATAGCTTTAACTTTTATAAAACTATGGTAGCTCAAAATTCATTATTCCTTAAACAATTTTGAAAATTGCATTAAAGATACATGATTACCATACAAGCAAATAATTTGAGAACAACTTAAAATGACTAATTAGAATTGATGAGTATCATCCAGTTATGTAAAATTCTCTCATTGTGAAAAGCACTAATGGTAAGCAGCCAGTAGTAAACAAGATCAATCTGTTTGATTGTTGTGGTATACCAATGAACTTTTTATGTTAAAGTCATGATTAATCAACTGTTCTATAACTTGATGATTGAATGGCAAAATCATCTGAATTCTCAAGTGTTGAGTATGCACTGAGTGTACTGAGGATCACAATGGAGCATCTAGAAACAACCTTGACATAGAAATGCACGGGGATGAAAGAGTCATTGTGGCTGTTATGGTTTCATAAGACCCTATCATGTACACAAAACATGGTTAAGGAAATATTAAGGAATATCAAGGAAAAGAGATGTCAAGAAAAAAAGACTATGTCTGCTCATTTTAGTACAGTGTTCCATAGTATTGCTATATTTGGGTTCCAAATTACTAAAATAATTAAATCAGTTAAATAAATCTCAAATTAAAATAAAGATTTGGGAAAAAGTAATGCACAAAATTATACACTGTATTTCATGAGAATTTTATCTTTTTAGAAAAAGTGACAAAAAAAAGAGTGACAATTTTTTTTCTTGCCTAGTGAACTAGTGGGAATTGACTTGAAAAACATTTGGACTTAATAGCTTACTATATAGCTATATATGATAGATATAAACAACGTTATTAAAAAGATAAATGTTAAAAAATAGTTTTTCATTATTTTTCAGATTTGTTAAAATATTCAAGGAATTCTGAATTATTTTGGAAGATTCCATGAAAGTCATTGATTTACAAACTGAAGTCATAAATTGCTTAACGTTTGCTGAATAGTGGATGCTGTATTGTCGAAGTTATTTGTCTTTTAGTCCTTAAGTTTAAAGAATTTAAAGAGCTGCTTTTATTTTAAACTATTTCTTTTACGTCATTTGAGAAAAAGATTTTGCAACATAATTATACTTATCCTTGGTTAGTTCAGTAAAACTCCACCACAACCCTGCAAACTCACAACCTCCAGATCTGAAGACATTGACTCTACCATTCCGGGATGAAGGCAGCTTTGGGTGTCTGAGTACATGTGTTCACTTACATATTTTGAATAATTTGCTTATTGTTTCAGGAGGAAGAGATCTATGATGAGGCCAGCAGCTCACCACTCAGTAAGGTGGCTGCAATGAGGCAGCGGCTGGAGTCGTCCAAACCTGTCCTAGCTGCTAAACCTGGCACAAAACTTGGCGGAGGGGGAACGCTCAATGTGTGTGCTGCAACACCAAAGATTGAGAAAAATAATGATTCCAAACCAGATAAATCTGAAAATGTGGTGAATGGTGATGTAAATAGAAGAAACAGTAAACCTGTAGGTATTCCAGCAGCATTCTTAAAAACAGCAAGTGCTCAATCTCCAGCTGAAAAACCAAAACTAGGTCTTAAACCAGTTCAGAAGGCAACTAGTGATGCTAATAATAATCCAAAGAATACAGCTAATTCAGAACCTCCTAAAGTTGGTGTAAAAGATATTGGAAACATGTTTGAAAAACCAAAGACTGAACTGTTTGGTCCTATTTCTCCAACAGATATAAAAAAAGGACTAAAACATGTTCAGAAGAGTCCACTAGAAAAGACTGTAGGACCTCAAAAAAAAGAAACCAAACCAGGAGGAATTGTTGATTTTAGAAGTCAGTTAAAACCCACAGGTGTCAAACTAGGCGCATATGGTGGAGTGAAGCCAAATATAGTTAAGAAACCTGTAAATGTTGTAAAAAGAGAAGCAGATGGTAAAAAGTTCCAGATGGTTGAAAAGAAGACTGTGAATGAAAAAAATGATCCTGTTCCAGAAAAACCTAAAAAGTTGGATATAGAAATTGATTTTGACCAGCTATGCCAAGAGTTTAAGAAGCAGGTGAAATATATAGGTAGGTGTTGTATTTTTATTTTAGTTCAAGTAAATTAAGACACTTTGTTATATGTTGTTTGCACAATAAACAAGAATATTGATAGAGGAAAGACTGTTTTGTTTAACAAACAAAATTACTTCAGTCCTCATATACCTTCTTTTCTGTACCTCATTTCTTTTCCCTAGAGCAATAATTGACTAATTTATTTTTAGCACTTGTGCTCAGGGTGAGCTTTTGTGACCACATTTTGTCCCTTGTAAGTTGTCAACAATTGCTTGTGAACACTCTAGAGGCCACAATTTTGGCCCAATCTTCATGGAACTTGGTCAGGTTGTTTGTCTACATGATATCTTGAATGAATTCGAAATTGGGTCATGTGGGGTCAAAAACTAGGTCACCAGGTCAAATCTTAGAAAAACCTTGCACACACTCTAGAGGCCAGTTTTAGCCAAATCTTCATGAAAGTTGGTCAGGATGTTTGTCTACATGATAGCTTGGATGAGTTTGAAATTGGGTCACATGGGGTCAAAACTAGGTCACCAGGTCAAATCTTAAGAAAAACCTTGCAAACACTCTAGAGGCCACAGTTATAGCCAAATCTTCATAAAAGTTGATCAGGATGTTTGTCTACATGATATCTTGGATGAGTTTGAAATTGGGTCACATGGGGTCAAAAACTAGGTCACCAGTTCAAATCGTAGAAAAACCTTTGAAACTCTAGAGGCCCAGTTTTACCTAACCTTAAAATTTGTGACACTCTAGAGGCCTATTTTTTGTCCCATTCTTCATTAAACTTGATAAGAATGATGACTGCATGAATTCACAGTTGAGTGCAAATTCAGGTAGGATCAAAACCAAGGTCACTTAGTCAAATGTAAAACACTTTAGATGCCATGTTTTTTGTCATCTTACTAAGGTGAGCAACACAGGGCCATCTTGGCCCTCTTGTTTTAGATCTGGTAAATACTTATAAATTAGACTCAAGCAATGAAAGTTTAAGTTTGATTGTTCATAAAAATGAGAATAACTGTTGTTGTCCTCACTCAGAAATTCTCAGAGCTGTATTGTCATACCCCCATCTTCTTGCTCAGTACTGTTCCTCTTAACCAAAAGACCAATATCTTAGTCAAGTTATGGAAAATATTTTCAAGAGTTATGGCCCCTTTTTACTCAGGAATTTGATTAATCCTATGAAGCATTTACCAGTGTAATGTATACAGCTTCCTTCAGCGTACCCTACGTTTGCCTGTGTTGAGTCAAGGTGGTGTAGTCAGGGTATTAACAACCTTTAGTGACACCTAAAGTCTTGTTTGACTTTAAATTGAGAAACTAGTTCCTTTAATTAAGCTTCTTTCACCATCCCCCACCTAGTAATTCGATAAACAGATATCAGTCTTTGTGTACATGTAGTTTCCACATGTAAGCTTACATATCTTGATTGAGTAATTGATAACATAATTAGAAAGTTCAAATGATAATTAGATATCTTTCCCAATTTTGTGTGAATACTTTCTTTATCAATTTGATATTTTAAAAGCTAACTATGAAAGAAAAAATACAATTTTTACTCATTTTTACTAGAAGATTTGTGAACAAAGAGACTGGTGCCCTTTTTCCTGACCCCTTCTGTGACCCTGTTCCAGTAACAGTTCACTGCTGAAGCGTGTAAAGTACCTCCCGTTGGATGAGAAAGATGTGGGGTTTTAATGACTTTACCATTTGTTTTATGGGGCTCATCTCAAGCAGTTACCTTATCAGAGATAATCGTTAAAACCTGGCGTGTTATGAGAGGTCACTGGGTTCAAATATTGTAGCTCTTCCTTGCTTCAGGCCCTTGTAAATGGGAATGTATCAGATCATTCCAGTTGGGGATGATGTATCCAGATTATCATCCTGATCCTTCATCTCACTTTCCTAGTCTTCAGTAAATATTTGGTTGGTTGTTGAATTGATTCAGTCATAAAAGCTTCTTGGCCTATGAAAGAAAATGCCATGCTGCCACACTGTTGAATAACAGTTCCTGGGAAATTCTGAAAATTGTTAATTCATATAGTTTTAATTCTGTTTTGAGGGTCCAAATCTAGGTACCAGCTTATAAAGGACTGTGTTGTAATTATATAAGATAAAAAAGAATTATGACTGCGGGTCCATGGTATGGACAAGCAGTGTTATCATCACATTGTGATTATTTAATTGATTTATTAATTAATTAACCCTTTCCCTCATAAGGAAACCATGAAAAGACCTATGCCAACAGCATAAAACCAGATCAGCCTGTGAGTAACTCGCAGGTTTTTTTGGTCTGGGAATGAGGTTTTAAAAATTTGGAAGGTTTTTTGGTTTATCAGGCTTTATGTGGTACCTACTGAGTGCGTCAAAATGAGTCTATATGAGGGAAAGGGTTAAATCATCATATTGGAATTGGCATTGTAATGAAGTGCATTGTAATGGAGTTACACTGTTATTGTTCATGACATGGATTGCACATATTATTTGATTAACACTCTTTGATGTTAGAAAACTTCTTAAATACTGTTTTACAAGTTGTACAAGTTGTATTTTATTTTAGGTAGATAAGCTTTGATACCCTTGGCTTTAGTTTTTATAGGAAATAATTAAATCATTATCAAGCAGAACAATTTTGTAAGACCCTGATTTTGGTCCGTGGGGCGGAGTGGTCACAAGGATTTTGGTTCTGCTGTACAATCTGCAACCTGAGTCTCCCCTACCTGTAATTAGCTGGAGGTGACAGTTAACCAAAAACAAAACAAAGCACAACATGGTAGCTGCAGCAGCACCATGAGTCTGTAAGTCTTGTCAAACCAGGAGTTCAATATCATCACACTTACCAGTGTTATTCTGTTACTGGCATTCTTGTACTAGCTTTGATAAATGTGTATACCAACATTGTAGAATTCTTCACATTGATGCTCAGACTTGTAAATATTACAAAATACAGGTTCTAGAAGAAATGCTTATTTACACCAAAGGTGTACTTTAAGAACTAAAAAAAAAAGAAAAGAAAATTATCACAGACTAACACAAGATTGATCTTGACAGTTGGGAGTAATTCTTGTGCAGACAGGTGGGAGATATCCAAAGAAAAATCTGCAAGCTCTGCAAGCAAAAACAAATGAGATGATAGACAAGGTGGCCTACATGATGAATCACTGTGAACAGGTTGGTGTAAGGTAACAACATGCACCCCCTCTCATAGTATGTATTCTTCATTGCTCACTGCTGTATGTTTATAATTGGTGTTCTAATGGTAATTGGAGAGTATATTAACACATTGGGGTTTGCACCAGTGCAACTTTGATTCAGTCCAAGGTCTGTTTGACATATTTGAATTGGTATTTGGTCACCTGTTCAGACTTGCTGGTTAATGCTTATATAAATGCAAACAAGAAGATTTACATAATCGATATTAGTTATAACAAGTTTTAGCCTACCAAAAGTTCCTTCCAGGGCATTTCTAAACTATGAAGTATGAAGTGAAAGCTGTTTTTCAGCATTTGCATATGGAAGGGATAACCTTAGAGTACGAAAAGGACAAACTGTATTGGTGGTTGAACATTTCTCTCCAAGTCAAACCTTTCTTAAGTTCTTCTTTTTTCTTTAAATCATGGTAGCACAGGAAATGAAGCCAGAAATTCAAGGACTTAAATAGGGCTAAGTTTAATTTAGGCTGACATCGTATTTTCTTAAACGGGACAACACGAAGCCGTAATTTAAACCTACGCGCACCTGCTAGACTGACAAAAATGGCCGATAAAATGGCGGACATCACGTGAAATAAAATGGCGGATAAATGGCGGTTTCTGCTATCACGTCACTTCCGATTGGATCCCGTCTCATCGTAGGTATCATGAGGCAAATCAGATACTAAGCGGGATAACATCTCCGCAGGAAGCGAATCTGATACTGTCAAGTTGAAATGTATGACTATAGATGTTCCTTCCCATGGGAAGGAACAATAAAGATGATTTCTGATCAATATATATTTTTCCAAGGTATATTTATACAGCATATTGGAAAAAAAATATCAAAAAGTAGTTGAAGTATGTTTTTAAGCTTTAAGAAGCTACATGGTGTTTGTGATAATTAAATGCAGTTGAACCTGCATAAGCAGCCACTTGTTTTAAGAAACCAACCTGTTTTAAGTGGTCTGAGTAATTTGGCTTCTTTTTTTTTTATGAGATACTTGACCTCCATTTTATAGCAACCAACTGGACTAAGCGGTCATTATAACTGATGCCTTAAGACAGAATTAACTGTATATAATTATGTATACATATACCCTTATAATACAAGAAAACAAATCTCTAAACCTGATGTCTACAGAGAAATGAAGCAATTGATTGAGTCTGATCAGCATCTGAATCCCAGTCATGATTGTGTAGGAGGGAGGCATATATCTGATTTATTTCTTGTTGAATGTCTTCTACATTACAAATCATGCAACTACATGTATACAGGTGGTATACTCATCACTAGCATGGCCCACCTACAATCAAGGGATGGGTGTGTTTCCAGACACACACTAGAGGGTGGTATGCCAGTGTCCCAGATTGTAGGCTGGGCTGGTTCACTCTAATGTACTCCAAGGAATTACTTGGTGTCTAGGTAGTGTATTATGATCATGAATACAGAGGTTTAGGGTTTGATCCCTGCTGAAAGCACAAAGTACTGGTCCAACACAGAATCAGCACAGAGAGAGTAACTTAAGTTTGCAAAAATCTTGTTTTCTAATCAACATACTAGAAACTAGAAGCATGCCCCAAATTTGACAAAGTATTCGTTGTCAATGATATGATAAATATGTCCATGTCATGATCAAATGACCAATATGTCTAATGATAAATATGTCCATGTCATGATCAAATGACCAATATGTCTATGGTATAATGACTTTCACAGTTTGATCAATCATGGTTTGAGCTCTAACAATTATATCATTCCTGACTCCCTACTTACATGTTTAATTCCTGTATGTATGTACCACTGCCAAGATGAACTCATTAAGCACAGGTATCTTTGTTTGAATTGTTAAAGAAATGAGAACCTCTCTACAGGTACCAGACATTGGTCTTCAACAGACTGTGTCAGAAGAGCTTCATTATTTGTTGTTTTTCATTATCTGAGCCAAGATGGCAAAGACAAGCTACATCTTACTTACACCATCTAGTCTACCAAAGGAATTCTGATTGTTTATTTCATTAAAGGTCTAGAGGAAGGGAGGGCGGTATTGTATATCAAGGATGTAAGGTGAATGTGGGGCTGCATATTGTAACATGCAGGCAAAACAAATTCTCTTTCCTTGTGCATTTCTCATTGCTGTATGTATTACTACATTGAAGCATTGAACAACTCTATGAAGCTTGTTTGATTTTTATGTAAATTGATATGCATGGATATATATGAGCCATCTCATTTGGACCACCTTTATTTCACAATTTTTCAAATTTTACCAGTAAACCAGTAAATGTGTGAATGCTACTTACTGAATCACTTCTCAGTTGGTGCACGGAGTGCAGGCTGTATATTGAAGAGTTACAGGGTAGGTGACGGTTGTTACATAATAGTCCACCAGGGGGGGCCTCCGTAGCTGAAAGGGTAAAGTCGCTGACTTTAACACTCACTCAGCCCCTCACTGCGTGGGTTCGAATCCTGGCATGGTTATTTTGATTTTCATGTGAGGAAGCCTTCCAACTGGCTTGCGGTAGGTCGGTGGTTCTACCCGGATGCCTCCATGCATTCGGGGTCTTCTTCCACCAGTAATTAGCTGGACGTCACTATATGACTGAAATACTGTCCCAGCGACAGTAAACTCAATTAGTCAAGTCAATTTAAGTCCACCAGGGGTGGGACTGGACAGACTGGTGTGTCCTATGAGAGGCCAGGGCAGCAGGATTTTTTTTTTGGTGTAAGCTATGAAAGAAATGTTTGATGTGATGGCTTTAGCCTTCAGTATTTTGGCTTAATTAGCATATTATTAATAATAACAGTTTACTTTTTTAGGAGGGAGGTGGGAATTAAACTCTAAAAATAATAATACATCATTCTAGAGACTTGTGTAGACCATCACAAAACCTACTAAAGGCTATAAGAAGAGCATTAAATTCTAGACCAGAAGGCCCTGCTGGGTTCATGACCTCCAAAGTGTAAAAGTGGTCAGATATCTATTTTGTTCCTTTGCTTGGGTTCAATATTATGTTCCACCAATACTATTTCAGTCATTTGTTATCAACATTAAATGTACATGTTGTAATGATATATAACACATAGTTAGATTTGAGAATCTCTTCACAGGAAGAGATTGTAAGAGTTTGGGTTGTTATATAGAAGGATTAAAGCCACCAGATGCTGGCTTACCGCTAGGTCTTGAAAACAGGGGGTGACAGTATAGGCATACCATCCAAGTTAAAATGTTTCATATATTGATTCATTTCATGACTATAATTTAAATATCCGAAGGGATGTAAATGTTTAAGACAACAAACATATCATGCATACTAATTGGCTTGTTATTTCTCCCCAAGGAACACAATGAATTTAAATTTAATTGTAGATGGGATACAGAAAGTATCGAAAGTAAAACCTGAATATACAGTGTTTTGTATACATTACTCATTGATTTAGATTGTATCTTATTCTTTCTCCTCTTATAGCACAGTTTGGAGGCAGTTTTAGGGTGAATATTCGAGATATTCCACTTGTATCACAGAAGCCTGAGACAGCATCAAAGAGTTCTATGGACTTACAGATGGACATTGGCCAAGACTTTCTCTTGGTTGTAAGACTGTGTGCTGTCATTCTTGTGACATATTTTCGCAGTTGTTGATGATTGAGAATCAAAATTGTGTATCAGAGTTCAAACCATTGAATGGTAAAATAACATAGCAATCCATGAGGAATGTCACACATGTATCTCCACTATACCCATGTGCCAGGTTTGAGCAGGATTGCTTAAATTAATCCCACTGACATTTCATCAAACCAGCAGTATGTCTTGCTGACACTAACAAAGGTTGATGGAAATATAAATGATTGCAAATGAAGGGGAGAACCCTTGTTCCTGATTAATTAATACTTAATTGCTCAGTCAGATTAGCTGCAGATAAAGTAGTTCTCATGGTGTGTTATTTTCATGGCAGTCAGTCTTCAACACTGAGGGGTGTTCAGCCTGTATTCTGTGTATCTTGTTTTTAATCTGTACATCTGTATATCTTTATACATCATTAACATTTTGTTATTTGATGTAAAGGGAAAAAAGGGTGAAAGGAAATTTGAAAGAGAGACTGAAAATAGTGGTAATTAAATAGGCAAAAGGAAGATAAATAAGAAAAAAAGAACTAAGAAATGAAAGGGAAAAAGAAAGAAAATAAGAGAGAAATAAAGACAGAGAGGGTGATATGAAAGAGAACTGATTTAGACAAGAAGAGTAAAAAGATATTCAAGATATTTTGTAACAACTTTCAAAGAGAGGAGAGGCTGAGAAAATTGTGCTCATGGAATGAAACAACCATTGAGATTTGAAGTGGTGTTTGTTTGACTGTACAATCTTTTGAAGAGTTGGGGATTTTCTGTTGTACTCAGTTTCAAGTGGATCAGTGACTCTGACCTCTACACACACAGAGGGGCAGTGAAGAGGCCATTTCTTACACTTCCTTGTTGTATGGTTGTCAATGATCTCCTTGTGGACCAACACATAGATACATGTGTAGTCACTAGTATAGGCTGATATAGCTCCAGTTGCCACATACATATGTCTTTGGTGAGTCTCCACACAGCCAAATTTTCATAAAAAATACATGAATGTCATCATCTGAGCCAAATAAGACATTTAATTCCATATTGTAGTGTAATGGCCAGAATAACTAACCCGAGACAGTAATCGCTGACAATAGTTTTATTCGGTACCCAAGGTATCTGGCAAGGTCGGCCTGGAGGTAGTCTCTGGAGGTCATTGACAAGATCTGTCTGCCAGACCCGTGACTGTCTGTCTATATATACAGGCCAGTAGCCATGCACAACACAGCCAAATATGTATTACACTGCAAACAGAAGGTAGGAACTAGCCACAGAAGATGATGGTAACAGACGTTGCATAATCAGAACAACTGCACTCAGTTTATAATCAACATGTTATATACCATATATAATGGACTTAATACAACAATAGTGAGTCTAATAATACAACAATAGTGAGTCTAATAATACAACAATGTCAATTCTGTTAAAATTGTTGAAATTATGTACAAAAATTGTCAATTGTGCATGTTAAGCCTCAATGTATAGGATAGAGTATATTAACCCTTTCCCTCATATAGACTCATTTTGACGCACTCAATAGATACCACATAAAGCCTGATCTGCAGAAAATCACAGTTAAACCTTACCAAATTTAATTACAAAATCCTCATTTCCAGACCACTGAGGAGCAGCGAACAGCATAAAACCTGATCAGCCTGCGAGTTACTCGCAGGCTGATCTGGTTTTATGCTGTTCTCATAGGTCTTTTCAGGGTTTCCTCTATGAGGGAAAGGTTAAGACATTTCTACAGACAATAGAAGACCGAAGCGAGCGTAGGCTTCTATTGTTTGGAGAAATGTCTAAATATATTCTATGCTACTTAGAAGTTTCCCGGCTCAACTTAAACCTATTGCACTGAAGCTGGGACACAATATTCATACTACCCTATTCTCTTTCAATCAAATGTTTCTTGACTGGGCATGTGAGACATCAAAATGGACGATTATATTCTGTGCAGACAATTAGGTGGTTTTCATGTTACATCAACATCTGTGTGTTCAATTTTAATCAATAGTAAAGAAATGTCTCCCCTTTTTGATGCTATAATCTTGGACATGAACGAGTGAGAATGGATGGCAGCAAATTTGAATAAATATTTAGTGTCAATTTGATCTAGATATTTCAACGTAAATTATTAAACGAGGAAATTTACTTAAGTTACTTAGCAACCGTAGATAGTGCGACACGATTGGTGTCATTACCTACAGTTTTTTTTTTCTTATTCAAGTGAACTTAAAAGAAACGTCTTGCAGTATCAGTGGTATAACGTGGGTCACTGAACCCAGGGGTTGTGGGTTCGAATCCCATTGGAGGCAAGATTCGTGTCCGTATCTTTCACAAATTATAATTTGAGAAAGAAACAATAAAAAACCGATGTGCATGAAAGAAAATATGAAAGTTACTTGAAAGGAGAGAGAGGGAGAAAGAGAAAGAGTGTGAAAGACAAGAGAAAGAAAAAGTAATATCATCCTGGATTTTACTGTCTATGTATGATTACTTTTGTGGTATCATTTTTGCCTAAAAGAAAAATTCAAATATACAGTTCAGACAAACAGTTGAACAAAACCGAGTTAGTTTTTATGTTATCAAAAAGCAACGCCCTGAAGGCGGGGTTTGTTGCACACACGCACTTGAAACATTGTTATATTTTGTACTTTTGAGATAGAAAATAGGTGTTCTATTGAAAGAAATCGAGGAGAAATTTGAATTTTCAGGCTTCTGATTGGCAACATATTTAGGGTAACTTCTCATTGAGTCATAGATGGTATACTTTAATTCCTCTGGCAAAAAAAGTAATGAAAGCATGTCCCATGATTAATTGGAATATCTATTGTAGTGTTCAATATTAGAAGCTTTTCAGTTCAAATCATGTGGCAGGAAGCAAGATCTGGGTCGCAAATCACTGGAGGGATAAGTTGTATGAAGGTTCTCCCCATTTTATTTGTTACGTTATGTGCAAATGTCTAGTAGATCTATTCTACAAGCTGACAAAACAACAACAACAAAATATATGGCATGTTACTTGTATTCACAAAATTAATGACCAGTGCTATATTTGTGTCTGTGTCCAAAACCACAATTTGGTCTGGACAGTTATACTGACAGTTATACTGACTTTGGAGAGTAATTAAGATGTCACGTAGTCCACTTGCAGTAAATATGGCCTGGCTGTTGTCATTAATAAATCCCACTTGACCATCTGCATGTTCACCCATACTTGGCCATGTATTACTGATATCCAGCTGAAAGTTAGATACACATGGTAGAGTTGTAGGGTCCAGTCTGTCATGTTCAAATTTAAGCTGACATTGGAAAGTTCTCCATACCTTGATTCCAGTATAACAAGGAAATTAATCTTGACCTTGGTCTAGTCACTCAAATTTTTCACATGAGGAAGTTTTCCGGCAGTCTCCTAGTACTAGTTAATAATTGACTCTTCCTCTATCTGTAATTAGCAATATGCAGTCATACTATCATCCCCTAAATCAACGATATCAAGGAACTTTACACTAGATCATTACAGCTAGTTAGAGATGTCAGGTGGCAACTTAACCCTTTCCCTCATAGAGGAAACCATGAAAAGACCTATGCGAACAGCATAAAACCAGATCAGCCTGCGAGTAACTCGCAGGCTGATCAGGTTTTATGCTGTTCGCTGCTCCTCAGTGGTCTGGAAATGAAGACTTTATAATTAAATTTGGTAAGGTTTAACTGTGGTTTTCTGCAGATCAGGCTTTATGTGGTACCTATTGAGTGCATCAAAATGAGTCTATATGAGGGAAAGGGTTAACAGTCTGTGGATCTGAAGGCTGTGGGTTCAAACCCTGTCAGGGAGAAGAATCTTCCATGGCCTTCCCAGACACAAAGTACTGGTCCAACCCAAAATTTTTAAATGACTTTAGGGCGCGGTGATCCAGTGGTAACGTATCCGATTACGGATCCAAAGGTTGTGGGTTCTAACCCCGTTGGAGGTGAGAATTCTTCACGACCTTCCCAGGCGCAAAGTACTGGTCCAACCCAGGAACCGTTGAGAGGGATTAGTATAAGTTGTAAGAACTTGTTTCCCAATCGACGAAAATAAATAAGTTTAAACTAAACTAAATGACTTCAAAATTCTAACCAAAATAAGAAAATGATATTAAATCCTGAAACAAGTTAAAACTACAGAGGTGAAGGTGTTGGTTCTAATCGGAACCTCATCATACTTATAACATATATCACCACAGAATAAAGTTCTTTTGTCAGGATAACAAGGGCAAGCAGGATGACAGCTAAATTCCCTGCTATTTTAGATACTGTAGAGTTATAAATTTTCGTGGGGGATTAATTTTCGGTGATTTTGTGAATGACGTGATCACCAATGAAAACTATTCATTTAGTAGACCTCATGTTTTTTAGAACATGATTCCACGAAAATTGACTTTATTACAGTTTCCATGAAATATAATGCCAACGAATATTAATGATTTAACAGTAAGTGGAAAGGGAATCATTTATTACTCTGAAAGTAAAATCTGTGACCTTGAAGAGTTGCACCTGGATATGGATTTTGCATGTCGTATTAATGAATATCCTCCAGCAGGTTTTTAGACAAAATTGTTTCACAGATGAAAGTTTAGTGACCATTCCTTTAATCCACTCACCTTTCAGCAGGGGGTCTATAAATTAATACCCAAACAAATCATAACTTTAAAGCTCGACTATTCGAAGAAAATGAGAGTTATTGTAGTCACCCTTGCGTTGGCATTGCAGCTCTTGGTTAAAGTTTTGCATGCAAATTACTATCAACCTTATATCTCAATAACAATTTATGGTATTGATTTGAAAGTTGATGAATATGGTCAGGGGCATCAGACAATCATGGTAGATAACTCTTGACTGAATTTAATATAAATTATGGCCCCTTTATAACTTAGAAATTTTGGTTAAAGTTTTGCATGCAATAGAAAATTTGGTTAAAGTTTTGCATGCAAGCTACTATCCAGCTTGTATTTCAATAAGCATTCATGGTATTGACTTAAAAGTTTATGAATATGTTAAGGGGCGTCCGACAACCAAGGTAGATAACACTTGATGGAATATATTACAAATTATGGCCCATTTTTAACTTAGAAGTTTTGGTTAAAGTTTTGAATGCAAGGTACTTTCATGCTTATATGTCAGTATCCTTTTGAAACATTTTAAATACGTAGAGGGATATCATACTATCAAGGTAGATAATTCTTGATGGAATATATTACAAGTTATGGCACCTTTTTAACTTAAAAAATTTGGTTAAAGTTTTGTATTCAAGGAATTTAATGCTTATATTTCAGTAACCAAGCATGGGTTTAATTTGAAACTTCTTAAATGTGTTGAATTGTATCATACTATAGTGGAAGGTAGTTTTTGATTGAATATAATGCAGATTTAAGGGCCCTTTTTTTACTTAGACTTATTGGTTAAAGTTTTGCATGCAAGCTCCTATCCTGCTTATATATCAGAAATTGTTCATGGTATTGACTAGAAAGTTTAGGAGTGAGTTCAGGGGCATCAGAAAACCAAGGAGGATAACTCTTGGACTGAATTTATACAAAATATGGCCCTTTTCTAACTTGGATACTTGGTTAAAGTTTTGCATGCACAGTGTTATTGTGCTTATGTCTCAGTAACTAGGAATGAGATTGATTTTAGACTTCATAAACCTACTTAGGGGTATTAGACTATCAAAGTATTTCATGTTTTACTATTATTATATACAGGGTATATGATGGGTAAGAATTGAAATAGATTTCATTTGATTTACCAACAAGCATTTTGAATAGTCGAGTATGCTGTCCTCTGACAGCTCTTGTTTTATCCTGACACAGATTTAAGCAAGTAATTCCCTTACTTCTGTAATCCAAGCTTGAGTATTGTTAGTCACTAGTGTGACATTTTCTTTTCTTTTTTTTCCATCTTTTTTATCTTTTCTCTCTCTCAATCTCTGTTTTTAAACAGTCTATTTCCCATCAATTATGTTTTGTTCTGTCAAATACTAAAAAATACTTTTTCAATATTTCTCAAATATCTATTTATTTAATAACAGTTTGTCTTTGATTACATTATTAATGGAAGTGATGAAATGCGATGCTTCTTGTCTTGTTATTTATAACCCTAAATAGCAGTGGGTCTGTACCATGTATTTCAAATTTTATCAACAGAATGTAAATAAACCCTTGATAGTTATGCAGATTCCAAGCCATTAGATATGTAACTTCCGGGTGCAAATTCACTGCCACAAAATTAATGACATGATGATGGATTTAAAAGCCTTGGTTACTAAGAGAAGGAATCAGAGGATTGGAAATTTTAGAGGACGATGAAATATAGCTGCTATTTCCTGATAGAAAAAAATGACAACCATTATGGAGATTATTTAATTATTCTTTTTTTGTGTGTCTCATGCTGTAAGCAAAGGTGACACATAGGGATCACTTCTATGTTGTCTGTCTGTCTGTCACTTTTTCCATCACACTTCTTTCAGCAGGTGACACGTGTGTTTCATGGAGTACTTCTTGTTTTGATTTGGCACCCAACATCTCCTTTTTATTTTTTGTTTATTGGGAGTTACCAACCTCTTGCTCCATCTTTTGACTCAGGAACAGTCACTGATTATCTACCTAGGACTGCTAGACCATGTCATTCAAGGGGAAGGAGGCCAAATGTGAAGTGCTCTTTAAGACATATATGAGTAGTTTCGTTCCATGAGGAATAAAAAATACCTTTTTACTAGGGATGGCAACGAATACCGATTTTGGTATTCGAATATTCGGATGAGGTTACGAGCGAATATTCGAATATTCTAATCAATTTCCGTAATTAAATACTCATAGTTTATTTACCTTTAATATTGCTTTTTAGTATGACTAAGCGTAAGCAGTTACGGTGCCTATGAAATTCACACGGTCATAAGTTTACCTTTTAGAAATAGATAATAAAAAAAATGCGAACGTGCGTTTGTGTGTGTGCATGCATGTTGTATTATAATTTCAATGAGTGTTTGCTTTAATTTTAAATCGTGTCTGTGTGTCTGTCTATGTCTCTCTCTGACTCTCTCTCTCTCTCTCTCTCTCTCTCTCAATAAAAAAGAAAGAGTATATCGTTTTTTGTTTTTATTTATTTATTCCTATAGTTATCTAAAGATTTAGAAAATAAAAGACACACATAATATCAAATCATAAATAGCACACATACAATCGCTGATATCTATTGCACTTTATTCGTCCGCATTACAGAATGCAGCGTTTTTGTTGATGAAGATGATTTTGTCAACAAGATCTGGGATAGTCTGTTTCGCAACTTATTGATCAGAATTCCTGTTTTGGAGAAGATTCTTTCAGATGGGACGGATGTTGCCGGAATCGACAACACACGCCTGGCCACATGTGCAACACGCGGGAACCGTGCTTCTTGTTGTTTCCACCAGCATAGGGGTGATGCCTGCTCCTCAGGTGGTTCCAACAAGTAGCGGCGGAATTCGTCAGCTTCTGCCCTCTCTGTGGAACGTGACACAATAAATGTCAGCTTACGGCGTTTGGAGGGTGTCGACTGTGTCTCCTCACGTGCTGGTAGCTTCAGGGAACCTCGTCAAGTCGAGCCTCAAGGGTTTCTTCTGCGATGCGGCGCTGCTGGGATGAGAGGAAGTCCAAGTCCTTATACCGAGGGTCTAGAAGTGATGCCAGCACTGAAGTGGAGCGCGCAGTCTCAGACTCTGATGGCCGGAAACGGCGTATAAAATCCTCACGGATAGCCTCCTTCACTTTCGAGACCACTGAGTTGTCATCAGACTTGGAGCGAAGAGGGCCTTCTACTAATCCACATACAACAGGATATATTTCCGAACAAGACACGTTTGTCTCCGTACACATATACTCAGTAGTATCAGTCAGGTCGCTGAGCACACTAACTAAATCGCTAGCCATGTCCCATTCAGTGTCCTTCAGTAGGAGATGAGTATCCGTTTTCTTAGTTACACTCTCGTCTAACAATATGTCCGTCACAACACGGCGCTGTTCCAGGAGGCGTTTCAGCATAGCATGTGTGGAGTTCCATCTGGTTGAAACGTCCTGTACTAGCTCGTGTCTCGGAGTACGTAGAATCTGCTGGCGTGTACGCATTTCTGCTGTTAGGGTTGTAGAATGCTTGAAATGTCCCACGAGTCTGCGACACTTAGACAACACTTTAGTTACATTTGGCAGTTCTAAAGCTGGTTTCACTGTCAGTTGTAGTGTGTGACCGAAACACCCAAGGTCACCCCATTCCTCGCACCTATTACCGGCGGCCTCCATATTTCTTGCATTATCATGCACGCATGTATCTACCTTTCCCTGCAGACCAAACTCTGAGACTGTGTCTTTTAGTCTGTTGGCGATGTTATCTGCCGTATGCCGCTCTGGCATCGCACGTGTTACGAGCACGTTACTCGCCATTTCCCATTCACGGTCGATGTGGTGCTCTGTGATGGTGATGTAACTGTCCGTGGCATTAGAAGTCCATGTATCCGTGGTGATGGCAGCGCTGGGTACATCCTGCAGGTCAGTCACCAGCTGACTCTTCTCTTCGTCGTAGCGTTTCTCTATGCGCGCTCTAATCGTATTCCGCGTCGGTACATGATACTCAGGAGCCACTAGCGTCATCAATTGTCGGAACCCTTGACCGTCTACTAGGCTAAGAGGGAGGTAATCTTTGACTATCATTGTCACTATTGCCTGAGTGATGCTTTCTCCTTCACTCTGGGATATTCGCTTAGGTGTTCTCGCAAAATTGGTGATGGGCATTTGTTTCTTAGACTCATTATCATGGTTGAGTGCTGAAGGGTGTTTGTTTCTAAGATGATTTCTCAAGTTGGTTGTCGTCCCTGAGTAGGTGAACGTCCCTTCACACAGCGTACACCTAGCAGTCTTTCGATCTTCTGACCGTTGGAAAAACTTCCATACATCGGATGTTACAGTAGGTGGCATTTTGAAGCTGCTGATTATGATACGTGAACGTATGGCTGTTGTCCTAAGACTACATAAGATTGTTCTAGTGTTTAGCTAAATATATACATTATTTATCACAGCAGAATTGGGAAGAAAAAAAACAAACCAATCAAATGATGCGGTATTGACGATCACAATAAAAATTGCATAATCGACAACCCTTGCCAGGCCCTGGCCCTGCCACTTAATTGTCCCGCCGTTTTAGATTAGTGCTAGTAGACATCTGGTATATACACCTAAATAAACAATCGTCCAATTAGCAATCCCGATTCAAGGTTTGCATACTCGCTGCAAACTGTCATCTTTTCGACCCCTTCCATATTCGCGGCCAAATGCCACTTTGACACACCCAGTTTAATCAATTGACCAATGAGCGACCGAAAAGTAACGATTTACCTTGACAACCCTTATCATGCCCTGGCTCTGGCCTGCCACTTAATTGTCCCGGCGATTTTAATTTGTACTAGTAGGAATATACAATATACCTAACCAATGCAAACAATCGTCCAATTAGCCATCCCGATTAAAAATTGCGTAATCGCTGCAAACTGTCACCATGATAATATCCACAGGGCCCCGACAGTGTTAATTGGTTGACACTTTCACGGTTAACGCTGGCATACGAAACATAATATGAGAGGCGAAATTAAAAACGTTAATTTTATATTTTTTTTAAATTTATCTAACTTTTATTTTTTTTATTAGAATATTCGAATCCTAATTTAGGATTCGAATATTCTAAACGTTACCGAATATTCGAATATCCGTTGCCATCCCTACTTTTTACATATGTACAGAATGCCTGTGTTAATGTTTCTCATCATTACTTTTTATATGAGTATAATGACTCAGAAGCTCATTTTGAACTGCAAAGCTCTTTCTTTGCAAACAATGTTTAAGAAATTTCCCACAGTGATCTTGATTTCTGTGGTTAAATGATCTTGACTGATTTCTGTGGTTAAATGATGGTTAAAGGATCCCAATATGAAGATTGACTCCTTAATTGTGTAAATAAAAAGAAAAGCAATCTGTATATGAAAGAAAACAGGGGCCATTGCTTATACAGGTCGCTTGTTCACTATCTGTTTGGTTTACTCCCCTCTTTAGTCAGTTTCAAGAGTCCAGGCAAAATTGATTACTTTCAAGTGTTCCTTATTTAGGATACTTGGTCCAAATATATCCTTATGAAGAAAAAGGACATGTGTTTAACTTTTGCTCCTTCGTGTATGAAGAGCTCTTTTTCTTTTTTATGGTGAAGAGCTTATTTTTGATATCTTAATCTTTCCTTGTTTTATTGCTCCATTAGCATTCATTATTCCTATATCTGAATAGTATGATATGATTATTGAAAGGGGAATTCCTGGGCTTAAATTTTCCGTGTTAAACAAAGTTGATATGAGAAAATTAAGATAATAATTATCTAGGAGGATGAATACGATTGTTACAATGGCATCTAAAACATTAACTGAAGGTACACGGGTCTAGATGCCACTCTGGGCGATTCAATCTCTCAAATCCAACATGCATGCTAAACCTTGAGATATCTTTAATATACTTTGTACTGAATACACAATTACATGACCAAAGCTGCAGAATGCCAGTAGTAGGCAGATATTCAAAAGTTAAGCATAACAAAGTTTTGTGTATAGGAGTTCTAATCTAAATAACAATTTTAAAAAATTTAAAAGCTAAAGTCTAAAACTGCAGCTGCATGTCTACAACAGAAGTGCTTTGGAACATACTCATGTTGTTCCTCTATGTCACTGTTCTTCACACATGTTAACTCTGAAACATTGAAAAGTTTTATTTCTTGAGACGATTTAAGCATCATTATGTGTGTATATAATGTTTATAGAGGCCTTTGTGGCTGAGTGGTCAATATGATTTTGTCCATAATTACTAAGGGTTTGAACCCCGGTCTGCTCACTCTTTTGATTTTTAAGCTTCTGGTAGGTTGGTTCTTCTATCTGGGTGCATGTGCCTCAATGCACTTGATCAAGGTCTCCCTCCACATAATTTATATAATGAGCTGGACATTACAATATGACTGAAATACAGTGTTGCAGTATTATTTGGTACACAACAACAGATCACCAAGCAAAAAAGTATGCCTATTGATATATAAGTGTAAATGACCAGTAAACCACA
>CM037782.1:32089555-32139555 GCA_021229015.1 Solen grandis | reverse complement strand
GGGATGATCCTTGGGTCAACCTTCACAAAAGTTGCTAAAATAAACTTGATCCATGTAGAACTCTGGTTGCCATGGCAACAAAAAGAAAAAAAATATGAAAACTTTAAAAATCATCTTCTTCAAAACTACTGGCCAGATTTTAAAATAAATTGGTACAGATGTTCCTTGGGTCAACCTCTACCAAAGTTGCTAAAATAATACCGATCCGTAAAAAACATGGCCACCAGGGACGGGGCTTATTTGCCTTATATGTATATATAGGGAAAACTTTAATCAACATTTCCTCTGAAACCACTGGACAGAATTTGATTAAACTTGGCAGGAATGATCCTTGGGTCAACCTTCAAAAAAGTTCCTAAAATAAACTTGATCCATAAAGAACTCTGGTTGCCATGGCAACAAAAAGAAAAAAATATGAAAACTTTAAAAATCATCTGCTTCAAAACTACTGGCCAGATTTTAAAATAAATTGGTACAGATGTTCCTTGGGTCAACCTATTTATCTCAGATGAGCAATTTAGGGCCATCATGGGCCTCTTTTCTGCAGTTCAGGCTACCTCTCCAAAAGTTGATCCTTTACAGATCAGATTTACAGAAGTTGAATATTTTTAAGTGTGATATTTTGTTACATTTATGCATAAAAAGAATGCATCAGCTCATAAACAAAACAAGAAATATGTCTTGGTAGCTTAATAAAATGCAAAAAGTTACATTAAATTACAAGGCCACTTATTAAAGAGAGAGAAGTCTAACAGAGAGAGAGAGAGAGAGAAAACCAGCTAGAAACAAAAAAATAAATTGTACCCTTAGATGAGATTGTCCACTAGTCTGATAGGTCATTTGGGTGATTCCACTACATATGCAGAGGTGGAGAAGATAACATTACCACAAATACCATTCCTATAGCTTAGTCTGACCTACTGGCAGAGGTCACATTTTCTGGACTGTGTTGCCCCACTGAGTTAGTGCAAAAACTACATAACCTGCTACTATGTATATGAGATACTAGGCTAGTTTTACACAAAGCCACCTGATAGAGATATAAGGGTTATTGATACTATCCTAAATCAGCAGCAGCATCAACATCATCATTAAAGTGAATGTGGGAGGGGGGGGGGGGTGAATATGCAGATTGTCTGCCTTTACTTTGGTTCATGTCAGTGTTCCAGTACACAGGGATTACCAAACACCTCTTAAAAACCACAAACGAATGATTAAAAACACTTTGTAATAAATTGCAACTTATTTCTTAATAATTAACCCTTTTCCTCATAGAGATCTATAAAATATATGTACCTATGTGAGTAGCATAAAACCTAATCAGCCTGCAAGTCCAACTGTTACTCGCAGGCTGATCAGGTTTTATGCTGTTTGCTGCTCCTTAGTGGTCTGGGGATGGGGATTTTACAATTAAATTTGGAAAGGTTTAAGTGGGGCTTTCTGCAGATCAGGATTTATGTCAAAATGAGTTTTTATGAGGGAAAAGGTTAAGGACCATCTCTCTTTTTGTCCATTTTCAATCAGCAGTACCACACTGAAATCTCATGATCACTGTTTTTTTCCATACTATTGCTAAAATGGGTAAGAAAAACTGTCAAGTTCCTGAGAAACATGTATATCAGTATGATACATGTATACTAGGTTGCATATAGAGCAGTGGTACTCAGGTGAGCGATTTTAGGCCCTATGGGCCTCTTGTTTAAATAGAGGTCTCTGTCACAGAAGGACATGAAATTCATGGAAAACAACAACATCCAATCTAAGGGTAGAAACATTAGTTGATTAATGATAAAGAAGTACCACGTTTAGTGGAGTTAATACTTGTGAATAGTCTATTCATTTAGGTAATCTTAATAATTGATGACATTACAATTTGAAGATAGCAAGAAGTGCATACCATGAAATTAAATTTGCAGCTAAGCTTAAACATTTCCATCTGTTTCAAGATGATAAATGACATGGTATACCTACATACATCAAGAAAGACTTCCAAACATATTTGCCCTGAAGGTTCGGTTTTGAAAACATTTCATTTGTCCTGTATAGAACAAAATCTACCACATTTTATGTTTTTGTCAATCTTATATACATGTACAGAATTGAAATATTAAATTGATGAAATTTTCTAATTTTGTTTTTTTCTTAGAATTCCTCTGATGTGTTAATCAGATTCGAAAACAATTTAATTATTGAAGATTTAAGGACTGTCAAATGACATATTTTTAACATAAAGTTGAATGTAATAAGGTATAACAACTATTTTAAATTTTACTAATGACATGTAGTACTACTACAAATGTTGTATGTATCCTGATACCACTTGCATGATTATAATATTTGATATTTGAAAAAAAAAATATACAGAGAGAATATTTGATGATTTAAGTGGATATGGGATAAATCTCATCAAAAAGTGATAAAACTTTAATATTTAGCATGAGTGAAAAGTGTATCACTTTGCGATGAGATATATTCCATATCCACTCAAAAGGAATTTTCTTTTTATTTAATGCTAATTGCTGCTACATACATACCACTTACATGTAAATAAGTAGTACCAACAGTTCAATATCATTCACACTGTGGGATTTGGATTTAATCTCACTGATAGAAAACAATGTTTCAAAAGTTAGCACATAGTTAACTACCTAATCAGTTTAAATAGTTGTTTTTTGTTATAATTATACCAAAGACCCCTGCACCTTTGATGTGCAAACATGCCACACAGCCAAAAGCATGTGCCTTTATATACACCCAGACATATACCTGTCATAAAAATGATAGTTGACTTAATTATGAATAATTCATAACCAGTAACCACATGAGAGCTTATCTGATTGTCTTATGTCCCATCAACAGTATCTATATCAAGGGATATCATGCCGGTCAGGTTGTAGGAGGCCAGAACACTAATGGCACCTGAAGTTGATGGTCACACATCTAATGGGAAAGGCTATTAGTTTCTCATTTACTAGACAAGTTTTTTATTTAGGTACACCAGAATCCTCCCCAATATTCAGAGCTACAACAAACATGGAAAAAATTTAGGAAAACCTGGTAATTTATGTAGTGCTCGATGTACTAAAAAGTTCAATTTTTGCTACCTGAAATGATACATTTGAATTGCCCATCTTAAAGAATTATATTGTTGACAAATCCAGAGTTTTTATGGCTCTTGAAAAATTGTAAAATTATTAATGACAAACGTGACCCGATTTGATCGCAATATGTTCAGTTCAATAACCAGTTACAATGTGTATTGGCACAATATCCTACCACAGTTCAATAACCAGTTACAATGTGTATTGGCACAATATCCTACCACAGTTCAATAACCAGTTACAATGTGTATTGGCTCAATATCCTACCACAGTTCAATAACCAGTTACAATGTGTATTGGCTCAATATCCTGTCACAGTTCAATAACCAGTTACAATGTGTATTGGCACAATGTCCTGTCACAGTTCAATAACCAGTTACAATGTGTATTGGCACAATATCCTACCACAGTTCAATAACCAGTTACAATGTGTATTGGCACAATATCCTACCACAGTTCAATAACCAGTTACAATGTGTATTGGCTCAATATCCTACCACAGTTCAATAACCAGTTACAATGTGTATTGGCTCAATATCCTACCACAGTTCAATAACCAGTTACAATGTGTATTGGCTCAATATCCTGTCACAGTTCAATAACCAGTTACAATGTGTATTGGCACAATGTCCTGTCACAGTTCAATAACCAGTTATAATGTGTATTGGCACAATATCCTATTACAGTTCAATAACCAGTTACAATGTGTATTGGCACAATATCCTACCACAGTTCAATAACCAGTTAAAATGTGTATTCAATGTACAGTTCAATACCAGTCTGATTGTCCTAGACATTCCGGAGTTTTTATGGCCTTGAAATATTGTAAAATTATTAATGACAAATGTGACCCAATTTGATCGCAATGTGTACTGGCACAGTATCTCGGCTGATACCAGCCGGCCAGAATAATGACCCTTGAATTGATAGATTTGCAGGACGGGCGTATTTTGTGATAGCCAGTGCTCTTGTTACATAATAGTTAAATAAACCAGTGCTCCTATATAAAGTATCATTCATGTGCATAATAAATTCTTTATCACTCCACATAGCTGACTTCCACACCAACAAGAAAAACAATGTTTATAAATATCTGTTGGCTGGTTTAAAAATAAAACAAATACCTGCAATAGTTTCAAAATAGACTTTATTCTTTGTAAGGATGATTTATTAAAAACAGACAAACCAAAATCACATGTACAGACACTAGATTCTTCCCCATACTGTGCTATTAGATGTAAAGAAAATGTTTAAAAGCAAATTATATGGTTTTAATAGATTATTTGTGGTGTATAACATATACTTCACCCTTTACTCCATTTCAGCTCATTTTGACGTATTCATAAACACACCAGACCCATATCAGACACCTTTGATCTGGGTATCTTCTGTTTGTTCATACATTATTGTACCTTGGTCAGTATGGCAAAGAAAATCCCATTGGTTCATATATATGTACCATTTAAAGTTCAGTAAATAAATATTCATCAAGTCATGTGTGCATGAATATTCATGAGGTAAGGGTTAAAGTATATCAGCAACCACAAACAAATGTAAAAAAAGAAAAGGATAACATATTCAATATTTAATCTCTAACTTGTGCTTATTTTAGACTCTTTAGATATATTTGCTGTCAAATGAATATTTTTCACTGACATTCTGTTTTGTTGAAAATCCATATAAAAGGCAATTTTATACATGTTGATAGATCTTATATGTGATGATACAGACATAAAAATTAATTAGGAAATGCAATCAGTGAGATGACATTTCATTTGGGAGAAGATAATTCTTCTCTTTACCTGGTGATTACTAATGAAGTACAGTTTCTACATGCAATGTGATACAATAGTGATAACAGGCTTAGTGTTGTATACTTGTACATGCTTTGTGTATCAAGGCCTTAGACACAGGACAGGCAGTATGACATCAAACTTAGTTGTAAATAGCCCTTGTTTGAAAAACACAAATATCAAATGATGGAACACAACTTGATGAAGCCAGGAAATTAAAAGTGTTTTTTTTTTCTCTCTAAAAGGTAATTCAACAACTTATTATTATGAATAGCAGGGGGATGCATCTCAAAAAGGTCTTCTCCTGAACCTTTACAAGAAATTGCCCCAAATTAACCAACATATTTCTATATTGTGTAGTATCCACTCAAATTTGTCACCAGTCACTCCTAGTTCCCTCCAGTTCTTAATTTCTTTTAAGATGTTGGCTTTCAACATGATTAGCCAGCCATGCAACACTCATTTATAACATCAATTCTTGAAAACTTGCACATTCACTCCTGTTCATTCTAATAGAAACAATACCTTTCAACATCTTATGTTTAAAATACAATATATTATTAAAGGTAAAGCACAACATTGGGATTGTTTTATTAGTAGCCTGTAGATTAATTAGTATCTTTGCAGAGGTTTCACTTCACCATGGGAAAGGCAGTTTGTAAAGTAAATGCCATGACATGAACACTATAAATACAAAATTGTATGTAGTATTGAAAATATGGCAACAATACATTTATATTGATTGTTCTGGAAAAAAAATGAATGCCACTCCTGTGAAACTGTGTTCAGTTAATGGTTGTGCTTTTATTCAAAGTCAACAGATCTAGTATAATGGATTCTCTACAATGTTTGGCAGAAGACAACATTCCAAGACACACAATGCAGAGATTCATAAGAAATGATGTTGATTTTTATAAATACAATGAACTGTTTTTCGATATAGAATGAATGGGATTAATAGGGGGTGGGGGGGGGATGAAAAAAGGAAAAGGAAAAATGTGATAACTGCTGTACTTTTTGGAACAATAATTCTGATGAAACAGTGTTGAGTCTTTTAAAAGATTGACTAGACAGAGTAGATATTTTGAAACACATACGTATATGTCTATATGGCACAAACAGAAATCATTTTATAAATAAGAAGTTCTATTTGAAAGATAAATCACCTTCTGACTACAGTACAGGTCCATTATAACAAACTCCATTATAACACGGTTCAAATAATGGACCTAAACAAGAATGAGTTTTAACTGAAGTCTTTTAATAGTAACATGATCCAATATAACAGTGACTCCATGTTTAATATTGTGTTATAATAGATCTAAACTAAACATATGCAGAGGAGAAACCTGACTTATGCTGGTTGACAAAAAAATACCATAAATAATTTGCATGAGAGAAAGGTGAAGTCAACTTAATCAAATCAAATATATATCTGAAGAAAAAACAACAAAAAATAAAAACTGCCAGTTTTTCAGCTTTCTGTATAAAAGAAAACGGAGCATCTTTTGAGTAAATTATTTTGGAAATGGCATTGCATGTCATTTGTTTGTGGTTTATAAAAGAAATGATGTAAATCTATGTAAGGAGGTCCAAATGTTTTACATCCAGATTTCTGCAGGTCTAAGAGTGGTCCAAGTTTAGATACTGAAATTATTTGGACTGCATTATAACTTTGTGAAAATGCACCTCAAGACAATAAATCAGAAAATATAGATTTGAGGTTCAATATTTGACAATACGTTAATGGTTTTTGCATCATGATGGATCTATATAATGTTAATGTGATAAAAATGTTTTACGCACTTTAATGAAATACAATTACATATGTGCATGTATGTATAATTTATAAAATCAAAATTATGCTTTGTAAAGAGATTAATCATATAAATAAACATAACAGTCTTATTATGTCCATAAAAAGCAATAATCGGTACACAATATCCATTTTTATCAACTGTGAATAAAGAGAATACAAAATAAACCCATGATGGAAGTATCTTGGATTTGTAAATGTATGTAATTATTATTTTATTTAATGTGTTGGTACATAATAATGTAACAAAAGGGCCATGGTGACCTTAGATCACTCACCTGAGTGAATATTAAGCTTAATTAAAACCAAGTCACTTGATTTCAGCAGCAACCAGATTCAAATTTCAGTACAAAAAATCTTAAGTTCAATTGCTAATTGCTAGGGGGGGGGGGGGTCATTTTTCAACAGACTAACTTTGTTTTAGCAGTTGAGGTGACCAATTGTGCCAAATGAAATTAACAAATTTTGACATGTTCTTAAAACAAGAGGGCCATGATGGCCCTGAATCGCTCACCTGAGTACCATTGCTTCAACTGATGTCAAGGTTTTTAAACAGACAAGGATTCTGATATAACTTAATCTAAAACATTTTACCCCTGACAATACTACACACCAAATATCTAAGCAATGGGCCATATGGTTTCAGAGAAGACTTGGGCGCAGGGTCATTTATCACCGTAGGGCCAAGACTTTGAAAATCTTTGTAATGAACCATTAGATGCTACTACATACCAAAAATCTTAGCTCTAGGCCTTATGGATTCATAGAAGAAGATTTTTTAAGATTTTCCTATATAACTCTATGTAAAACAAGTGACCCCTGGTGCGGGGTCATTTATCACCATAGGGCTATGATTTGTACAATCTTGGTAGTGGCCCATAAGATGATGATACATACCAAAAATCAAAAGGCTAGGCCTTGTGGTTTCGGAGAAGAAGATTTTTTCAAGTTTTTCCTATATTAGCCTTTGTGAAATCAAGTGACCCCTGGGGCGGGGCCAATTTTGACCCCAGGGTCATAATTTGTACCATCCTGGTAGACAGTCATAAGATCATGCTACATACCAAAAATCAAAAGGCTAGGCCTTGTGGTTTCAGAGAAGAAGATTTTTTAAATTTTCATTTTTAAAATCTATTTTTAGCTCCTGTGACCTAATTATGCGATGGACTAGAACCATTTATACAACTTTAGTAGAGCTTCATCCAAGGAACATTCCTGCAAAATATTTTTCAAATTGGCCAAGCCGTTTAGGAGGAGATGTTGTTTGAAGCAATTGTTGACGCCGGACGCACGCACGCACGGACGCACGCACGGACGCACGGACGACGGACGCCGGACAAAAGGCGATCAGAAAAGCTCACCTTGAGCACGTTGTGCTCATGTGAGCTAAAAAGTATAAAAAGTAAATAGCCAACCCACTTGGTCCAACTTAATTTTAGCAGTTATGATAGAGAGCAATGAGGTGACCATGATGTGTAATGAAATAAAAGTCTGACAATTGGTTTCACCTTTGGGTGATTTTTAAATTTTTCAGAGGACCAGAGGTCAATTTCAGGTGGAGGGTGATCCAAACAGCTCACCATGAGCACTATGTGCTCTGGTTAGCTAAAAAGACAGTCAGTTTGTCTGCCTGCAAAGGTTGATGATGTCTGTTATGACCATGTAAGGGTTCCATACCCTTGTTAACTAACATCTCTAGGCTACTGTGTGTCAACTCTTTAACAGTCTGATCAATCATAATTTGATGGTACACAAACTAACAAGTTTGGGCAGACTTAAATCAATTTTCTATCTGATCAAGTTTTACAGTGTTTCTTTCTGATCTCCAAGATATTGAGAGTAGCGAATAGATTGATACCTGCTCAGCTTGCAGGCTGATCTGGATTTATGCTGATCTTATACTTAACCATTAAAATGGATATGCATCGGTAAAAAACAGTGTGATCAGTTACATGGTCATCACTATCCATTTGTGCCTTTAAAAGGGGGAGGTAATTCTAGACTTTAAATATTCCTCTTATAAGACCTAAATTAAGAGATTCATGAATGTTTATCCACTGTATTTGATTGACTGAGTTGTCAATGTGAAGAAGGGCATGACAGATAAAAATTTAAAAAAAAAAAAAATATATAAAAATAAAAACAATATTATTGTATTGCACAATGACTGAAAAAAAAATAGGAAAGAATATCAATAACACCTGAAGAGATGAAAATTGTATGTGTATGGTGTAAAACTATTAACTTACAAATGGTAATGTTTATACTGAAATGCAAATGTATAATGGTACAAAATTCTCATAATGCTGAACATATGTTCTAATTTGTCTACCATCTTGTTTGCATAGAGAAAAATGCACATAAAAAAGCACACAATCGGTAACAATTTTTTAAATTTAATAAAATTTAAGAACTGTCTTAAGTTGATTTGTAAATACAGCCATAGAACTGATAAAAAAAAAGTATAAATATAATTATGCACTGCTCTGATGAACATCTGCATACCGTAGTAACCGCATTCAAGATGGAAGACAGACTGTTTACTATGGGTAGTACCATATGTGTCTTCATGAAGGAAAGAGTCAGCTTTCACATTTCACTTGTCTCAGCCATATTTCAAGTTAATTCATACCATAGAGAGGACTGTATAAAATATTTCTTTATACAAATAAGAGACAAACCTCTCATTCAAAGTACATACCAAACTATATCCACAAATACTCTTCATTCACTTTTAGCACTTACTAGTATAAAACATAGAAAAATGTGCAATGAAATTAAAAAAATATTATGGAACATGCAGAAAAATAGTTTCACCTTTAAATATATATACATGCACATTAGAGGTATTGATATAAATGAAGGCTATAAAAATATAGTTTAAAAAAAGAGCTTTTTGGGAGAATACAAAATTGAGAAAACACCTTCATGACATGACAAATATAAACTTAATGATCAACATTATACTTGATATTATGTCATTAACTGAAGCAATATCAAACATTCAATAAAACATATTTCTATATACATGGAAGAAGCCTTGCATAATTTTAACACGAGCACTGTAAGTGGAAACTTTGATCTTTCATGATTTTTGCAAAACAATTCTTGCAAATGTCTATGATGAAAGTCAGAGTTACAGTGCATCAATAAAACAAGTGACAAAAAGTTTGTCAAACTATCTGAATCAGTCACTCCAATTCATACTTTGTACCATTAAAAGATATTATAGAAAGTATAAATACCGGTATATATATATATATATTTTTTTTTTTTATTTCCAGTGGAATTTCAATTTCATCTTTCAAATCAACCTTGTAACTGCAGGTGTATACAATAACAGGATCTTTACAGTTTCTGTATCAGAGTATGTATGTATAGATCAATCATATATGTAACAATACAGTCTAAAGATGAAAAAAAGTAAATATAAACATTAATAGTTATTCATAGTATCAAACAACAAATCTGTCTTAACAGAATGAAGTCCAGACAGCTGCTGCAGGGTTCTCCCCATTGGGAACATAAAAAATGTCTGTTATTCAATGTAAATTCTGAACCTAGCCATACTATGGCATCTGTCAGTATAGGACTCCCAGGATGACTGTCAGGGTACATTTAAAAATACCAGGTAGTGTCTATAATGTCGGACTATCCTGCAGGTTCCTGTCATTCAGGTTTCATAAAAGTTTCTGCCTATCAACAAGCCTAAGGCATTACTGTCTTGTATGTCTATCTAGATATTGAAAGGTGTATGTCTATCCAGCAGTAAATAGCCTTGTGTCTATCTTATAGTTGACAGTATATGTCTATCCAGCAATTTAATCTTATGTCAATCCAGCATCTGAAATGTGTGTCTATCCTGCAATATGTTCTTATGTTTACCCAGCAGCTGAAAAGTGTGTCTATCCAGCAGTGTTTGTCTTTGTGTCTATCAAGAAGCTGAATATTTGTTCTTATATTTCTTGTCTATCCAGCAGCATTTGTTCTTATGTCTATCCAAAAGTTGAAGATGTCTATCCACCAGCGTTTATTCCCATGGCAATCAAGCAGTGTTTGTGTTTATAACTATCCAGCATCTGAGAAAGTCAATGTTAATATCCCACAGTTAAAAGGTTAATTCATGATACTAATGCACATGTCCCTGAAGTGATCTCCCATCTGAGTCTGTTACATATCACATACAGTCCAACATTCAATGTCATAGGACCAACACGCTTTGGAAGTGTTGCATTAGATACATTCTTCATAATCCACCCTCTTAATTACATACTTCGTATATTTCTGAAATAAAATAAACAAAAATGTCATTAAGCAGTTTATCTATAGATTCTCATTTGAGAAAATAAATAAAAATACAATTTTGACACTGACACTACACCTTTAAGCGAATCTACATAAATTTTAAACTTGAATAACATACATTTATCTTATTTGGGTATTTTCATCATAATTATATAGTAATTTTGTAGAATAGTTTTTCATAGCTAATTGGTGGACAACATTTTCTGTTGTTTTTTTTCCTCCAAAAATTGAATTCAATTAACTAATGTTTACCAAAGGTTTCTTGCATACCACTCTTGATATTCTTAAAACATTCAAATATTAACAAAATCTACAAAAAACATTGCCATAATGGATTATATTGTTATTTTGTTGCAAATATTTCTATAAGTGGACCATACATATAAAGATTTGTTTATGCCAAATATATTATCCTTTTATCAAGATTACCTGGATAGGATAAATTAATTCAATAGAAGACATACTAGGATTCTGTCTGTGATAAAGTGCCTGACTTATCATGACTTTCATGAAAATTATTTCAACTTGTAATATTCCGTAACTCAAATGCTTTGGGACCTATATAAACCATATTTATAAGCCTAGAGAAGCTATTTTGTACATAGATCACAATTAGCATATCTGCATGTAGTGTAACCCAACAAGATAATTTTCAATTGAGGAAAATAATTCAAAATGTTTCAGGAAACACAGAACTGAACATTTTTCATTAAACAAATTAAACCATATCCATCAATAAGTTTTTCAGGAAAACATTTCTTGATTGTTAAGATAAACAGAATATACAGTTGATATGGTATATATACATATTCATAAACATGCCTTGTACTTGAATACAGTCACAATTGTCTTAACCAGCCAGTCATGGGGACAAGAAAAGATGGTTGCTTAGGCCAGGTGGCTGTATAACCCTGGTGGCTGCTTAGCATAGGTGGCCACTTAGCCTAACTGACTGCTAAGCCCATGTGGCTGCATAGTTCAGGTTTAGCCACTGGCTTTTTAGCCCAGATTGCCACTTAGCCCAAGTGACTGCTTAGCCCAGCTGGCTTTTTAGCCCAGATTGCCACTTAGCCCAGGTGACTGCTTAGTCCTGGTGAAGCTAAATGGTAGACAATTAGACCTAATATCCAGTGTTTCCAAACTGATGGCTATCCAATAACTACACTGTGATAACAGTTAGTCAATGGTTGAAATGGTTTGCACAAAAGAATACCAGTACATGTACATGATTTTGTTTGTGAGCAGTTGACCTTATCATGAATGGGAAAGGCTGGGCTTTAATTTTCACTGCTAAAAGCTGGAAAGGTGCAATTATAATAAATAGTATATGACTCTAAAAGCTAGCCTGTAAACACAGGTTGGCTTCTTAACACAGGTGGATGTTCAGATGTACGACAAATGCTAACATGTTTACTGATGAAAATGAAATGCTGCCTCTGTTATATTTGAGACAAGAATCACTAATTTTTGACCATGCAGTTATTTTTTTTGTTAATTTCATTAAAAAAAATCTTCAATAGCTACACAGAAAATATAATACAGCTAACAATGTGCCATTACTAGTGCATGCCACTAGTAAAAACATAACTAAATACATGACACACTCAGTTAACACAAGCATGATCAAGTTAGTATGACCCGACCAGGACAATCTCAACTGCTTTCATGAAGTCTACATTTTGTATAAAACATATTTCTAGCTGAACATTACTTTTCATGTGCCAGAATTAAAGATTTATTCATCAAAACTGTCTTGATGACATAATTATGTTTAGTTTTAGCACTAAATTGTCCATACACTTACATGAATCAGGGTAGAAAAATGACAAATATGACATTTGTTTTTCAATTTTTACTTCACCTCTTGGATGTTACGATTCATCGCGATCAGTTTAAAACTGTTCTTATCATTCTAGAAGCTATTTAAACTAAAAAATCTAAATTTCATCTAGACCCAATTAATAAATTTTGTGCATCAATATACAACATGGTCTACTTATCTGTGTGTAAATATTACACTGTTATAACTACTTGTGTTGACTATATACACTGGGTAAACACTTAACAATTATTTTCAAGTATTTCTACATAACAAGGAGCAACTGTTTATCTAAAATGATCCCCTTTATTTATCTTCATGTTACCTTAAAATGGAAATTTTCAATATGAATAACAAAGCCATACAGCGACATTCACATCATCTCTGATTGTATGGTTATATTAACCCTTTCCCTCATAGAGGAAACCATGAAAAGACCTATGCGAACAACATAAAACCAGATCAGCCTGCGAGTTACTCAGGTTTTATGCTGTTTGCTGCTCCTCAGTGGTCTGGAAATGAGGATTTTATAATTAAATTTGGTAAGGTATAACTGTGGTTTTCTGCAGATCAGGCTTTATGTGGTACCTATTAAGTGCGTCAAAATGAGTCTATAAGAGGGAAAGGGTTAAAGGCAGTCTCAGCATATTTACAATTAAATCAGAATGATGTTTAATCATAAACATGACATAGTAGCTGTAAATAATTGATTAAATATTTATGTTAAATGTTTACAAAACACTTAATTGAAATATAAGGAAATTGTATATTTTTTTACCAATAAGTTTATATATGACAATTTCTTCTTTTTTTTTAAATTACTCAAGGTGGATGATTGGTATGTGGGTGGGCAACTGTCAGGTAATATTTAATTGGCTATATTTAATATTTCAAACTTGCCAGTGCTAAAATGACCTATGAAAACTGCTCTTTTAGAAAGTTTACTACAATAAAATGTATAAGCAGATGATGATGAGTATGTATACATGAGATATGTGATGTTTGGTAATAGATACATTGATATAGTTCTCTTTTATATAAGACTATTTAGCTCTGGTTAAAGTAAACGAGATAGTTTTATAGTTGCATATAACACATGTAACTTTATAATTTGATTTTAAAGAATTAATGTAGCTTAAAACTAAAGATTTGTTTTCATAGAAAACTGATGTCTCCCCCCACCCCACTCCTCTCACACACACATATATACTAAGGCACACAGTGACATATGCAAATAGTTAAAGTAGGGCTGACTTTATTGATAAAGCTCCACACAGAGTTATGGACCTTGTGTGTGACACTTCCTCTCAATTCTTTCCATAACTGATATTTGTTTCAATAGCTAAGTAAAACAAGAGTTACTGTGGTCAAGAAATTGCAAAAAGGGGGAATAACTCCAAAAATACTGAGGCTAGAGTTATGAACCTTGTGCATGACACTTTCTCTTATTAATTTCTTTCCATAAATGAAATTTAAGTTCAATAGCATGAGTTGAACAGTAATTATCTTAAGGATATGAAATTGCAAAAAATGTGGAAAAACTCCAACAAGAAATATTGGAAATGGATTATATACTGCAATTTTTGTCCATAACGTCTACCATGCTATGAAGCTTCCAGATTATATGTCTCATAGTGCATGAATTATGCTCCAGACAAAAATTAATTAATATGAAATAAAATAAGAATTGTGTCGAGATGACACGGTTGCCCCCAGCTGGGGCTCCCCATCCATTGCAAGATGGAAAACACCCAGGAGCGCAAGTCATGTCCTGAGTAATATATCCATGAAGTTTAAAGACTGTAGCACAAATAATTTCAGAGTTACCTGTGTCACAGTTTTGGGATGGATGGACGGACAAAGGCAATCTATATGCCTCAATTTTTGATGTGGGGCGGGGGATAAAAATACCAAGGTGCACAAGTTCATGTCCTGAATAATATATCCATAAGTTTCAAGTCTGTAGTACAAATACTTTCAGAGTTACATGCATCACAATCATTAACTTTAATACTTAATAAAAATAAAGGCCTTTCACTCTATCAACTTCAACGGTGGTTCGATGAAAATACCCAGTTGCACAAATTCATGTCCTGAATAACATATCCAGGCTCGAATTCCACCAACGATACTTAGCACTAAGTAATACTTAAATTCTTAAACTGGGTAGAAACACATTCCACCATTCCTGTTCTATAAAATATTCAAGTAAATGACTAAGCCGAAACCAATTATTACTTTTAAAACTAATAATATTTGTTAAGAAATGAAATATTTAGGTATTTTTAAAAGAGAAACAAGAATAATTAAATTAACCACTAAGTATTTAAGTATTACTTAGCGCTAAGTATTGTTGGTGGAATTCAATGCAGGAAGTATAAAGTCGGTAATAAAAATACTTTCAGAGTTATGCATGTCACAAAGTTACCGGAAGGTCGGACGGACAAAGGCAAATCTATATGCACCCCCCACCCATTTGTGTTGGGGGCATAACAATGGACAATAACTCCAAAAATATGAGTAGCAGAATTAAGGTTCTTGTGCACCGTGCTCCTCCTTTGTGCACCTATGAAGTTTCAAGGTTTTATGTCTTATAGTGCGCAAGAATTGCTCTTGATGAAAAATAAATATGAAAAAGAAAGGGCAATAACTCCAAAAATATGATTATAAAATTACTGTCTTGTGCATGATACTTTTCCATCATGAGATCTATCCACCTGTGAAGTTTCAAATCAATAGCTTTTATGCTTTTTGAGTTCCATTCAAGACAAAAAATAATTCTGAAATTTAACAAAGGGCAGTAACTCCAAAAATGTGACATGCAGAGTTATGATTCTTGAGCATGAGACTTCTCCTAAATAAGATCTATACACCTGTGAAGTTTCAAGTAAATGGGTTGATTCTTGAGCATGAGACTTCTCCTAAATAAGATCTATACACCTGTGAAGTTTCAAGTAAATGGGTTGGATAATTTGTAAGTTACGCTCCAGACAAAAATTAAGTACATGTATGAAATTTTATAATGGGCAATAACTCAAAAAATATTATGCGCATAGTTATGGTTCTTATGCATTGCACTTCTCCTTCATGAGATTTATCCATCTGTAAAGTTTCAAATAAATAGCTTTGATACTTTGTGAGTTATGCTCCGGACAAAACTTAAGTATGAAATTTAACAAAGGGCAATAAATCCAAAATTATGATGCACAGAGTTACGGTTCTTTTGCACTGCACTTCTCCTCCATGAGATCTATCCACTTGTGAAGTTTCAAGTTAATAGCTTTGATACTTTCTGAATTATGCTTCGGGCAAAAGTGTGACAGATGGACGGACGGACAGACAGACAGACAACTCCGACAAGAACAATATGTCTCCCCCATAATTATGGAGACATAATTATTAAGTGACACAATATTTGTATGATAAATCAGTTTTATGAAGTAAATACATGTAACAGTTGTGCAAAATGTGCCTTTCATCACCTAGTTAGCCAAACCACTGTAAATTTAAAAATACTTTTTACATATTTATCACTTGTACACCAACTGGGAAACAATTAATCCCAAAACATTTTCTGGGCTGTACCTTGGGCTTGAGATTTCTTGCCTCTCAGCAGGTCTTAAACTTGCAAGCCTCAGATCCATAGTCATGAACTTTACTTGCACCGTTACTAAGGATCTCAATGTTATGAAATATGCCACAGAGGATCAACTGAGATTGAGGAAGTCTTCCTGCACTGAAGAACAGCTAAGCCAAGCATTAGAGACTATATGACCACAAATTGACATTGCTTAAGTGTTTCTTATTAATTGCATATCATAATAACAAGTGCATACAACATAAAATGTAATGGTTAATGGATCTATTTCAGTTAAAGTTCAGTAAAGTTTGCATTTTCATGAGAACTAGGTTTGGTGTGTTAAAAAAGTAGACCTTGAAATGCACATCAGGGTTAGGATTTTCATGCCTGTCAAACAATCATCACAATATTGTCCTCTCATTCCATGGACTGTGACGAAAACAACAATATCAACAGCCGTAACAACAACAAGCAGCATTCTGTGGGGTCAATATCAGGCTGTCTTGGTGTAACCGGGGTAACACTGGCCTACCTTGTGCTTGGAAGATTTTCGGAATGGGAAACAACCAGGATTTACATTTTCATCATCATCTTGATCTACTGGAGATGTAACACATGACATATTTAGTCATGGACACAAAACACTTAAGTATAACTGCTTAAATAAGTTGTCTAAAGAGCTTAAATCTGAGTATGAAAAGTGTGGTCTGCCAGCATTAATATCAGTCTTAATCATTTGTTGACTATATGAACACACCATTACTAAGTCAAGTGTACCTAGACCTATCACTGAACGAGAGTTTTGCCCTCGTAATGCTGCTTTATCCCAGTTTAAACTACAAACTCTTACATTTACATATCTATCAATTCCAGTTTTCTTGCAACAACAACCTTGACCATGACCCCATCCATCCAAAATACAGTCCCAAGGACTGTTACAGGCTGCACTGAAGTATGTATGTATCTAGCTGCATTTTAGATACTGAAGTAAATGATGGGTGAACATGGTTCCCACTTCACAAGGCGGGGTACTGTCTCCCACTTCAAAAACTGAAGCAGGGTACCATCTCCAACTTAACAAAGTGAGGCAGAGTACAGTCTCCCTGGGTACCATCTCAATCAAAGAATATGAACTTACATTTGCCTTTAAATCATAGTACTTAACAATTGCATCACAACACCAAGCACTTTAAATAAAATGTTTTCCATTGTATCTCTCTTTTCTCTCGCTCTCTCTCTCTCTCTCTCATATAAACCAACACTTCAGCAACATCAAACATCAATGTAGATACACCTGCAATCAACAGAAGCACAAACCTACATGTACACTGCCTATGTCTACCTGAAGCAACAAGTGTTCACTGTCATACTCCGGTCAATGGCCACCTTCTTTAAGATTTTTTACTTTAAATGCATTTGATAACACATTTTAGTAAGCTGCTGAACACAAAAATACACTACTTTTTTCCTCTTATTTTTTGCTTTGAGAGACACATTCATCTGGTGTCCAAATGTTCAATTAATTATCAAATAAAATCATAATTGCTAGTACCAGGTATCTATGATACCAGCTGTGGTCAGGAATTTCAAAATCAGAAAGTCATAATTGATAAACAAAAAATATCAGGTGATCATAAATACATGGCAAAATCACCATGGAAACCACATTGCTGATTACATTTACATGCTGTATATTGTATTTCCAAGTTTCGAATGACCAATACTTTTTCCTAAGAGTTAAGAAAGTTTCATGAAGGTTTCATATTGGATGCATCAATTCAAATGGAATTACTCTTGTGTATATTTATATTGATGGTCACATGATTTTTCTACTTTCATATTACTGTGAAAAATGTGCTATGAATCAACCCCCCCCCCCAAAATATGCATGTATGCCAGGTATTTACATTTCAATCAAATTCTCAGATATAATCTTTGGATTATTTGAATAAGAATTGATCAATTAATTATTATTTAGATACTAAATAGTCTCTTAATGAAAATGGCCAAATACTGGTTGAGCTAATGACTTATTAGTTGATATACAAAGTTACTTTTTGAACTAGACAAGAAGGGAAAATAATTCAAAGCAAGACTATTACAACTGTCTCATGACTTTTCATATTTGATGTTAGCTACATAAATATATCTAAAGCTACTACCATGGATCTTCTTATCTTTCATTCTTATTCAATCACCATCTTATAAATTGTTTATTTCTAATTTGTCTTTATACATATATCTTTTAGGCTGTCAACAAGTATCAATAGTGTACAAATATACACAATACTTCATAGCAAGTAATAGGACTCATACTGCAGCAGGAATATTATCTACTTCTTTTAAGACTTACTTAGCTGCTTTTTTTTTTTGTTTTTTTTGTTTGTTTTTTCATGGTATCACATGAATTGATACCAAACCCATCACTGTATGCTGATAATAAGTATCACTTGAGAGACTTCCCTCCATGAATAAAATCAAGAAAGATTTAAATGAGTTATACAGTACAGGGAGGATACTGAGAGCATGAAAGGTGAGAGATCATTCAGCTGTCCATTGCATGATACCAGATACATACCATCTTCAATGGGTTCATCTGGAATGGCACCTTCTCCCTCTACATCCTCATATGTCTCCTCTTCATGAGGCATTCTGGGATTGAAAATGATAATACTTATAATGTATGTTTCTAATGATGATGATGATGCATATTACCATATAGTGAACAGATGATGATGAAGATACCTATGACCATGGTAATATTGAAAATGGTGAAAAACCAGTTCAACAGTAGCATAGACTGGATAGACGTAAGTGTGTACTTTATTTTTTCATTTTAATATGGGGTAAGTGAGGAATTCATATTAAAGATAGCCTTTAAAAACAAGAAGTGGTCCTTGGAACACATGTGTCACCTGCTGAAAGAAGCATGATGGAAAAGTATGACATGGAAAAAGTGTGACAGACGGAAACAGCACGTTTTCTAAAATTCATTAATTAAAAGATATATATATATATATTAGAAGGTGACTGCATTATTGCAAACAGTACTTAGGTCCTGTACTGGTGTACCTATAGTAAATTGTACAAGCTATCCTTATGAGCCATATGTGAAGTATCAAAATATCATTTTCAAGTAATATTCAATTTTGCAAGATCCTGTGTTAATAAATGTTTGACCTTGAATTCTGGTCACTTGAATGTCAAGGTTAACATAAAAATACTTATGTTAAGTACTAAAGTAGCATGGTGTGAGACTAGAGAAAGGAGAGAAAATATGACCAAAATTTACTTTTAGATCTCATTATATTTTTTACCAAAGCAACCATATTATTTTGACAAACATAAAACAAGAAAGTCAGTAGAACTGACAGATGCTCCCCGAAGAACGTCATTGTTAATGGGTGGGAGGATGTAGGAACTGGGTCAAGCCGAAGATATGCGCATCTCCTCTTTGTAATAAAGCTTCACATAAAGTTTTGTTGAAATCAAGCAATTAGTTCCTGAGAAATAGCCCAGACAAGAATCATACTAGATATACCGTTTGCATAAAAGTCAAAGGGCCATAACTCTGTGAAAAATTGAGGGACAAAGTTACCTCCATGATATGCAAATCTTCTCTTGGTAATAAAGCTTTCCGTAAAGTTTCGTTGAATTCAAGCCATTATTTTCTGAGAAATAGGCCCAGACAAGATTCATGCAATATGTAATATAGGCCGAAAAATCAAGGGGCCATAACTCTGTGAAAAATTGAGGAACCAGGTTAGCCGACGATATGCGTATCTACTCTTGGTAATTAAGCTTCCCATAAAGTTTTGTTGAATTAAGGCTTTTATTTCCTGAGAAATAGCCCGGTCAATAATCATGCAACATGAACTATAGGCCGAAAAGTCAAGGGGCCATAACTCTGTGAAAAATTGAGGAACCAGGTCACGCCGACGATATGCGTATCTAATCTTGGTAATAAAGCTTCACATAAAGTTTTGTTGAATTCAAGCCATTAGTTCCTGAGAAATAGCCCGGACAGAATCATGCAATATGTACTATAGGCTGAAAAGTCAAGGGGCCATAACTCTTTGAAAAATTTAGGAACCGGGTCATGCTGATGATATGCGCATCTCCTCTTGGTAATAAAGCTTCCCATAAAGTTTCGTTGAATTCAAGCCATTAGTTCCTGAGAAATAGCCCGGACAAGAATCATGCAATATGTACTAAAGGCCGAAAAGTCAATGGGCCATAACTCTTTGAAAAATTTAGGAACCGGGTCATGCTGAGGATATGCGCATTTCCTCTTGGTAATAAAGCTTCCCATAAAGTTTCGTTGAATTCAAGCTGTTAGTTCCTGAGAAATAGTCCGGACAAGGAAAGTGTGACGGACAAACGGACGGACGGACAGACGAAGCGGCGACTATAGGTGTCACCTTCGGTGAGCATAAAAATATCCACATGCAGATTATCTTTTTCATTTTTGAGCAAAAAATCTGATTTCAGCATGGCAGACAAAACTACAAAATTATAGAGTCCTGTCTGGTGAAAGATCAGTGACAAATTGTACACCAGCATTCAAAAAGCAAGCAGCCTATTAACTTACGATGGTTTCCGTGGAGACGGCGGAACAGGTGGTGCTTCAGCACTGGAATGTGTACTCTCCATCACCTTTAAGTGAAAACAGACACTAGTCAGAATTAGTGGATAATATTAACAACTGAATTAAATATTACTTTAAAGAAAATTGAAAAATTATTGGTTTGATCCCTAGCCGTGATATGTGCCGTGATACAAGTTGTTAAAGATGGCGGTGGTATATTTCTCTTGCTTGGTGCTCAGCATAAAAAGGTAGTTACTGGTTGGCCCAGTGTCAGGATAATGTGACTGGTTGTGGTACATTGTATATTGTACCACTTGACTGGTGTGATACTGCTATATCAGTCATGTAAGCAAAGTAATACTGTTGGTGGGACATTAAACAGACTTAAATTTTGATAGCAATCAATGTATACTTAATGGTCAGATATTTATTATACATTAATATTCCCTCATTTCTGTGGATTTTCTTATATTTTACACATCTTGAGTTTAGTGAAATACAAATATCTTATTACATATAATTAATTGTATATTATCTCAAATCCTTGAAGATAAACTTAAAGATAAAACTGTTTTTTGTTATATACACACAACATAGAAATAAAGACTTTTGTAAGAAACTCTTCAAAATCAAACTGAATTAGCAACGATTCAAGACACACAATCTTTAAAAAACAAGCTTAATTAGAGCAGCAAGTTATATGGGAAATCGAAGGGATGATATGAAATCTAGCCTAATTAGTGTTAGAACACCTACAAAATGGAGGAAATGATGTTAATAATTATAATGGAGGTGGCATCAGCATACCAGATACTTAATTAATGCTTTTCTCTCCAAATTCCAACTAAAAGTAAGCATATTACAGTAACATTAAGTAATTAGTTCATTCACTCCATTCCAGAATATTCATGTTATATTATTATTGCGGATTATGGTGCTGTGAAATTAAACTTTGTGGAAAGATGATAGTGAACAGTAGATTTAGAGTTGATGGAATTAATAACACTATAGCAACTACCATTATCTGTGCCCCTCCCACAACAAACACTGCCACTGCATTAACTACAACAACAACAACAACACTACTACTATCTCATTACATGACTCCTGCACAATAACTGCACCACTGTAACAGCAGCATCTGCTGCTGCCACTACCACCACAAATACATACTCTCCATGTGTATGACATCAGCAATAATGTACTCAAATGTAACATTTAAACCAGAATCTCTGAAGGACCACACATAATGGTCAACCCTCAGTGGTGTCGGCTGAGGGGTTTTAAACTGAAATATTTATTTTAGACTAAAAGTAATCCCATTTGTACTATTCAAGAATATAACATGAAAATAAATTAAAAATGGGCTAACTATGCATTTCTTGTAAACAGTTATACTTCCTGCACTATGTCGATAGCCAAAAAACGTTTATAGAATAAAAACACAACTACAATGGAAGGTATTGCTATATGATATGAAATGAGTATCAGTACAAACAGCACTACACAGGATCAATGATTATGCATGGACAGGAATTAATATAAGCTTATTATTTCCTTGATCATTTATATAATGAAAAATGCTTATTATGTTATGTACTTCGCACTGAATAAAAATATGTTTAACAAATGATAATGCATTGTTAACCCTTTACCACAGGAGATTTATCAAAGACAAGCATAAATCCTGATCTACCTGCAAGTAACTCTCAGGCTGATAAGGTTTTATATTATTCAAAACTCCTTCACACTTTCAATGTTAAACTTACTCAGAATGCAAATCAAAATTGCTTTCCGTTTGATCTGGATTTAATAATAATGGTCCAACATACTGTAAACTTACATATACCAGTGGTATAGGGTTAAATACTAAGGATATATCTAACAGTTGCACCCCACCACATGCACCGACTAATTTAGGCATGCTATAACCAAGCTATATTTAGACAGCAAACCACACTGCACTGCCAATACATGGACATGCTTCTGCACCAGTCTGTTTCACACATAGGTCAAAGGTGAAGGTCATTTGGTAGTCAAGGTCATTTGAAAAAAGTTATATGACCTGATCTTAACCAAATAAAGATGAGTATGGTTACATAAATGCTATAAGGATTATTTAAGTATGGATAAGTAGAGATTCATTTTGTTAGATATTTTATGAATTTGATGAAGAATATTTTGGTATCATGCTTTGGATTATGCTGTTCATGATATTTCTTATCTTACTGATTTGGAATGATGTGATAAAGGTATACTGTATTGCAAGGAACTTTGTAAATACTCTACAGGCAAAGAAAATTGTCTTATGAAATAGAGAGTTTAAAGTTTTATTTGCAGACAAAATAAAATACATAACAATAATACATGTATATGTTTTCCATTCACATAATCAAAGAATTTCAAACATGCAAAAATTGTTTAAGAATATGAAGGAAGCTTCAAAATATATACAATATAAAGATTTTCCATTACGAGATTACTTATTTTTCAACTTGTCCCTTTAATTTTCCTTGGGAAACCAGTTCCTTCAACTATTACATGCACTAATCCTTCTCCCTGGTTCCAGGCTTGGATCAGTACTTTAAAAATGGGAAGGTCAGGACAGATTATTTGACCTGGTAGGGTTCTCAAACATACTCTGTGGATCTTGGATCATTGTAAACTACCATGACAAAACTGCTTTTTGCTTTTATGCTTAACAGATGAAAGACAACAGAGAATTCTTCTGAAAAGAGCAAACACTGTTCAAATTGGTAAGGGTTTTACAGCAGTTTTAGATGCATCTCTGTGAAGGTAATTTAGACTGTCCTTACCTTCTGAAAGGGGAAGAAACTCTGTCATGTAAACTATTTTCCAATAATTGTAGGACAATAAGTGCTATAAATACTAAGACCAGGTTTGAAGTAAATGATTAATATGCTTTTATTTATAAATCTCTATACAGACACTGTTGAAAAGACAGTGAAGGCCTAATTCTTGCGTTTTTGAAAAACTTGAAATTATATTTTATGAAAATAAAAATAAAATTTTTTAAATACAAATGAAGAAAATGATATACACTAAGTTACATATATCTTTTTGGTGCATATAAATTTTACTCTCAATCACAACATATTTATATCGGAACAAGTTAAAAATCCTACATAGATGAATCACTTAATATCAGATATGTGCCACAACTAAGCTGGTGACTGCTAATTATCTTACAAATATTCAGTGCTCATGGCCCACCACCAACAATACTGGATTTATAATATACATTCCTACTTCTAACTATCCCCCAACACCAGTATCTTAATTATTGGACATGCCCATAGATTAATATTAATGCATACTGAATATGATGATATAATTTGGTAATGATGATGATGATGGTGATGATGATGATGATGATAATGATGATGATGATGATGATGATGATGATGATGATGAAAACTCATTTAACAACTTATGTTGTATCTTGATTATGATGATTAATATCAACTGCTTTTAAAAAAATGACTACATTTTGTTTCTTCTATTTTTTGCAATTTATTGACCAATTCTTGCAATGCTCGAGTCTTTTTATATTACAAAAAAATCTGTTGTAGAACTTCAGAATAAAAAGACATATAAACTGTCCACACATAGATGACACATGTGGCAGAGTACAGAAACATGTTCACATAGAGCAAAATGCAGCTTACACCCCGTATCATTCCCGTGTCTACCTCTATATTGTTTGCATCGCAGTATCCAACTGAAAATAGAACAATATACATTTCAAATTCATATCAAGCTAAAAGGCAGAATATATTTTGTAAATATTTTTTAATTTTTCTTCAGCTATTACCCTGGAATATTACTTATTAAGACCGTGGAGAGTAAAATTGGCTTCATTTGCAGATTCATTTATACTTAAATCCAGTAAAGGTTTTTCATGAGAAAAAATATATGTATGCTTGTAAAATATATATGCCCATGGCCATGAGTTTCAAGCTTAAACTTAAATATCACCATTAGATGTGATAGAATCTTGAGTTTGTAATTTGATCATACTTAAGTAGTTTTTTTTAGATCAAGGGCCTTATGAAGTAATCACAGGGGCATATGTTTACACACACACACACAATTTATTTCAATGTGTGCACAACCATTGTGGAAGTAAAATAAACATGTGCAGGACAATCTGTCAAAATTCTACACTGGTATGTCTCTGCTATTTTAACCCTTTCCCTCATATAGACTCATTTTGACGCACTCAATAGGTACCACATAAAGCCTGATCTGCAGAAAACCACAGTTAAACCTTACCAAATTTAATTACAAATTCCTAATTTCCAGACCACTGAGGAGCAGCGAACAGCATAAAACCTGATCAGCCTGCGAGTTACTCGCAGGCTGATCTGGTTTTATGCTGTTTGCATAGGTCTTTCATGGTGTCCTCTATGAGGGAAAGGGTTAACATATGGTTTTTTAATCAAGAGGAAATGTTCACATGACTCCTGAATCTAGACATCACTTTTATCATTTTAAACTGTTCAAAGCATAAAAGTATCACAGACATAATATGGAAGTAGCATCAGAGAGATTTATGAGTGTTTTCATGAAAATAAATAAAGTTCATTATAGCAAAGGGAAGCATAATTTATTTTTACAATTAAAGGGTATATGTTTTTTTCTAATTTCATTTCTAACACTGAATGTACGATATCAGAATTTACCTTCACAATGAATGTTTATTTCAATAAAACTTTTCTCATGATAGAATTTAATGTAAATCATCATTCAATTCAAATTTCAATTTCATGATCAGAATGGTAGTGTTTTTATAAGCCGAGAAGAAAATGACGACTCAGGTCAGTTTGAGGGTCCAGGGTAATAGAACAAGGTGGACATGCTGTTTGTGGGATATACACAAAATATCTGTGCACTGGTGTGCAAAATGTGTAAAATGAGAAAAATTAGCAATTTTGCAGTTGTTTGAGAGCTTTTCTGAGTAAGACATGGTGATAAAGTGCAGTCTATGGAAGTATAGTCAAAAGACCAATGAATTTGCAGTAAATATTAAGCTCAGAGTTCGATTTGTTTTTGTACTACCGTCTGGCTGGAGAAGGGCAAATGAAATGATCACAGAGATTTAGAGCTCAGGATAAGAATATGGTCATATTAAAATACAACAGACTATACATCATGAGATGACCAGCATCAACAAGTTAAACCACCACAAGACTTTACAACTTGATCTAAGGTCTCCTACACTGAAACTGCTTAATTTGTAGATTTAAAAAAAAATAAAAAAAAATAAATAAATATCTTCAAGTTTTTGTCCCAGTTAGAAATAATTCAATTAAACTGAACACGTTATATGTAAAATATTATCTAAAAATCTGTTTTTTGAAATCAACAAATCCACTTATGCTTAACACATCAATTTAAACTCAAGCACGTAACTGTACGAGATCATTTTTCTCATGCGCCAAGTTGTTAATCAAACAGCCTTACTGTGCCATGATGTTTAAACTAAAACACATTTATCTGCAACACACAATTCTTACACATTTTTTGTAAGCTTTTGACATACTACAATCATACAATAATAATATTACACAAATGCTAAATACATGTAACAGTATAACACAAGTTATTAAAACATTCTAATATGATGCAGTAGAAATATTAATTTTATAGTGGTCATTTATAAGTGCAGACTTAGTATTGGTTATTCACATTCTCATGTAAGATTTGCCATCTCAATATAGATTAAAGGCATGTAATCATGCAAACAATTTAAAATGAAAATAATGTGAAACCTTGATACTATACAGGTACTACATATTGTTCATGTCTAAATTACCAGAAGATGAATTGATAAAAAGAAAAACAAGAGGGCCATCAGAGTACATCAGCTTAATCAAAACATTGCAGGTCATTTGATTTAACCCTTTCCCTCATAGAGGATACCATGAAAAGACCTATGCGAACAGCATAAAACCAAATCAGCCTGCGAGTAACTCGCAGGCTGATCAGGTTTTATGCTGTTCGCTGCTCCTCAGTGGTCTGGAAATGAGGATTTTGTAATTAAATTTGGTAAGGTTTAACTGTGGTTTTCTGCAGATCAGGCTTTATGCGGTACCTATTGAGTGCGTCAAGATGAGTCTATATGAGGGAAAGGGTTAACTTAGTTACCTTCAGTAGAACTCAGATTTGAATTTCATATACAAAGAATTCTAAAGTTTCTATATAGAATACATAAGCAAACTTGCCAACACCCTGGAAGCCTTATTCTTTTAAGGATCAAGTTTACTTTGGCAACTATGGTAAAGAGTCATGAGGTGACCATTTGTGCCAAATGAAATTGGTCTCAAAGAAGAAAACTTTTATTTTAGGAACTTTTCTGAATGACCACCCTATGATCATATATGCCAAGTTTCATAAATTTCTTCTCAGTGATTCATAGGAGATGTCCCTTAAAGGAAATTGTTGATGACAACACAAAGATGTACAACAGACTCAGGGTGATCAGAATAGTTCATCTTGGGCACAAGTACTCTGGTGATCTAAAAGTAAATGTCTTGGTCAATTTCAGTGACATGTCAATGTCTGAAATCCCTTAGTGCAGTACATAATTATTATCACTGGCACTGTATTCAATTAGCTAAACCATGTTTTTATCTTGAGATATGTCTGTGACAGTTTTAAAACATATAACCAAATATGCCAGAACTTCTTAACCCTTTCCCTCATATAGACTAATTTTGACGCACTCAATAGGTACCACATAAAGCCTGATCTGCAGAAAACAACAGTTAAACCTTACCAACTTTAATTACAAAATCCTCATTTCCAGACAACTGAGGAGCAGCGAACAGCATAAAACCTGATCAGTCTGCGAGTTACTCGCAGGCTGATCTGGGTTTATGTTGTTCGCATAGGTTTCCTCTATGAGGGAAAGGGTTAAGCAGGGAAAAAAAATGGTAATGATCATTAACCCCAGTGCAGTGCACTAACCATGATTCTTGACAATTTACTAATTAATTAATCAATCACTTAGGCACTTATCATCATAACACTGTGGCAGTGGATGCCAGGGGAACAGACTGATATCCTTGAGACTGGGAGGTTGTGGGTTCAATAACCTGCCAGGTCATGAATCATAGAAAGACTCTAGTACTGGTGTGTGCCTCTCATGTTTACCCTTTACTTCATTAGGCATGTTTGACACCTTGGAAAACAGACCGTATCTAGATAAAACAGCACCATGTAGGTTTGCTTAACCCTTTCCCTCATATAGACTCATTTTGACGCACTCAATAGGTACCACATAAAACCTGATCTGCAGAAAACCACAGTTAACTTTACCAAATTTAATTATAAAGTCCTCATTTCCAGACCACTGAGGAGCAGCGAACAGCATAAAACCTGATCAGCCTGCGAGTTACTCGCAGGCTGATCTGGTTTTATGCTGTTCGCATAGGTCTTTTCATGGTTTCCTCTATGAGGGAAAGGGTTAAGCAATGTTGAAGCTCAGATTTTATCAGTCTAAATGCCAAAGAAAATATATGTACATGTAATATTTTAATATATTTTAATATTCAATAAATGAATATTAATCAAGTCATACATTTGTCCATGAATATAAATGAGATAAAAGGTAAAGTGTGAGGTATGAAAGTGAAATGATAGGAGCAGTTAACCTCAATGATTCAGGATAATGGGACTAAGTATAGCATGAACCTTAACGGATTCTTTTGCAGCTGATAGGTCAGCCTGCCATTACCAAATGTGAGGGCATTATTTTGTAATCTATCATACTCACAAACAGTATCACAAACAAACCTTTGTTCTTAATTTTGAGTAAATTACCAGTAGGTCCCACTGACTGAATTGTATTATCTTTGAATTTAATCTAAATGTACAGGTGAACATTGGAAAGGTCCAAAGTGCTGATTCATCTGACACAAAATGACACTAGAAACCTTTTCTCTTGAATTTATTCACATTCATCTATACATGTAGTCATGAGAAACTATGAAATGTTAAAAAAAAACACCTAGTACATGTATTCTATAGAAGACTGAACTAGAATTTTACATGCATGTTTTATATTGTCCATATAATACACAGTGCATTAAACCTAGTCTACTATTTATTATGACTACATCCCAACATATGTTTACAATTATATAGAATGCCTGACTGTTTTATATCAACCCAACCATAGCTTATACTGTTTAAACAAGTGCTATTTTGTGAACACAGCCAGCAAGTGAAAAAATAAGTTTAACCTTTAAAAAATATCTTTTGCAATTATTTCACACATAACTTTGTAATATTAAGCATTTTACATGGTTAAAGTACACATGTATAGACATTGTATGATAATTTTAAATAAACTTCATATTTAAATGCATATATTCAAAGGTGATTATTAATTCTTTTTTGTATTTACCTTTATCTTAGTAATGCACTAACTCTTTCTGTTTTGACATTGTACACAGAAATCAAGTCTTGAAAATTAACCCTTTCCCTCATATAGACTCATTTTGACACACTCAATAGGTACCACATAAAGCCTGATCTGCAGAAAGTCAAACTCAAACCTTACCAAATTTAATTGTAAAATCCTCATTACCAGACCATTGAGGAGCAGCGAACAGCATAAAACCTGATCAGCCTGCGAGTTACTCACAGGCTGATCTGGTTTTATGCTGTTCGCATAGGTCTTTTCATGGTGTCCTCTATGAGGGAAAGGGTTAAGATATAGTAAATCAATATTCACCAAGACATACATCTGTATATGAATATTCATAACCCAAGATCAGACAGCTTTTTAAGGGTTAAGTTACAGTAAATCAATATTCATCAAGTCATATATCTGTATATGAATATTCATGAGGTAAAGAGTTAATATTGTATACCAGTCGTGTGAAATCAGTCTTGAAATTAATTAAAGAAGTATATGAATAACAATCAATCAAGCAAACATCTAGCATGGCCATACTTCAAGCTTGAAAACTCCTGCAAACAAAACTGTTATTGCTTACATTATATCTTGAAAGTAAAGTTTTGAGAAACGAAAAGAAAATACGGCTGACAAGAAAAACTAAAGGAATGCAAATGATAATAAGCTAAGGTAAAAATAGATAGTTGTGTATATACATGTCTGGGTAAATTACTTAGGTCAAACGGTCGAAAGGGCTTTCCAACAGACTCTGAAAAGTATAGAGAATAATCAAAATTCAAAATAAGCATGAGGCACAGAGAAACAAGTTGGTGCTGGTAAACTTGTAAACAGTCATGTGTATGAGGTGTATCTGACTTGGAAAAAGTATATCTGTACATAACTGAGAAAAATGTAAACAAGGTGTAAAACTGTGTTTAATCCTTTAATGTACACCTGTAATAAAAAAGCACAAACTGGAGCTGCCCATGTCAGTGCTTATTTTCAAGTTCTTTATCAGTTTAAAATGATTTAATTTTAAATCAATTAGGAAACCAATTCTTACAACTTATACTTCTCCCTCTCGATAATTCCTTGGTCAAGTACTATACGCCTGAGAAAGTCATAACCTTCAGAACTGCAGTCATGTATGGTACCTCTGGGCTGCAGGGTCTCTAACTTTCTCAGAAATGTAAGATGCAGTAAAGCTCTGGTGCTATTTCCAAGTCATAAATCAAACATTTTGCAGAGTGTGGATATTCTACATGCTCATTAAATGCACAATATATACATAGAAAATGCATAAGGAATGGTTTTTTTTTTTTTGGACATAATTTGGATATGCTATCAATAACAATTTTCCATTTTTTATGTCCTACTAAAAGTGGTATATCTACAGAATCAGAAAAGGAAAGGATATATATCTGCTGCATGAAAAAATGTTCAGATTCTACTAATATAACTAATGAAAAAAAAAGTTAAAATGTGTTTTATCAAAATATATATTTATATAGTGTACATGTAGTGTATATTAACCCTTTCCCTCATAGAGGAAACCATGAAAAGACCTATTATGCGAACAGCATAAAACCAGTTTTATGCTGTTCGCTGCTCCTCAGTGGTCTGGAAATGAGGATTTTGCAATTAAATTTGGTAAAGTTTGACTGTGGTTTTCTGCAGATCAGGCTTTATGTGGTACCTATTGAGTGCGTCAAAATGAGTCTATATGAGGGAAAGGGTTAATATCAACTTACTATGGAATAGGGTGAAAAATAATATCATAAGAACTAAAGATTAGATAGCTGTACAACAAACAGAATAAATGTGAAACAGAACAACTCACAGATTTTTAGCCACAGTTAGGTAACTGTACAATACAGAATAGAAGTGACATAGAAAAAAAAAAAAGGATTTTTATCAATATTCAGGTACAACAGAGAGAACATGGTAACAGGATAGCCCCTCCCCCGTAAAAAAACAACATGACCTGAAATGGAAGAACAAGTACCAGTAACAGAGGTCAGAAGTAGACAGAGACCCTGGAAGAAGATAACATACAAAACTGCAAATAGTGAACTACGGGACAGTAAACAGAAAGTACTCATTGACAGAAAACAAATACAACACTTCAACCAGACCTGGGAGTTCATGACAGAAAAACAACAGGCAAAGAACAGGAGAACTTAAAGATAAACCTAGAAAAAAAAAGAAAATATATTAAAAGAGAGAAAAGAACAACATAACAAGAGGGCCATGATGGCCCTAAATCGCTCACCTGAGATAAATAGCCCTCAATGCCAAACATGCTAAACATACTGCTTTAGAAATAGAGATGCTGAGGCGTAAACAGTGAAATTTGAGGTTTTCAGAAATTACTTAGAGTGCAAAGAAAGCCAAATAAGCCATTTTTATCATTTCAAAAGGGGCATAACTCCTGTCCTAAAGGGCAAATATCAGCCAAAATTCAAAATTTTATGACACTTAACATTGTCACAAATTTTAGAGATGATTGGTTAAGAAATAAAAATGCTAGAAGGCAAACAATGTGAAATATAGCCTTTTTAGCATTGAAAGGGGCATAACCCCCGACATAACTGGCCAGTAGTTTTGAAGCAGATGATTTTTAAAGTTTTCATATTTTTTTTTCTTTTTGTTGCCATGGCAACCAGAGTTCTATATGGATCAAGTTTATTTTAGGAACTTTTGTGAAGGTTGACCCAAAGATCATTCCTGCCAAGTTTAATCAAATTCTGTCCAGTGGTTTCAGAGGAAATGTTGATTAAAGTTTTCCCTTTATACATATAAGGCAAATAAGCCCCGCCCCTGGCGGCCATGTTTTTCTACAGATTGGAAAATTTTTAGCAACTTTGGTAGAGGTTGACCCAAGGAACATCTGTACCAATTTATTTTAAAATTTGGCCAGTAGTTTTGAAGCAGATGATTTTTAAAGTTTTCATTTTTTTTTTACTTTTGTTGCCATGGCAACCAGAGTTCTACATGGATCAAGTTTATTTTAGCAACTTTTGTGAAGGTTGACACAAGGATCATCCCTGCCAAGTTTAATCAAATTCTGTCGAGTGGTTTCAGAGGAAATGTTGATTAAAGTTTTCCCTATATACATATAAGGCAAATAAGCCCCGCCCTGGCGGCCATGTTTTTTACAGATTGGAAAAATTTTAGCAACTTTGGTAGAGGCTGACCCAAGGAACATCTGTACCAATTTATTTTAAAATTTGGCCAGTAGTTTTGAAGAAGATGATTTTTAAAGTTTTCATATCCTTTTCTTTCCATTGCCATGGCAACCAGAGTTCTTCATGGATCAAGTTTATTTTAGCAACTTTTGTAAAGGTTCACCCAAGGACTATTCCTGCCAAGTTTAAGGAGATGTCATTTAAAGCAAATTGTTGACAACGGACGACGCCGGACGCCGGGCGATCACAAAAGCTCACTTGAGCACAAAGTGCTCAGGTGAGCTAAAAACAAGCCAGATTATACAATAAGACAATATCAAGATACCATTTACAAAAAGAGATTGATTCAGGAGAAGGTGGGAGCATGAACACAGTCAGGGAAGATGATAAATATCAGGAGGAAAAGTTGATTACAATTTCATGTTTTACTCAGATATGCCTACAGTAAAACCTTGATAATGAGATCACTATTGGGTCCGTCTGAAAGTGGTCTTATTATTGAGTTGGTCTCATTATTGAGTTATGGTCTTTTCATAAATATTTCAATTCAATGTTGATCAAATGCAATACTTTTCTTTTTCAAAATGATGGATGAAAATAACATCTCTTGAATCAATTTAATGTTTTTAAAAAGTTTTGTTATGAAATGTAATGCTGATTATTTTCATAAAACTTTTTTTCACATTTAAAATTAAAATCTATAGTCAAATCATGCCAATTAGAAGTCTACCCATTTTAATATCTCTGATTTTTCTATAATTATAGAGCTGATTGCTTATTAATGTAGTTATAAGCTTTTTTAATCATCTAGTTGTCTCCGACTTTTCCACGTGCTGTTTGGAATCAAGACAATTTCTTTTGAACTGAAAGATCTTAACGTTTGATTTCAGTTTTTAATCATAGTATTGGAAAGTGGTTATGAAAGTGATTGACTAATATGATGGGATATCTAATTCTATTTTAGTCTAAAACTTTGGGAGAAGCCTTCGTGCCTATTAACGACTGTCAAAACATTAGACAATAGAAACTTGTTACGGTGATTGTACTGTTAATCAGGGGCAGCACAGCTGGACATTTAACAAATACTGGTTAGCTTGACAAGAAATACATCCTTGGAGACCAAGATTGCTCTCTGTTACGTAATATTACCCATCTAAGCCATTGTTTTCACTCTCCATCAGATCTTACCTACCATGTTATCAAAAATTCGAATTACGACACGTGCAACCTTCACCTGTACCGGAAACCAGGTGTTGTAAAATACAACTTCAATCAATTTTTTTAAAGGACCATCATTATTGAGGTCAAAAGAAGACTTATTTTACGATTTGATCTGACAAAATGTGCCCATAATATTGAGTTGGTCGTGAAAATGAATTGGTCGCACAGTGAGGTTTTACTGTATTACAAATCAGATCTGAACCTGCTAGAGTCCAAGTTTGATCAGGTTTTTAACTGTTTGCCCATGGTTTTACTAAGCTGTAGGAATCATTTACCAGTGTCTCGCCTGTGCCTGGGCTTACAGAACACAATTATCAAGGAAATGATTGAATGTTAGAAATGTGGAAAAGGTATAAAGAGGAAAATAAGGCTTAGTACATAATTAACAGAAATGGTTACACTTCAAAACATAATCTGCTACACTATCCAAATAAAATGAAATACAAATAAATGTAACAAAAAAGAAAACATAATGTGTTCTTATAATTAAAAAGAAAACTTACTAGAAGCATCAATTAAGGTGATCAATACCCTCCCTACATTGCCTTGACTCAATGATATAAAACAATATTGAACTTTTTTTGTAAAACAGAACTAGTATGATCTGACAATGAATATGATTCCTATGTATAGTAAGACTCCACTTTGTAAAAGGGAGTATATTTAAGAATGCTGTAGTCTTCAACAGACTTAATCCAAGAGTAGAATAAAATTACAGTAGTTAACCCTTTCCCTCATATAGACTCATTTTCACGCACTCAATAGGTACCACATAAAGCCTGATCTGCAGAAAACCACAGTTAAACCTTACCAAATTTAATTACAAAATCCTCATTTCCAGACCACTGAGGAGCAGCAAACAGCATAAAACAGTACTGGCATTCAGCACAAATGCACAAAACTCCAAAGTTTAGTTAATGAAGAATTTTCTTTGAAAAAAGGGTTGTTGTTTTTTCTCTCTCAAGAAAACAAAATGCCTCTCCCTTACATGTATCTGCCAGGGATATACAGTGATGAAACGTGAAATGCTGAAGGAAATTACAGAAATGTTATATACATTCTGATGATGATGGACATGTATAAATGAAGTTAAATAGAAAACGTCTTGAGAACAACAGATAAATCAATAATGAGGTAACCGAAAGAGAAAAAAGTTTAAGGCATCTGATTTTAAAATTCACTACTGTGTACTTAAAGCATTTTGAGGACATTGTATATAATACTTTCTTTAAATGTAGTCAGGGTTACAAATTTAAACATGACAATGACTGTGTCACAGATCTCACAACTTTTCCAGATTGATAGCCTCTCTAGAGCAGGACCTGAAACTAAGCCAAGGATCACTCACAAGAAATGAAATGCAACACTTATCTGTCCAACACAGCCTGACTTGATGTGAAGAAAGAAGGTTATTTTGATCAGATCACCGAGTCTAGAACTAAGGAACTGACTATTGCAGGCTCTAACTCTGTTTGAGAAGTTTTCATCATTACACTTTTAATACTTATCCTTTAAGAAATAGGACCTTTAATGACTGATAATTTTTCATGAATCATGATAGGTCACACTGTGTAGAAACAAGGATGCGAAAAAAACAACAAAAAACCATCACTGTTTACACCTCAATCACTGTTTACACCTCAATCACTGTTTACACCTCAATCACTGTTACTTGATTTGTATCCAGCCAGATACTGACTATATGAAAAATAAAACATTTTCATCACCAAGGATACAGTGAATTTACTTTAAAACAATCTGTTTTCTTTTTCAAATAAATCTCAGGCAGAGGGTTACTTGGACTACAACTTCATCACTGTGACCCATCACGAGGACCAGCGTGCGTACACCATGCTCAATAGAGATGAAACATTCAATACGGATACAGACAGTACTACCCAGCATGTAACAATCCTCAGTATGTACTGACCTTTCTGTGAGCTATCAATGCGTATGAGCCACTTGCCCTTCTGATTGTCGACCATGCGGATGATCTCGACCTTGTCTCCCTCCTGCACGGCCACATCAAGCTTTCCGCCCTTCTGTGACTTTTTCACAACGCCCTTAGCAACCGACTTCAACAGGTTCTCAGCAGTGATCTATCCAATATTATCATCACATTGATGTAAAAATATGTTGTGTATATATATATATACATACATCATTATCATTATTAACATCATCTTTATCATCATTATCAGTATTCTGACTCTTAATCATCACACTTAACTATCACTATTATTAACAAAACAAGTATTATGAAAGAATTGCTTAGGCAATACTAAGTCCCCTACCGGCAAATGTAAAACTAAGACCCTCCAACACACACACAAACACAACCTGTTTATTTCATTCATATAACAACATCCAGCTAATTACAGGTGGAGGAAGACCTGAGTGCAGAGAAACTGCTATTTAAATAAAAAATCTAATTCCAAGGGCCGTAATTCTGTCAAAAATCAGTGGACCAGAACGAAACTCAAACTTGATCTGTAAGTCATGGTGGTAGACTCACACTCCAAAAATTAGATGAATATCTGCAAGCGTTTAGAAAAAAAGTCCGGAAAACTGCTATTTTAACGAAATTTTCTAATTCCAAGGGCCGTAATTCCGTCAAAAATCAGTGGACCGGAACGAAACTCAAACTTGATCTGTAAGTCATGGTGGTAGACTCACACACCAAATATTAGATAAATATCTGCAAGCGTTTAGAAACAAGTCCGGAAAACATGTGTGTGACTGATGGACAGACGGACTTAGGGACGGACGGACAGAGTGCAAACCTATAGTCCCCTTCGGTGAAGCCGGTAGGGGACTAATTACCATCGTCATCATCTTCAGCAACGTCAACTGCATCAACTTATCTGCAGTCATCATCATCATCATCATCATCAGATGCAGCAGCAGCAATATCAGACTCAACATAATTAAGAGAGATGAATTACATTTTAACATTCAAGCAACACTGAGAGTGAATATAAGAGCAGCCAATCTACCTTGTAATCTTTCAAAAGCTTCTTCACTTCTTTTTCTTTTTGCTTCATTTCCTTTTCTTTTCGTGCTTTGGCTTCCTGTATATAAACAGAATCAAACCATTTTTAGAGACTCATCATCACCTTTATAGGATACATACATGGTATAACAAACTGTTTGTCAAATGAATGAAATAAAAGGCAACCTCAAAACAGTTGAAAATATCTGATTCAAATTCAATTGTGGGGCCTCCATGGCCGAGAGGGCAAAGTCGGTGACTTTAGCACTCACTCAGCCCCTCAACCGTGTGGGTTCGAATCCTGGCAGGGCCATTCGGATTTTCATGTGTGGATGCCTTCCAGCTGGCTTGCGGTAGGTCGGTGGTTCTACCCTGATGCCTCTGTGCATTCAGGGTCTTCCTCCACCTGTAATTAGCTGGACATCTTTATGACTGAAATACTGTTGAAGCAGCAGTAAACTCAAATAGTCTAGTCTAGTCTAATTCAACTGTATATACATATAGTGTTATATTCTCAGAACAGATGTTGCCAATTTAGCAAGGCTTAACCCTTTCCCTCATAGAGGACACCATGAAAAGACCTATGCGAACAGCATAAAACCAGATCAGCCTGCAAGTAACTTGCAGGCTGATCAGGTTTTATGCTGTTTGCTGCTCCTCAGTGGTCTGGAAATGAGGACTTTATAATTAAATTTGGTAAGGTTTAACTGTGGTTTTCTGCAGATCAGGCTTTATGTGGTACCTATTGAGTGCGTCAAAATGAGTCTATATGAGGGAAAGGGTTAATACAACAGTACTGGAAACTACTGGTAATTGAGTGAGAAAATGGTAACTCAGGTTCTTTACTTTTTCTCTAAAAGAAAATACAGTTTTAAGCATGGCATGACTGTGTAAATTTAGTTGTAACTGGTATCAACTGAATTAGCTCAAAGCTAACTACAATATACTGACCTTTTCTTCTTTTTCTCTCCTCTTTCTTTCTGCCGGATCTTCTTTCTCTGCTTCTTTATCTGACTTTTTAGGGGGAGGTTTAGGAGCAAGAGAAGGGGGTTGCTCGGCAGAAAGAGGTGGCATATCGTCACTACAAAACATCAAAAGCTGCCATTTGTTGCACTAGATTACCAGTCCATTTGAGACTGTATCAATTATATAACCTTTTTATTTCAGTATTTTAAGCTAAATTAACACAAGCTATCACTGAAGATGTTTCATATTCTAAGTAACTTGAATCTGTTAACTTCTAAACCATGACAAGTCACAGCATGGTATGATAAGGACAAGATGTTATGACAGGACAGAGTGACTCTTAAATCTCCATGATTTCAATTTATATCTTAATTTTGAGGAACAGTCTGACACAACTAGTCTGCTGTATATAGGGCTGTCATGAATAAGATTTTACTGATGAATTAACAATAATTTCTTGTTAACAAACTGTTAACATTTCAAAATACTGATACACGGACACTAATGCCTCGACATTCTGCACATAAACAGGTTTATACAGCAATCTTTCATTTCTATTGTGTACTTACTCAGGCAGTGGTTCATAGAGCTCATCTCCTTCCTCCTGTCAAAAAAAAATAAAAAAATAGACTTTGTGTTCACATACATAAACATAATAGGCATGTTCATGAACTCAGTTTTTGCATTTAATTTAAAGAAAAAATGCTAGTACACAGGCAGTCTTGTAGTTATATTTTTAAACCTGAACATATTCAAAATATTTTGTAATAATGCATGGCACATGTTTGACAACCTTAATTCATTTATAATCTGTCTTATTAATGGAGCATTATGTTATCTGATGTTACATATTTCTCTGGTATTACACTCTTAAAATCTGAGATAAGGTACCAGGCTCGCGCTCCGTATGACAAACCGTATGCAGCCGTACGCTTACAATCAGCTATTAAACTCTCTCAGTGTCATAAACCACGATGTTGACATAAACCCATGTACAACACAAGGAGCACGTGAACAGCATGCTATATGGTCCCAAGACAACTCCATAACTGCATGCAAGCGACCGGTTGCATATGGTTTGTCATACTGAACGCACGCCAGGTACTATTTAAAGGAAACCTAAAACAGCATAAAAAAAGTAACTGGTGTTGCACACAACACATGAGTCCCCTACCAATGAAGTGCATATTTTTCCCTTTACCATAGCAATCAGAATTTTGGTCCAAGAAAAAAACAACAACAAAGTAATGTGCAGAATCTCCATACTGCCATCTATTCATATACCAAGTTTCATATTATTATCTTAAACCTTTTTTAAGTTATCGCAGGATCCAGATTTCCGGAGATCTGGACAGACAGAGGGACAGATGGAGGGCAAACCTATAGTCCTCTTCGGTTTAAACACCAGTTGGGGACTAAAAAAGCAATATTACATTATGAAATTTAAATTATTACTGATATGTTTATATTCCTAAAGGTACTGTAATACATGTAAATGATATTCATTTTTCCAAATGTAACAAGTGACTTACTGCTCCACCTATGACCCCTGCATCATCGTAACTTTCATCTATCAGTTCTGAAACAGATATCATAGTGGTTAACATTCTTCATAAGAATAAAACCTTTCTTGGACGTGAGATGACCTTAACCCAAGGTTTCATTAAGACGGTGCTCTGACATTATTTCCTTGGGGCAAGGAATTTCCAGTTAAATTTTTCACTCCAGTGAAAAATCTGTGTTTTTTTATATAAAGAGTGTTTTATTCTTTACCAATCAGTATATAAAGAGTGTTTTGTTTTTTACCAATCATAATTTTAAGAAAAAGAAAAAAGGTATTTAAAGATGGTTATATGTTTCTTTGATCTTGTTTTGTTTTGAGAATTTGATATTTCTGAAAACATGAGTTTTGTATAATTTTCTAAAGTTAAGATCTGAAGATGTATTATAAATACAGTCTCTGTCCTTAACAGTAAAAGCTGTTGTAAAAAATACTGTATGGTGACTGTATAAACATCCATCAAGTAGTTGCTCAAAAATCATGCTTTTATTTTTCTTGAGAAAGTCAAATTTTTGCCAAAATATTTATGGAGTGAGAATTTAATTGTTTACTGTATCATTTCCCTCAGGAAAACCAACATATTTATCAAATAAAAGTCATTCATGAAGCTGTGATACTTTTTTCTGAAAAACATTTTATTAAAGACTTATCTATCCCTGTAATTAACAAACCCTTAGGTCTGTATCTACCTGGGGGTGGCGGGGGCAAATCTTCATTTGTTTCAATCAGCCCTGGGAACCCTGCCTCATGCCACTGCTGTTCATCCTCTTCACTCAATGGCTGGCTGAAAACAATTGAGGGTTGTTCAATTTATTTATTTTTTCACAAATAAAAAGAAAATCAGGACATTTTTTTGTATGATTATCTTTTTTTTACATTACTTCCTTGCTATTGAAGAATAAACAAATGTGTACCATCTTACACAATTAATTTACTTACTTGGCTTTAAAGTCAGCCACACTTGTAAATCATCTAATTCATAAGCAAAAAGAAACAGAGGAGTCATAATTGCATCAACATCATAATATGAAAGATGTCTAGACAATGAAATGATAATTTATTGTGACCATCAACAATGAACTGAACTTTAACATTGTTTGCAAATCAATGAAAATACTTGAACAGTCAATCACACAAACTCCATGAATTTCTATGACTGCTGGTTTTCTATATATAGTAACAGTGTCCTTGACCTCATCCATTTAACATAAATTATGAAGCTATTTTTCATGATAAAGAAGTTTCCAAGATTCACTGATTTACCATAAGCTGAACTTCAGGAACTGAATTTATGAATGACAAGGCACTAGGGGATGAGACTGGATCAGACAAAATAGGATGGAATTGAAAATGACAGATGTGATTCAGGTGTTTAAATTTAAATTTATGCTACTTTATTGACACTGACTGGGAAACAAGTTTTACTAATCCATCTTGATGGTTCCTGTGTTGTATCAAACCATTGGTCATGGGAATGTGGTGAACAATTCTGGCCCTGGAGATTGGACCAACAACCTTTGGACTTGCAGTCATGTATGGTACCTTCACTTGACCAATTACCACAACCTGCTGATATTTAATCATGGTGTCTCAAGTATTTCCTTCTGTTCTGATCCATTTTAGAATTGCATTTTTTTTACCACACGGCACCTTGCATTCTCTTACTAGTGTAAATAGTGTACTGCTAATGATTTAAACATACTGCATGTATTGTGGTATACTGTGTGATACATTTTATTCACCAGTGCAAAGGCAATACAAGCATAAGATACACTTTTCATAGCTTGATCTCAATATCTCAACTCAATAAATAATAAAACTGTAAAAGTATGACCACTCCAACCAGTATAAAACCAGATCAGACTGTTCATCTGTCATATATGAGAGTCCAATACAGGTTCAAATTTTATTCCCTTTTTCTATGCACAACCATACTGTGTTACCATATTTCAGATAGGATAATTCTAGTCAACTGTGGTACAGATATAACATGAATATAACTGTACTGGTATCATAGCATATAAAGGTATATACTAATGAGGCAGATACCATAATTACAAGGGTATCATAATCATACTTGCATGTGTAGCATAATTATACAGGTGTCATATTCATACTGGTAACATAATTGCCAAAATGCATGATGTTAACTTTCCCTCATGGAGGAAACTATGAAAAGACCTATGCGAACAGCATAAACCAGATCAGCCTGTGAGTAACTCGCAGGCTGATCAGGTTTTGTGCTGTTTGCTGCTCCTCAGTGGTCTGGAAATAAAGATTTTGTAATTAAATTTGGTAAGGTTTGAGTTTGGCTTTCTGCAGATCAGGCTTTATGTGGTACCTATTGAGTGCATCAAAATGAGTCTATATGAGGGAAAAGGTTAACAGATCAGCAGAACTAATTATTGGTTCAACATCCAACTGTCACCTGTTGCCTGTGGTTGCTATCATCATAAACATGTATACATTTTATACACACATTATACACTTTCAGTTTTTCTCAGGATGTGTCTATGATACTTAAAGGTTAACAACTAGGATCAAAATGTTCTCATACTGTAAATTCTTCATGCTTTTGTTTTAATGTCAAGAGTAACTTTCAAAAACTGCCTGTGGCAACAACTTCATTTTCAAGTATTTCGCAATACCCAGATGTTAAAACCACATTAAATGCTGTGAATTCACACATTTAGAGCAACATTACCATTAACCATCAACATTGCTGTTACTGTTCTATCCCACAAAAAGTTAGATATATTTCAAACTACAAACTAATTAGATTATCACTGCAGATGGCAAGTACCCCAATCAAGGTACTGAATAGGAGGGAGTGCTTTCTATTATTATAGTCCAAACTCAAAAACAACAAAATCAGCAAACATGTTTGGTAGGCGTACATTAAACATGTGACTTTTGTTAGTGAAACAAATTATGTTAAATGAAAAAATAATCTCAATATGACCAATTTTTGTTATTTTGAACAAAATATTTACTAAATTAAGTTGTTTTTACATAAAGCCATATATTATGTAGAATCATAACTTATAAATATGAAAACATTATGAAAAACTAATAAATAGAAATGTCCAGCACAGATGAGCTATATATGCCAGCACCAAAATAAAGGTAAGAAATCATCAGGACTTTTAAACATGGATGCTCTTTTGCCTATCAGTTATAATTTTTTAATTTAATACATTTGTACTTATATTCATTTCCAGTAAACAAATCATAATTTTCTATCCTTCCCACAGCCATGAAAATGAATATGGTGATAGGATTTTACCATGAGGTAATGAAGGACCCATGATCAAATATAACATTTCGGTACAATAAAATTAAACTTGCGTTACAAGTGACCCCAAGCCCTTTGAATAGGTTGCATACAGACTGTCCGTAACACTGAGTTAAAATTGAAAGTACCACACCATAAATTATGTATAATTATTGTGTATTTATAAGTATACTTTTTTCTAAGAATCAACGTAAAACAAATGATGTTTAACCCTTTCCCTCATAGAGGATACCATGAAAAGACCTATGCGAACAGCATAAAACCAGATCAGCCTGCGAGTAACTCGCAGGCTGATCAGGTTTTATGCTGTTCGCTGCTCCTCAGTGGTCTGGAAATGAGGATTTTGTAATTAAATTTGGTAAGGTTTAACTGTGGTTTTCTGCAGATCAGGCTTTATGTGGTACCTATTGAGTGCGTCAAAATGAGTCTATATGAGGGAAAGGGTTAATCTAAACTGACACCTTCAATTGATTCACAAACTGGACACATGATTTTAGGTTTGTCTCAGTATGTTTTACTGAATAACAATTTAAACTTCCACAGAGGGTGCTATATTTAAGTTTAAAGAATGGTTCAACAGAAAGCTGTATCACTATATATTTAACTGGCAATGATTGTGGTGTTGAATGGGAAGAAAATTTTGAGCACCTGTAACATCTGCAACCAAATACAGTAGCTTTCACATATAACACTGGACTAACCTGGGATTAAACTTAGGTAACACAGGAGAAGTCAGTGTATCATCCGCTATGCTATTTAAAATATTATCTTGATGTGACAGGTGAACTGGTGTACAATGGCTGTTGTGTTTAGTGGAATAAGAAAACACAAGTGTGGGATATGAAAGAAGGGTGTCTATATTACTTTCCTTAAAATATGAAAATTCAGATTTTAAATTCAGATTTATAATCAGTTTATGAAAAACTGGAGCTTAAACCCCCAAACTTACTTAGTGTTTAACGTAAAGGATTACATGTACAGTTCCAAGGATATATTTCACCATTCTTGTTAGACTAATTAAACTATCTAAATATTTTATTTCTGAAGAAGTATTGTAAATTATGAAGGGTAAATGTTTAAGCCAACTTTGCTATTTATTTCAATATTTTATAAGAAAAGAATGGTGGAATGTGTCCTACTTAATTTAAGATTTGAAGTATTATTCCAGAGCAGAATTTGATCTCGATAATATAAAATGTATATACTAATACAGTTTCATGAAAACAGGATACAAGAAGCAAGAATTGTTAGAAAATATATATGCAAGAATTTCTGAACCTAGAACTAAAACTAACTGGGATTAATATCTTCGTATCCCACCTTGTCTTCAAGTAATGTGAGTGAAGGACAGGAGAGTGATGTGGGGGTCAAAAAATATTTTCCACCTTCTTTCCATTTTCAGATTGATAGAAGGTTTTAAATTGAGGGATAGAAAGAAAAGGCTGTAATTGGGATTTAGTGCTGTTGATAAAACTTATCAACAATTAAATTGGTTAATGAAGAGTTTTTAAATTGAGGGCTGACCGCAAAACTGTTCCATCTCCTTCTATTTCAATATACACTTAGAACAGTTTCACATTCAGTCCTTGAAATCTACTGTGCAATATATGGTGCAGTATCAATTAATGAATTGGTTAAAAATGGTTTTACCTTTCATTTCTGAAACAACCAACATAGAAATGCAGCTTTATTTAATCACTTTCAATTTAATCACTTTCCAAAATTGTTATTTCTTCAGTTGTAATTAAGCATTTGATTTTCACTTATAATTCTGAAACTGGAGGAAAAATATGCTTAAGGAATCAGTACAAAAAATTAAACATGAATGAAACTTCCTCAAATTAATTTCATAGCAGAAAAATTAAAGTCCAAAGGGCCATAATTCCATCAAACAAGAGGGCCATGATGGCCCTGAAACGCTCACCTGAGTACCATTGCTACAACTGATTACAAGGTTTTTAAACAGACAAGAATTCTGATATAACTCAATCTTAAACATTTTAGCCCTGACAATACTACACACCAAATATATAAGCACTGGGCCTTATGGTTTCAGAGGAGAAGACTTAGTGCGGGGTCATTTATCTCCAAAGGGCCACCATTTTGAAAATCTTGATAATGAACCATTAGATGATGCTACATACCAAATATCTAATCTCTAGGCCTTATGGATTCATAGAAGAAGATTTTTAAAGATTTTCCTATATAACTCTATGTAAACAAGTGACCCCTTGCGGGGCATTTATCACCTGGTATGATTTGAACAATCTTGGTAATGAACCATTAGATGATGCTACATATGAAATATCTAAGCTCTAGGCCTTATGGATTCATAGAAGAAGATTTTTAAAGTTTTTCCTATATAAATCTATGTAAAACAAGTGACCCCTGGTGCGGGGGCATTTATCACCATAGGGCTATGATTTGTACAATCTTGGTAATGAACCATAAGATGATGCTACATACCAAATATCTAATCTCTAGGCCTTATGGATTCATAGAAGAAGATTTTTAAAGATTTTCCTATATAACTCTATGTAAAACAAGTGACCCCTGGTGCGGGGGCATTTATCACCGTAGGGCTATGATTTGAACAATCTTGGTAATGAACCATAGATGATGCTACATACCAAATATCCAAGCTCTAGGCCTAATGGATTCATAGAAGAAGATTTTTAAAGATTTTCCTATATAACTCTATGTAAAACAAGTGACCCCTGGTGCGGGGGCATTTATCACCGTAGGGCTATGATTTGAACAATCTTGGTAATGAACCATTAGATGATGCTACATACCAAATATCCAAGCTCTAGGCCTAATGGATTCATAGAAGAAGATTTTTAAAGATTTTCCTATATAACTCTATGTAAAACAAGTGACCCCTGGTGCGGGGGCATTTATCACCGTAGGGCTATGATTTGTACAATCTTGGTAATGGCCCATAAGATGATGCTACATACCAAATATCTAAGCTCTAGGCCTTGCAGTTTTGCAGAAGAAGATTTTCAAAGTTTGCATTTTTAAAATCTATTTTTAGCTTCTGTGACCTACTTTTTTAACCAATCTGAATAATTTGTACAACTTTGATGGAGGGCATCATAAGGATGATTCCTGTGAATTTTAGGTCAAAATCCCTTCAGCGGTTCATGAGGAGATGTTGTTTAAAGCAAACTGTTGACGACGGACGCACGGACGGCGGACAAAAGGCGATCACAAAAGCTCACCATGAGCACGCTGTGCTCAGGTGAGCTAAAAATGACAAAATGGAGATCTTACTAATTCTGTAACTTATCTTAGTACACCTACATGCCAACATTCAGCTCAGTATTTCCAAGTATGTAGGAAAAAAGTCCAGAAAACTATTGTATTTAAGTAGGACAGAAGAATGGACAATATTACACTAATTGAATAATAAAGTTGTTAAAGAAATAACATTTTTAGCATATTTAACAATGGCTTCTTATAATAATTTGACTAAAAACACAAACAACAAAAATCCCAGGGTTGGCTACCTTGTTGTCATGCAATAAATACAATATGTTTTTTTCATGCTTATAAAGTTTCTAAAAACAACATGCGTTATTCACAGATACTTACATGAGAGAGACGATGCGATTTGAGACAGGTCGCTGCACAGGTTTTGGTCGTATCACATTGGCTACATCGTCATACTCTTCTTGGTCCTCTTCGCTTACCGATGGTCTTCCCTTGGTCACATTGGCCACATCATCATACAGTTCATCCGGCTCTTCTGCCGCTGTTTCTTCTGAAATCAGAGACAGAATTTCTGGTCAGAATCTTAAAATTAAGTATACTGGTTTGCAATTGCAGGAGAGCATGTTGAAGGCCCTTTACTGGCTTGCTTTAAATCCAGAGGACACTCTGGTCCTGCAGTAGCATACGTGATTGCTGACCTGTAGACAAAAGTCTATAAAGTACCAAATTGATGACATATGTTACTCAAGAGTGGATTGTGCATATAAAAAAGAAGAAAGTCAACAACAAAAGTCCTCAGAAGGAAACAATGCACTAAAAAAGCAATGGGCTGCACTGCATGGAGACTGATGAATTAACCTCTGAACCAATTGACCTGTGGTGAACATCCCTGCCAACTTCACACAGAAAAGTAATCATCCAGCCAGCACTGTGTTAGAATTATGCTTTTCTTTGTTGTCTTTTTGTGCCTTTAAAACTATACAACCTTACCAATACATTTCTTGTACAAGGTCAGAGAAGTGACGTGCACAATAACATTAACAGGGGAGATCATTCAGGTTGACATATGTAAATATGCATGAGTATAACTCTCTTTTCTTTCCTTTTTAAATAAACAAACAAACAAAAAACAAATTTTATTAACAAGAAAGGAATATGTAATAAGTTTTGCATCATTAAAAATCACCAAGCTTTTCCCCTATTACACCAAATCTTAATAACATATCCATGTAATATATAACATATAATATTATTTTTTAAAATTATGTTATTTATTTTAATATTTCATTATGACTTTTTGACACATGGATTGTCAAAATTTGTGTCACTTTTTTTTTGTCAGTAAGACCAGGGCATAGATTTGATCAACTTGTCTTATATTAATGAATAAAATCTGTAACAAATCTTTATCTTCTTGTAGTTGTATAGACATATTGGACAACCCTCACTCTGTCCTGTGCTACGAAATAAAATCTTTGTTTACAAAAGAATTAGAGAGAATTAAATTGGAGACTGGTGGAAATGTCATTATTTTTTAAAGACATTTAGCATTAGTACTGTGCATTTTCACTCAATGAAACAATATATTTACTCTCTCTCTGGCTTGAATTTTTAGTTTAATTTACAAGTGCCAGTCCACAACCTTCAAATCACCCATGCCTGTTGAACACTATGGAACAATTCTGTAACTGTTCATACATATAGTGACCCAAAACTGTGATCCACAAAGACATTTTACTGGCATTGATATCTTCAATTGAATTGTTGATATCAATAATTAATTTGAAAAAAAACTCTAAATGAAGAGATCTTCAAATATTTGAGTTTATGTAGATTATGTTTATGTAGATTTGGCGTTCAATACTTGTCAGGTCCCTGGGAAAGTGAACCATCATCAAATAAGGAAGATAAAGTGATACCATGCAGAATTAATATTGGCAATACTTGTCACAACATACACACTATAGCATGAACTATGTGAGGATTCAACAAATTAAGTAACATTATATTCTGAAACACCACAAACAGCATATGTAGCCATACACAGGTCTGATGAACGTATTAATAACAAAAAGCAAAACCAAGTTGTACTTGACACTCATATGTACACTAGCTTCCTTGCAAATACTTCATGGGACGTTTTCTTTTACATAAACATTTTTCTCTCTGCTGAAGGGGAATTCCCACACTGGGTTTTGGATAAAGATTTAAATTCTATCCCCCTCCATGGCTGATAAGGTATGAATTCTCCAGTCTCTATCAACTGCTTATCAGCCCACATCATCTCCATGTAAGATACAGCCCTTATCTCTTGTAGCCATTTTCCTCCTGGCCCCTAGATCGTGTCTGGGTGAAAACCTCCTCTGTTAATGAGATCATTTGATGTTAAAAGGGGCCACCGTGTTATCAACCTGTATAATTCATGTTTTCTCAAATTGCTGTCTGATGAAATTCTGCCGAGATATGATTTATAGATGAAGCTTTTTTATCCTGATTTTCAGCTTGACTGCCATATATATAACCGGCATGATGCTATGTTGATATTAGCCATAACCACTCAGACAGGCTATGTTAAACCATAACAAACCCAGATCAACCTGAAAGTAACACGCCTGGTATTCTTGAAAATAAAGTGTTAAATATATATGTAAGTATAATTTTCACGCACAAACTCAAAGTATGGCCATTAGAATTATTGTTTGTTAATTGTGTTAAATGTCCAACCGACAGTATTTCAGACATTTGGAAATGATGTCTACTTGAGACAGATATAGTGCTGCCACACTGCAGTATCATGCCGTGAACATGTGGCATGATACTACACACAGTCACATTATCCTAACACCAGGTCAACAAGTCCTGAAACTACCTTATTTGCTGAGTATCAAACAAGGGAGCTATAACAGTACCATTTTTTACAACTTTGGTATGTCGCGATCAGGGATCTAACCCATGACCTCCCGATTCCTGGCTGACGCTCGATTAGAATTAATAGGGATCTGAGTAGGATACATAAGTTTAAATCTGAGATCATATTTAAGTAAGTAATGGGAGTCAGGTTATAGTGTATAACCTGCTCCTCTTAAAGACAAGTAGCAAACTGTATAAAACCTGATCAACTTAAAGGTTAAGGTTCTTGAAGGTTTTATAACTCTTGCACAGGTCAAATTCTGGTATTTTGCTCTCATAATTGTAATAAAGGGTTGAAATTTCATGTTAATATATTAACTTGCAGTGATCCTTAAAGTATAGGTGCAAGATTATGAGCTTGAAGGTCTTGGGTTCAAGTCTGGGCCACATGTTAATAGTTGTCTTTAGAGGTTTGAAACTGGTGGCTCCTATGGGATAGACTAGTGGTTTGAGCATCTGCCTTAAGGTTGAGGGTCCAATTGTCAGTAAAGGCATACCATAATGTAAAATATTAATGGAAAGCCCCAGGCTACCTGAGCTACCTGTTTGAGTACTATTATTATGAATTATGAAAAAAAAATTTTTTTTTTTTTTTTAAACATTTACTTTTTTACATATAAATCTACACAGATATTAAAGTATATATACATATGGCTATGTAGCAACAACAATCTTGTGTTTCTCCTATCTGATACCCCTTATCTAGTTCTGTAAGATGGAGGAAGTTTTATGACTTGACATTAAGGAACACTAGAGGAAACTAAATATCTAATTTATAAGACAACTAAGTGCTCACAATATCTGAGCATGATCCTATATGAAACATGTCAGAGAATATGGAAACCTACCTCATAGATTTTTGTTTATTAAATGAAATGCCTGTCCTTCAGATAAATTTGGATTTGCATATTTTTTTCTTTATTACAAAATTTCTTGCCTTAAGAAGGACTCCATACAAAATACATGGCCTCACACTGTTATCAATCAACTCAATCTTTTCCTAATTGACAACTAAGCCACCATATTTTGTGGCCAACTATATGGTGGTAAAACACAAAGTTTTGTACTGTGGTATATTTGTGACATATCAATCACTTGTCACGGGATAATATTGTTTTTGTGGTTAAATAATGACTATAATACATAATTATACTGATAAATGTCAAAATGTGATCACAAAATGGCAAGGAAAAATCTAGTATACCAAACTAGTTACCTACA
>CM037782.1:32039455-32089455 GCA_021229015.1 Solen grandis | reverse complement strand
ACTTTACAAATGTATATGGGATCATAACTAGCTCACTCACCAAGACCCATAACTCTAGCATAGGTTTTTACTGAATTATTCTCCTTTGTGAACTTAAAAATTCCTGGTTAAGATTATACGTGCAAATTCAATCTCGCAACCATCAAAGGTATTCACTAGATACTTCACACGTCTTCAGGGATATAATTGTACACTGCTTACCAAGAATAATAAATCTAGCATAGAATAAGATTTTTTTTCTGAATTATTCCCCTTTCTGAACTTTGAAATCCCTAGGTAATATTATGTGTGCAAATTCAATCTCCACAACCAACAAAGACGTTCACTTGAAACTTTACAAATGTATTTAGGGTCATAATTGTAGCTCACTGACCAAGACCTACAACTCTAGCATGGATTTTAACGAAATTACCCCCCCCCCCCTTTGTGACCATATAAAAATACACCCATAAATATTTCAGTCATGTTATTGCTTTGATACTTTGTATAATTGTTCTCCAACATAAATGCAATGAGTAAGAGCAGACACTATCATGTAATTTGACAGATATATGGCCCTTGAAAGATTCAGCATGGCGTATTTTTTATACATTGTACTATAAAGCATTGTGAATAGTCGAGTGCGATGTCTCCCTGACAGCTCTTGTTTTTATTGTAATCACTGGTGGCATCATCGCAAAAGAAAAAAAAGAAAAAAAACTATAACCTTGGCCCTAATTCTAAACTATAAAACCATATGTCATCAAACTAAACATACTTGTTCACTATTTTCATAAAGGACCATAACTCCAAGGTCCATTTTGACAAAATGTATCATCCTCTAAAAGTACTGGCCATAACTTCAAATCTATTAAGGTGTCTTTCATCAAACTTCACTTACTTGTTCACTATCACAAGGGCTACATTCTCATCAATACAGTGAAAAACTAACCTTGGCCATAACTTCTAAACTATTAAAGTGTCGGTCATCAAACTCCATACACTGATAAACTTGTTCACTAACACAAGGGACATAACTCTTAGGTACTTTTTCACCTAATTTTTTCACCCCTTTTTTTCGTCACGCTTCAACAGATGACATGTTTCAAAGAACACTTGTTATCAAACTTGGGCGTATTATTTTGAGCCTAAGCAGCGCATACACAACAGCCAGGCCAGTCAGTTAAGCCTTTTTAGCTCGACTGTTCATAGACTAGTCTGGAGCTATTGCGTTTACCCATTCATCGGTAACACGTCCACGTTAACAATTCTTGTCCGGGCCATAACTTTCTTACCATATTTTGTCCGAAGCATTACTAAAAAGTTATTTAAGCAATTTACTTGAAACTTAAAATATACATAGACTGTGACAAGGAGATATGCAGTGACCAAGAACCACAACTTTACATGATGCCATTTTTTAATGATCACCCTTTATTTTGTAACTGTTTATTCAACAATTCAGAATTTTTGTCACTTTTCAATGAGAACTAACGTGTAAGGGAGACAGATGACTCAGTTTTGGGCATGTTTTCATATCGTATTTTCAAAAAAATGATCATTTTAAGTAATTATCAAAAATGCATGCATTCCTGCGAGAGCCAAATCGTGCCAAAATCAGTAAGACAATTCGTAATCACGACATAATTATCTCGTAATATTAATATTGCATATTACGACATAACTCATCTTAAAGCAAATCAGCAATATACACTGTCATTGACCTACATTATACATTTGTACATCATTGCAAAAAAGTGTAAGTAAAGATGATGACGAATTACTTTCTTATGAGACATAAGTTCAATCCGAATAATCTGATAAGCGGCTTCCCATTCAAAACCAAAACACAATCTATGTTGAAAGCTGTATGTAGACAATGTACCACTTGAAATGCACCATTGAAGGACATAAAAAATTACACGCACTAAGCCTCTATGGCGCATTTGGTAGAGTTAAAGACTGACATGCAAGAGGTGCCAAGTTTGAATCAAATGCGAACCAAGAACGAGTACAAAATAAACACGTTTATATCTAGGCTGAATACAGTGCAAGTAAAAGGAGAATATGATTGTACGCACATACACGTGTCCATACATTCATATACCATTAATTTTTCATTAGAGGAAGCCTTCCAGCTGGCTTGCGGTAGGTCGGTGGTTATACCCGGGTACCTCTGTGTACTCGGGGTCTTCCTCCACCTGTAATTAGCTGGACGTCGCTATATGATTGAAATACTATCGCAGTGACGGTACACCCCAATACATCAACAACATAAACACACATAAATACAGAAATTCAAAAATCCTTTTTACCCTTACGAAACAAAATTTAGGATTACAGTTGGATAAACAAAGAGAGAGGTGGGGGGGGGCAGAGAAAAAGACTAATTATCGGAAAATGAACACTATATTGTATTATATAAAAACTTAACTACAAAACATGGATAAATGTATATAACTATCAAATAATACGATGTAATATCGGCATTGCTATTTCAAACTTATGATGCGATGTGTATTTCCACACCAAATGTATATCTGAACATGATAAACAGGTAAATCTAATAAGCTTTCTGGTGTCATTTTTAAATCACATGTAATATAGTCGCAAGTGTCAGGAACGCGGTGTTTTATTACGTTCTTGCGAATTTATATGCATTTAGAAACTGTTGATTCTGATTACGGAACCAATGCCTCCGGGTTTGAAATTAAGGATAAACAGCATGAATATAGATTTAAGCGAATATAAAGAATTGTCTAGAAAACTGACTGAAAACTGAAGAAAAAAACACACACACAACTTTAGCAATAATAATATGGCGACTATTCAAACGTCTATAATGTAGAACTTGCTAAAAATTCATGTTTGTTTTTTTTTTCTTGAGAAAGGCATACTTTTGCCGAAATATTGAGTTAGAGTGAATTTAATTATCCAACTTTAGTTTCAAACTATTTTGTAATACATAAATCATATAAGCAAAATGTACGTATAGCGCACTGTTCGCGTGATTCGAGATAATATTTTTATTTTATTTCATATTGATACTCCCGGGTATTCGTCTCGTACATTCCCATTAAGGTTTGGCGAAATTTATTTTACATTGAATATGACGTACTTCTAATTTTAGTCAAAATTTATTTCCCATTCAATATAATTGAGTTCAAACATCTTACTCTGAAGAAATATTGCATGCGTCAGTATTTTTTGTTATATAAACAACCTGTTTGACACTGTGTATGACGCTATCCGTTGTACATTAATCTATGGGCCCATTTCTTTGTCTGGTGGATAGTGTCCAAAGAGGCTTGCTCATAGCCGTAAACCATACACACAGTTGTAGGTATTCATGTGTTTACTGACAAAATATTGATTTGTAATTAATTTTAATACCTCTTCTAAGATATAATAGTCCATTTAGTAGACCGCGTTATACATTTGGTGGTGAAACCGGCCTTGTAGGAAACTGAACAATTGAGGAATAATAGTTGATGTTGTTTTAAAATTTTGAAGAGAATGTTTCTTATGTGTGATTTTCATTCTGAATTGTTCACGTCATTTAGGTAATCCATTCATCATTAAATTGTGATCATGGTCCATCAAGTGATCATGGGAATTTTATAGCAAATGCAAGCCCTTATAGACTTCGAGCAAAAGAGCCTATACATGTACATGTAACTCTAAGTCAATGGATGCTTGGATCTGGACTAAAGTCTCATTAAGTGTTTGAAGGACAAAGATTATAATCAAATGATGTATAGATTGCCTTAACCTGACATTTGCAGTGTAAGTCTACAGGTGACGTATATCCTTTTGTCAGCTCGAGTCAAAAATTTTTTTACAATTTAAAGTGGCATTTACCCGAGCACATTCAGGGAATCAGCTTTTAATTAGTTTCAGGGTTGTTTATGCCATGCTTCAAAATGTTTCTGGAACTAGTTTTACAGATTATTATTTGTTTTCGCTGTTATGTGTGTTGATCTGTGTGTGTATTTTTTCCTACTTATTTCCTCACACACATACACACACATGATATAATCGTGGAACATTCACATTAAATGTAATATTTACATAAAACTTCTGATGTAGACGCGTTTTGACGCATTAACAGAGGAGTTGTCTTTTTTTTCTTTCTTTCTTTTGCTCTTTCTGGTGTGTGTGTGTGTGTGTGACAGTATTTTATGTCTACTTGAGAGACAGATATAGTGCTGCCACATTGCTGTATCGCGCCGTAGTCATGTACGTTGCTTGATATATCACATCCTGACACGATTATCTTAACATCGATCCAACCAGTCCTTGAATTACCCACCCTTTGGTGCCAATGAATGAGCTACCAGCACCATTTCAACGACCTTGGTCTGTCACGGTCGTGTTCGAACCCACGACCTCCCACTCCCGAGGCTGATGCTCTAACCACTCGAAAATCGGGGGACAGTCATGCAATTGTGTTATTCAAGAAAATCCACTGTTTCATATACCCTTTAAATTTCATAAAATTAATAATCATCAAGTCCTTTTTTGTACATGGATATTCACTTGATAAAGGGTAAAACCGCTGTATGATCTAGAGTTATACTGGGTCTAATCTTGAGGGGAAATAAAGCATTTTCATATACACGCATACCTTTAATACGGCTGTGTATGCGCGCGCGCGCGTGTGTGTGTAGGGGGGGGGTCTGTGTTGTCGTTTAAAACAATTCTATTTGCATTCCTGATGATTTGTTTTCTTCTGATTTATATACGTGTTGTACATGTTTTACTTCTCATAAACCTACTAAACATATATATCAATCAACCTGATAAAATCCGCGACACTTGATCTAGTATTTGACCATTAACAACAGCTGCTTTACGATTCGCCAGTCCAGGTCTCTATATTGATAGGCATATAACAGTTAGAGACTTAACAGCCGGCCTCCCCTACTGGTATATATATATATTAGCAATCAAAGCCGATTTTGATTTCTTTTCTATCGCCGGTGAGATATTAGCGAGGTGTATTGGAGTTTGATTCATGGTGAACTAACAAATGATTTGGTAGTTCGCAAGTTTATCGCGGATGGTCAATCAAGAAAAAATTATGGATTGAAAAGGTAAGTCTCCGTTTAGATAAATTTGCTTAAAATCATATGTAGTAATTTAAAAGATTTTTTATCAAACTCTTTTACGAATAATATTAAGATTTTGTTTAACTAAAAAAAAAAAAAAAAAAAAAAAAAATGGAGATATGTGCAAGTATTAAGTTTGTAATTCTTTACAGTTTAAATGAAATTATGAAATTCACATAAACGCTATGTAACCATGGTAAAACTTATTAAATATGAAATTGATATACATTCAAAAAGACAATCATTAACTGATAGTAAAAAAATAACTTATTGTTTATATTTCTTTAACCAAAAGGAAGGGACTAATATAACTACTGTATCGGTATCATCAAGTGTGTGCACGTGTACGTCGATATGTCAGACCGGTCACATTCCCCATTTTATAATGCAACGTATATCGGATGATGAAATATTATTTCTGCAGTGCACATTTATACACATAATTTCCTATTACACTGTAACACTTTTTTTAAAGTCTCCTTTTTATCATTACCACCCCAGTTGATACAGTGTGAAGATCGATACACGGAACCCATATGGGTCTCATGTGGGGAAAAAAAATCTCTATTCACGGGACCCATGTACAATGTTGAACTCATATAGGCAAATCCAGATGCAGACCTTATTTGTCTCATATACCTTTAAATTGTTATCTGGGACGCGCGCCCTAAGCCTAATCACGGCACGACGTTGTGTGTGTGTGTGTGGGGGGGGGGGGGGGGGGGGGAGGGTCATCATTCTCTCAGTCCCTGTCAATTATATATCGACGTATATGTTAATGGGGTTTCTATGCGGTGTTCGTATCAGTAAATACTACATACCGATCAGGGTTGGTAGCCATATAGTGGTTGACAAATATACTCGTTTGGTAATAAAGATGTCGGTCGTCTGTCGGGGGGAAATGGGCATTTAAGACCTGTTTCGTTTGTAAATATTGATAAGTGTTTGTAGGCAATTATTTAGAGTAACGCTAGTATTTCAACACGCACGCCCGTTCTACAACAATTACTGGCCTTATAAAGGTTTCATTTCAATTTCATACAAAATAATTTTTCTACTGTGCAAATATCGCAGACTTCTTACTGTAGTTTCGTCACAAGCTACGTTGACACTTTCAATATTTTCATGAAGAAGAACATATTTTTTTCTTATAAGCAAGATTACACTGAAGAGCGAACAGTGCAGACCATGATCAGACTGCACAGGTGTGCAGGTTTGTCTGCACTGCATGGGTTGGGTTAAATCTAGAAATCGGAATATTATTAATCTGTATTTCACTGACAGAGAGTGATCGTTGCTAGCTATGTATACCACCGTATATGTTCGATCTCCGGCTGCGACAAATTAACCGACTATATAAGTGACAAATTAAAGGCGCTTATAAATAGAGTCCATGTTTATATCAAAGACCTATAGGTCTTTGCTTATATGTAGCTCGATTCCTTTCTTTGTGTTCAGTTAAGTATATACTGGAATGCATGGCGGGGTCGATTGTCGGACTATTTAGAAAATTATAAGGCATACGGCGTATTCTACCGCAGTATAAAACAGGTCTACAATAGACATATTCTAAGGAGGAAAAAAAACGCCCCTAAACAATATATAACACCCCCTCTCCATTCTTTTATTTAAATTTGGAAATTATCATAACCTGTTGAATATGCATACTGGTAAATCTACACAAGAAACGATAAAACTTATATTACATCAATCAATAAGCAATTAACAAGCAGCTCTTTATGATCCAAGTAATAATTCGCACCGGGAGAATGAGGCCGAATTATCCAATGAAATTACTATCATGAGGGAAATCCTGCACGTCAATGTGACGTCACTATGTACATGCGGTATGGCTGACAGGTCGTGATGAATGCTTTAACACGGTAATAGCTAGTTGAGGCTTCTTTTGGTACTGATTTCTTCCGTTTTTACATTTGATTTACTTACGATTTGTAAATTGCAACTGAGTCTGAAGTTGGCGCTAACACAGTATGGATTATGTGTTCTTTAACAGATAATTTCACATGTAGATTTTGTGGGTGGGGTACTGTCTGTGTCATCTGTCAAAATGTGTTCTGCTATGAGGTCGTTCTGTTACTGTTGATCGCTTAAATGGTCAGCAATGATCTGATTCATGGAGAGCAAACCATACCTTATTTGAGTTTGCTTTACAATAGCATTCTATTATATAGTAAGCATCTTAGTTTTAACAATAATGTTTCCCTCAATCTGTTTCAGGTACACATCAGTGTATCCAAGATAATTTGTCATAGACGAAGTGGTGAAATTCTAGTTCATCAGTGTTTCCATGGAGACTGGTGGAGGAATAAGCACTATGGATGATAAATACCTTCTGAATGATGCCAAGTATGGCCTTGAACTCCTGCTACACTTAAATGAGCTAAGAAACAAGAGTATCTTCACGGATATCATCCTGTGCCTAGGACAAGAGGAGTTCCCATGCCACAAAAACATTCTTTCTGCCAGCAGTCCATATTTCAAAGCAATGTTTACAAATGAAATGAGGGAAAATCGAGATGTTCGTGTGTATTTTGATGACACTTCACCATGGACATTTAAACGTATTATAGATTATGTGTATACCGGTAGATTAGAAATATCAACAGATAATGCTCAAGAAATGCTAGCTGCTGGTTGCCAATTTCAGTACCCTGCCATTGTAGAAGCCTGCTGTATGTTTCTAAAGAAACAACTTCATCCATCAAATTGCCTGGGGATTCAGACATTTGCCCAGGTTCATTCTTGCCATGATCTGGAGGAAGCAGCTACCAAATTTGCCCTTGAAAACTTTTCATCCCTAGCTCTCTATGATGAGTTCTTAGAGCTCTCACTAGAGAAATTAAATTGGTTTGTTTCTAGTGATCTCATTGAGGTTAGAAATGAAGAGACTGTGTATAATGCTGTGATACGCTGGATCAAATACGACACCGAGGACAGGAAGAAATATCTGCTCAGTTTGTTGCAAGAAATTCGACTCCCAGTGATAGACATTAACAATCTGAGAAGTATGGAACAAGAATCTCTCATTGAAAACTGTGATGATTGTCTTTCACTTGTACGTGATGCTCAAGTAAAACACGAGTCAATTCATGATCAGTATGGACGGCGGCGACGTAGCATGCAGGACACCCAGTTTCATCCCCGGCCGTCGACCATAGCTAAGGAAGTGGTTGTAGCTATTGGAGGCGTGAATGGTTATGTGACAAGGTCAGTTGAAATGTATGACCCCAAGAAAGACATGTGGTCCTCATTGCCAGATTTACCTAAGTCAGTCACACTATTCAGTGCATCAGCAGTGGTGAATTGTATTATTGTGTCTGGGGGAATATTAGATGGAAGAATCATCACCAATGTCTGGAAATTTGATACTAGTCGTAGAGTTTGGTCAGAAATCAGGTCAATGAACCAGCCCCGTGCCAAACATGCTTGCACAGTTTTGAATGACAAGTTGTACATATTTGGTGGTGTGACATACACTGCTAACTTTGAGGTTGTAGATCAAGGTTGTATTGAGTGTTATGACCCTTTAAAGGGTTCTTGGACAGTGGTAGGCCATTCATCATTTCCACGGACATTATCCAAAATCGTGCCCTTCGACAACTTGCTTGTGGAGGTTGGAGGCCTCCAAGGGGATGCTAAAGTCAACACAATGGAGTGCTATGAGGGGTCATCAGACAGCCCTGTGATCAAACCTTTGAGAGAGCACTTTATTCTGCCAGAGGCCATAGAGAATGCCCAAATCGTGGTTTTAAATGGTGTTTTTTATATCATTTGGGAAGACTCCAAAAAGATGATCACCCTGGACCCAGAGAAGCGTACATTCCAAAGACTCCCTGATATGATGTTCTCCCATAGAAACAGTGGTGCTACAGTTCTTCAAGACAAAATATATGTAATAGGTGGAATAACAGAGGATGTGATTGGAGGTTCGCTTGATACCACCCCTTGTAGTTACGTTGAGTGCTTTGATCCAGAGACTAAGACTTGGACGATGGAGAAGTCATTACAAGAGGCACGCAGTTTTCATGGCTGTGTTACTGTCAACATGTGATACAGATTTACACCTAGGTGCTTATAGTTATTGAAGATTTAGATAACACTGGGCAAAATCATATTCAGTTCTTAAATGCATCACAAAATAAAGTTGAAAATAGGTATAAAATAGTGGCAAAGAAATATTAAGGATATATAATATTTATACTGTTTTTGAAATGTATTTGTGATATGAGAGTTTTTTTTGTTTGTTTTGTTTTAATTTTATAGCCCTTGCTATACATTTGGTATGCTTTTTTCAAGAATCTTTTTTGAAAACAACAACACTTGCCAAAGCAATATGTTTATTTTAACCCTTTCCCTCATAGAGGAAACCATGAAAAGACCTATGCGAACAACATGAAACCAGATCAGCCTGCGTGTAATTCGCAGGCTGATCAGGTTTTATGCTGTTCGCTGCTCCTCAGTGGTCTGGAAATGAGGACTTTATAATCAAATTTAGTAAGGTTTAACTGTGGTTTTCTGCAGATCAGGCTTTATGTGGTACCTATTGAGTGCATCAAAATGAGTCTATATGAGGGAAAGGGTTATAGATTGAATAAGTTCTCATAAGCTAATAAGGCTTGATAAGTTGATATATTCGTCCGTTCATGTTAGAAATATGTTCAACAGTTGTAAGGTTCATTTTATCAAGTTTGATGGTTAATTGTAAATTTGTAGTTTGTTCATTTTGACATTTCCTTTTTTTCCCTTAATCCTATTTCTATGGTATTTTTTAATCTTAATTACAACCATGTGTATAATTTATTGTTTTATAGGATTGTGACAGGGCCATTCCTCCACATTTTTGAGTGCAAGATTGTAACATTACATCAAGAATAAGGCTGTAGAAGTCATATGAAAGTATGTAGATTTCTTGGTTGGACCATTCTTTCATGAGGTTTTTCCCTCCAGTAGGGTTGGAACCTCATGACTTTCGGTTCCAGTCATATATATTACCTCTGGACCACCTTTAGAAATTCCTACTGAAAAATAAGGAGCTGACACAGCAAGTCAAATGGAAGTGGTGCCTGGATAGTGAAGTGGTAACACACCTCGCTTCTCACCAATGCCTACTGGGTTCAATTCCTGGTCAGGTACGTGAGAGTGAACAGTGGTCGCCCATCCAGACACAGAGGTTTCCTCTGAGCGTTCCGGTTCCTCCCACAATAATGACCACATATGCCGCCACCAGAGCCATCGAGAAATATTAATATCAGTTGTGATAATAAAGTTAAACTTGGAGTGGTACTGGACTTTTTTTTTCTGAAGTTTAAATGATACTAGAATTTTATAAGACCTCCTTAATGGCAGGACTGAGAGTATTGCGTTACCAACCTACCAGTTAACATTTGGGGACTTTTTTTTTTTTTTATAAATACATGAATTATACAGGATAACATACAGAATTTTTGTTTGTCTTCATACAGGGTTTCATTTTCAAATCAAGAGTATTATTTGCCCTAATTGTTTTCTTTTATTTTTCTCGCAAAATTTCTGACCTAGGTTTTGTTCACTACCATTGTTTTAGGAGTGTGATTTCATTAACTCAAAACTATCCTTTGGAGGGGCAATGTAGATGTTGTTTCTCAATTTGTAATAAAATGAAATCATTATTTGTCATTGAGGATCAGTTTTTGTTGGTTACTTAAATCATTTTGTCTAAATATTTACTCAACAATTTGTTTATTTAGTGTGGACATCAAGTTTTCTGAATTGTGAATCTATATATCGGTACCCATGAAATTGCCTTGAATACAAATTCAAAGAAATGAACAAACAAAAAATTTGATTGTACAGTATGCAATTAAGTACCAACATAATGCTATATATGTGGTCCAAGTCAAGGCACTGCCTTGTATGTGATGGCATCATAACTGCGAATATGCACCTGACCTCTATTAAAAAAAAGAAAAAAAAGATTTGTTGTCCAATGTTGAACCAGTTCATATTTTTATTTTCCATTTTATAGGGAATAAGTCAGTGCAACCAATGTTTGGGGGGAAAAAGCATTCCAGAATTACCTTCTACACCTTATTTGTGTATAATTGTTAGTTTTTCTTAGTCTGTATTCTAGACAAGACTTCTTGATCTTGATATCTCTATCACTGAATAATATCATCATGAAATGTTATGTTTTCACTGTTTATGTTGATGGAAATCAGTCACTTTGAAAGTTTGTACCTTTCGAGTCTAAATCTAAAATATAGACTCCAAGGATTGATGAATTAGGAACCAAATCAAAGATTAGACAAAACAAGACCAATGTTCATTATTTTGATTGTACAACGTTCGACACAGCATATTCCGCAAATGTTGTGCTTGCATTACAGGGTATGAAGTTAGTATTTCTTGATCACATTATTTCTTTGAAACGACATTATGTTTATCATCTAGTCCAGCCTAAAATCAAACATAAATAAAATTTTACTGGTGTTGAATTGATGTACCATTGTCCACTTTGACAGAAAGAGGACACATTTTATCTGTCATTCAATAATATATTATTTTTTTTACAAATGAGCAACCTAATTGCAAGTAGAGTTGTTTTGTAGAAACGTCCAAAAGTCTAGTCAGTGAACTATTGCTATAAATATATTACCTTTATTTATGTGTATCCAGAAAATAAAAAAAAACATTTGTGAGAAACTCAAAAGTAGTTATGCTAGGGACTTTTATTTTTTGTGCCAGTTTGCTTCAAAACCTACATAAACAGGTTTTATAAGAAGGCAGGATTTAAGACATCAGCAATAATTAAGGCCCATTATGATTCCAAAAGCAGTGTATATTCTTTGGAAAGAAAAGTAAAGTGTGCGCTACAGATTTGTTACAAGGTGCAATTTGTACACACTCCTTGACAACAACGTTACTATAGTCTGTAAATAAGAAACATTCTTTTACTAAAAATCATTCAATTCTTTTCAAAAATAACTAATTAAATTAATTTACAGTTACTCGTTTATCCTCGTTATTTATCCATAGACATTCCGTATGTCTTTTAATGAATCAGTCACAAGTGCATAAATTGATGACATAGCAGTTTAACAAATTGTGATTAGACCACTGTCTTTCAAATTCATTTCCGATTACAGACTTCTTCAGAAACTACTCACCATTGCAACGTAAAAAATGAGAGTATTTTGACATCCATCCAAAATTCTAGCGTACTTTGGTATTTTCAATGCTCTTAACTGTTTTATTACAGAAGATATTGTCACATTATGTACCCTTTGTGTTGGTCTTCAATATGTCATTGTTATTCTGTATAATTCTTCATGAAAATTTAAACATTATGAAATATAATGGGCCTTTAAAGTGGTTTTAAAGCTCTTTTTATTTTTGTTCTTGAGAAATGGAAAGTGCTGATTGTGTAATAATTTTGAGAGACAGTCCTCTTTTATACACTATATGCAGAGTGAAAAATATCCTATAAATAACATAAATAGAGCCAAGTGCTGGTTACTTGAACTTCCTGGCACTGGCTAGTGTCTAGCCACCTGTCTCATGTAAGAGTCACATACATTGAATCTGAATATAGAAATAGTCGATGAGCATCAACATTTTTGGGTCACGAAATTCAATGAAACTTTAAATTCAATCCTTTTTGTACTGCATATTACAAGGATGATGAACTATTAAGACTTTAAGGCTTATTCTGATCTGTTCATCCCAGCATGGAGACAAGAATCTTATTCTTGTTTTGGAATGCATGACTTTCCAAATTCTCCCAGTTTTGATTCTGAGTGAGACATTCTCAAAAATCAAAATGGTTTTTAAGTATGACTTTCATACTTATACTCAAACTATGCCCATAAGGTTCAATAGGGATTTGAGCATGATACTCAAATTTGAGCCCGAGATCATACTTAAGTATTTTCGAGAACACGGGGCCAGGTCTTTGTTAAGAAAAATTGGCTTAATGTTACACAGACAAATTCAGTCATAACTTATTTCTGTTTTAACAGGAAAACTTCTTTATGATGGTTCCTTTGTTATACCAGTACTTTACATGTAACATTCTTTGAAATATTAGCGGTACATCTTTTACTTTTATTCTGGTTTTATTTGGTTCTTTTCATGCATGGTCACATGATCATACAGAAATGTTAATTGAAAATATTTTTATTTTTTTGGAAATGAGTAGTAATATATAAATATTTTTATTTGTTTTTGTTATTCTAGTAATGTGTTGTTTTTCATCTTTTGAAATTATTGTTTTCTGGCCATATTTTGCATTGCACACACATACACATACAAACATGCACAAAGACACACATGCAAACATTCAAAGATGCACACATAAATGCTCTCTCACACACAGAAAGCATAAAACCGGATTTTTTCACTGCTATCCTTTAATATTAGAGAATAGTTGACAGTATTTTTTGACTAAACAATATTTTTTGAAAGCTACAGTAAAACCTCATATAAACCCACCTCAATATAAAGACCATCTCACTATTAAGACCACTGTTTTTAAGTCCCTCTCCCCTGTGTCCTATTATTTGAAACACCTCATTATTAAGACCAGTTGACTGCAGTCCAAAGGTTGGTCCTGTTATTTAGATTTTACTGTATATAGTTTTTTGTTTGACCAGAAGTAATGGTCAGTGACTTTCACATTCAGCTACTAAGGATTACAGAATGAGTAGATTAAATTTATCTTTCCTGTGAACACTCAAAATGGCATTACTTGTGGTAATTATGTTCTCAAAATATGTTTATGTAAATCTGTCGGTTCTAAACTCCCCGTGATTACAGCTGAATGTCCAGCTACCATTAAAAAGGTTTTCCAGCCATGGGTTGCATGAACAAATTACCACATGTTTTGGATTCTTATCGAAATTGCTGACAAAGGCTATATCGTCTATTAAAACTTGAAAATTAATTCTCATTTTTTTTTTTTTTAGCTCACCTGAGCACTTGTGCTCAGGATGAGCTTTTGTGACCGCCTTTTGTTCGTCGTATATCATCATCAATTGCTTGTGAACACTCTAGAGGCCACAGTTTTGGCCCAATCTTCATGAAAATTGGTCAGGATGTTTGTCTTCATGTTATCTCGGATGAGTTCGAAATTGGGTCATGTGGGGTAAAAAACTAGGTCAAATCTTAGAAAATTAAAAAAACACACCTTGTGATCACTCTAGAGGCCATAGATTTAGCCCAATCTCCATAATATTTAGTCAGGATGTTTGTCTACATGCTATCTCGAATGAGTTGGAAATTGGGTCATGTGTGGTCAACACTAGGTCAGCAGGTCAAATCTTAGAAAAGCCTTGTGAGCACTCTAGAGGCCAAATTTAGCCCAATTTAATATTTGTAGGATTTTGTCTACATGTATCTGATGAGTTTTAAACTGGGTCACATGAGGTCAAAAAGTAGGTCACCAGGGCAGTTTTTAGAAAATCCTTGTGAACACTATAGAGGCTACATTTTTGTCCCAGTCTTCATTAAACTTGATAAGAATGATGACTGCATGAAATCCCAGATGAGTGCAAATTTAGGTAGGATCAAAATCTATGTCACTTAGTCAAATGTTAGAAAAACATTGCAAACACGTTTGATGCCACATTTTTTGTAATCATGCAAACTCACTCAGGTGAGCGACACAGTGCCATCTTGGCCCTCTTGTTTTAAATATTGTTTTAGAGAAGGGAAGAAAAAGTTTAAGTTATTAGTAATTTGATGACATAACTATGTACAATCATTTAGCAGTACCTTTTTTATATAGTTCTGTATCATAGCTTCTTCATTGCTGGCCTAGGTTTATATCACATGCTCTATGAGCTGTCCATCTTTTTCATATTGATCTGTGCATATTTTTATGCTCCTCGAAGGGCTGCTTTGTCCGTTCATTTGTCATAATTTTGTCCAGAGCATAACAAAAAAATTATAAGAGGTATCAACATCAAACTGCTTAGGTAGACAGATTTCAATGAGGAGAAGTGCAGTGTACAAGAACCATAACTCTGTGTTGCATAATTTAGGAGTTATTGCCCTTTGCTATTTCTCCTTCTAAAATTTTGTTTGGAGCATAACACAAAAAATAAAAGAGGTATAAACATGAGACTTCATAGGTAGATAGCTCTAAATGAAGAGAAGTGCAGTGTAAAGAACCATAACTCTGAAATTATTGCTCTTTGTTATTTTTCATACTTAAAATTTGTCTGGAGCTCATATAGTATAATAAAGTATCCATCAAGTGACAAAGCGCAGTTCAGGGAGCATCCACCGGTTCTGTCGGCACTTGTTCTTTCTGTTTGAATATTCAGTGCTCATGTTTAAAAAAATATCAAGATAAACTCAGAAAACAGGCTCTGATGAATCTCAAGTATGTCTGTGAAGGGAGACAAACCAATAATCTCATTGTTTTAGTGTTTGTGGGTTTCTTTTTCATATTGACAGAAACAGGTAACAGTTTTAGTTTGTTACTCTATCACAGTTATGGTACCTTTGTCATTTGGCCTAACATGCCCCTTTTCCAATTACTGGTATTTTTATTGACAACAAGCATTTATGTGTTCTATTTAATAATTTGTTAAGGAATGTGAATTTTCTTTTTGATGTTTTTGTCTACGTTAATGAAAAGAACAAACTTTTAGCTAGTTTCAAGTGATTGATTTTATGAGATAAATTTCAAATTGATGATATGCTCAACTGTATTGTACAGTCATTCAAAACTTTAGTTCTTGTTTTTTAGTGAAGTTGTTATATGAACGATGAATGCAGAAAAGATGACATACAAGGACTTAATGCATTCCGAATTCATTCTCTTGATATTAAGGTTAAAGCAGCTCGTTCACAGATGGTCATTGACTAAAAATTTGATGTTTAACCATATGTGTGTATAATGTTATTATTTCTATCAATATCCATCCTGTAATGAGCTGGGCGGCCTCCGTGGCCAAGACGGTAAAGCCGCTGACTTTAACACTCACTCAGTTCTCACCATGTGGGTTCGAATCCCGGCAGGGTCATTCAGATTTTCATGTGAGGAAGCCTTCCTTGCGGTAAGTCGGTGGTTCTACCCAGATGCCTCCGTGCATTCGGGGGTCTTCCTCCACCTGCAATTAGCTGGATCTACAGACACATGGTCACACAATGCAACCATTCGTGATTTAAAAAAAAAGGATAATAAAAATGGGTGGTTTCCCCAATGAGGGAAAGTAGAAAATTATTATTTTTTATTTCTACCGATCATATGTGAACTAACTGCTTTAATGTACAATATTGACATTGAGATGTTGATGTCAAATCTGCTAGTACTGAGAATGTCTCATGTCTGAAATGCTTTATATCGATATTGTATCCTTTTTTTTTAATTATTATTTTACTATTATTGATTTCAATTAATTCTGTGTATTAACTGTTAATTGATATACAAGAGCTCACATATATATAAAAATAACTTAAACTTCATATATGAAAAATATGTAAATTAATAAAAGTAAATAATATTACTTCATTTTAATATAATCAAATGCAATCAGTTGATTTCTTATCAAATATATAATGTTTATGTGCTGTTTTTGATTTGATCATGATTTGCTAAGAATATGTTTCTGTTTTTTGTATTTATTTTAAATGTTTGTGTATTGATCCATTAAAATCATTAATTGTGATACATGTGTCTGTGATGCTGGTCAGCCAGTGGACGTGATGGCCTTGAGAGTGGACATATCCAGCTGTCCGTTCTGCTTCAGGTACAGGAGATGCTCTGAAACAAGACAGACACAAGTAATCAATAATGTTGATACAGTATCATACAGTAAAACTGAGATTATCTGACGAAGAAAGAAGACATGATATCTATTTTTTGAGTCTAAATCCCCACCATAGGGGCATTGGCAATTTGCACCCTAGGTGCATTGGCAATTTGCCAAATCTCCATATTCTTACTAAAGTCTATTTCCCCGGGACCTGGTACCATACTGTCTTTCAAATTCCCACCTGTCGGGAACTTTTTTTAGCTCACCTGAGCATAGCTCAGGGTGAGCTTTTGGGAGACTTGATTGTCCGTCGTCCGTCAACAATTTGATGTTTACACACTAGAGGCCACAATTTTGATCCAATCTTCCTCAAACTTGGTCAGAATGTTTGTCTTGATGATATCTTGAACCCTTTCGAAAATGGGTCAGGTTGGATCAAAAAGTAGGTCAAATCTTAGAAAAATCTTGTCGTCCGTCAACAATTTTGATGTTTACACACTAGAGGCCACATTTGAGACAATCTTCTCAAACTTGGTCAGAATGTTTGTCTTGATGATATCTTGAACCCTTTCGAAATGGGTCAGGTTGGATCAAAAAGTAGTCAGTAGTCAATCTTAGAAAAATCTTGTTTACACACTAGAGGCCACAATTTTGATGCAATCTTCCTCAAACTTGGTCAGAATGTTTGTCTTGATGATATCTTGAACCCTTTCGAAAATGGGTCAGGTTGGATCAAAAAGTAGGTCAGTAGGTCAAATCTTAGAAAAATCTTGTCGTCCGTCAACAATTTTGATGTTTACACACTAGAGGCCACAATTTTGATCCAATCTTCCTCAAACTTGGTCAGAATGTTTGTCTTGATGATATCTTGAACCCTTTCGTTAATGGGTCAGGTTGGATCAAAAAGTAGGTCAGTAGGTCAAATCTTAGAAAAATCTTGTTTACACACTAGAGGCCACAATTTTAATCCAATCTTCCTCAAACTTGGTCAGAATGTTTGTCTTGATGATATCTTGAACCCTTTCGAAAAAGGGTGGTGGACAAAAGTAGGTCATAGGTCAAATCTTAGAAAAATCTTGTTTACACACTAAAGGCCACATTTTGATCAATCTTCCTCAAACTTGGTCAGATTGTTTGTCATGATGATATCTCGAACCAGTTTGAAAATGGGTGGGGCTGGATAGAAATGTAGGTCAGTAGGTCAAATCTTAGAAAAATCTTGTTTATACTCTGAGGGCAACATTTTTGGTCCAATCATCCTCAAACTTTGGCAGAATGTTTGTCATGATGATATCTTTTGTGGATGGGGTCAGAAAATTCCTGAACATTGTTTCACCTCATCATCTTAATTCTAAAGCAATCTGTTTTGTACAGGCAATGAATGATACTTTTCTCAGGTGAGCGATCTAGGGCCATCTTGGCCCTCTTGTTTGTCAAAGGCTCCGTGTATGCGCCCTCCCCCTCCCACATAAACCTTTGGGCAAATATTGATATGTGCATACAGTATACCTCGGGTGCACGGAATAACATGATTATTTTGAACATTACTTTTCGGGGTAGCATCATATAATTACACACATATACAACACAGGCATAAATAACTGACGTGAGCGGTATTGTTCACCACCATTTTCAACCGGTTGCTGAATGGTGACAGTGTCTACTTTGGAAATTGGAGGTTGTAGGTTCAACCCTCGGCCGTGACATTGCCAAATCATTTTTTTATAAAAAAAACCGGCTCAGACAAAGATTCATTGGCATTTTAGGGCAGTCCTTTGCTTGACCCAATGGCAGGGCAGTATCATGACAGATAAGAATCGCCATGCCTCATGTTGACAACACTCCCCAAATGAATGGAATTCTGTCAGTGGAATGAAACACACATCGCCGCCCTTTCTTTATAACTTAAGGGTTTTCCAGCATAAACTGTTACCATACGTAACTTAAGCGTGTTGCCAAGATGTACATTTATGTTAAATGCGAAATAATTGTATCATGAGCAAGTGGCTGAGTTAAGTGTCTATCAAGTATAAAGCCGTGTCAGTTATGTAGCTAGTTGTATCTTTCAACACATTATAATGGCATGGACCAGATTTTCAAAAACAGTTTTCAGAAATACTGATGTGTATGATTATCAATGAAATCGATTTGAAGATGAGCACGTTTGGAGATATTGAGAATAACATTATATATATATATATATATAATATATATATATATATATATATATATATATAACTTTTCCAATCAATGTTGTCAAAACCATTTTTTGTCAAATAAAAGAAGGTGGGGGGTGGGGGGGGGGGGGGGGTAGATACTCCGCTGCTTTGCATCATCATAACGAAACAAGGCTTTCTTAGTATAGCAATGCTAATTAGCTGGACGTCGCTATATGACAATTGTTAGTATAGCAAGCAATACTGTCAGGAATCCCCAAGTGAAGAATTTGTGCCAAATAGAAACAAGAAACTAATGAAAATGGATTATGATCCCCGAACTGCACTGACCTTTCAAACTTGCAAATGGTTGATGCGCGCGACCTACCTTTGTGTTACGAAAACACTTCTGTAAAGTTTCATAAAAATCAAAACATAGAAGTTATAGAGTGGACATGAAAATGTAGCCTATGAATACTAACTACCAAAGACAATTTTAACAACTCCTGTGACCTTGACCTTTCCAGCGCGCATATGGTTTAACACGTGATACATCTTTGTGTCATAACAAACACTTCTGTAAAGTTCATGAAATCCAAACATATATACTAGTATATGGAAGTTATAGAGCGGACATGAAAATGAAACATATGGATACCAAAAACAAGTTCTAACAACTCCTGTGACCTTTACCTTCCAAGCGCGCATATGGTTGTTGCATAAACACATCTGCATGTAATGACAAACACTTTAGTAATGCTTAATGAAAATCCATCCAAAGATATGGAAGTTACAAAGTGGACACGCAGATGTAGGCTATAGATACCAAAGAGAATTCATTACAACACTGGTGACACTGACCTTTTAAACATTTTATAGCACCTCTAATGATCTTTACAGCGTGCATATGGTTGATGCAAGTGACACACCTTTGTGTTATGATAAACACTTCTAAAACGTTTCATGAAAATCCATCCATATATATCGAAGTTACAGAGCGGACACGAAGATGTAGCCTATAAATATCAAAGAGAATTTCTAACACATTGACCTTTCAAGGACGCATATGGTGGATGCGCGCGACACACCATTGTGTTATGACAAACACTTAAATAAAAATTTAGGAAAATCCATCCACATGGGAGATATAGAACGGACACGAAGATGTAGCCTATGAATACCAAAGACAATTTCTAACAACCCATGTGACCTTGAAATTTCAATGGTGCATATGGTTGATGCTGGGTTATGGGGAATATTTCTGTAAAGTTTTGCTGAAATCTTTTAATAAATGTCCAAATATTGGAGCGGACACGAAAGCAGGCCTGACGGACGGAATGACGGACGGAAGGACGTCATAGTCAGAAAACCTACTTTTGCTCAATACGCTTTGCTTCTTAATCAACCGTGGGATGTTTCGTTGTGTACTCATCATCAGGAATTATTGATCCGTGGTAGACACAGCGCGGCGACAGCAGGGATCACTTGACGAATGAATCGAAACGGCGCGGGATTTTGAATGTTATCTTCATTCTACCATGTAGAGCTGACGTGACGCTGCTCGTCTAAGCGTTGCGGTTTATTTTTCAGGAACAATGATCAGCTTTTGTTTTTGTAAATTTCAACGAAGAGTATTCAAAATGCTGTGCGTTATTTCATTGATCAAAAAGTAGATGATCAATAGTCATGAAAAAGAAGTTTTGCCAGCTAAAATCTCACGGTATATACAGAAGTTTTAACGGAATATATACGTGGGTTTTCGATAATCACGGGCAAGACGTGCGCAAATCTATGGTCACCAACCGGTTTCACTGGTGGGGACTACTAATTTCTTTAACTCAGCAACTCGCATGAAAAGTACAGGCTGCCCAAGTTAGTGGATAATTGGTTTCTTGGTACAAATATTAAAGAGATGGTTCCAACATTTTTTTTTAAAATAATATTTTAGATTTTAAGGAAACGGGTATTTAGCAATAAGTTGCATCATGTAAGCATATCAGCGGTTTCATATTACTGTGCTTTTTTATATTAACTCATTTGTTACACTTGCGTAACCTCCTTAGGCATTTAATGTCCGGGCCTGCACCTCATTTCGAGAAGAGGTATTTTCAAAATGTCCTAAATTGCATTTAAAACGAGCGATTATATTGGATTTTTGCCCCCAGATATTCCTAAAAACGCACCAACTTGCATCCTAGAAAAAGAAAAACCCGTAGCCCGGGCCTGCACTTCAGTTTAGGCCTTGCTACGTCCATAATAAAAGGACCATTCCGCAGCATTAGAAATGTTCTCAGTAATACTTGTCAAAGAATACCGGTAATTCATGAATTGCGACTGAAAATGAGTTCTTACGGAACACGACTGAACACGGCGCTGTGTTGCACCCGTCGTCATTGCAACACACATTGCATGCAACAGAGCGGGCTCTGCGTCCTCCAAACGTCTGCAACTGAATCTTGGTTACCTGAAGGCAACTCTGCAGAAGATAAACAGGTCAATCTTGAACACTTTTAAAAGGAAGATAAAGGAGACTTCTGGACAAATACATGTCGAAATTTACTTTTATACAACATTGCTATAAGATCAAAGACTTTCATTGCAAAATAAATCATTTTAATATATATTCATTTGGAATAATTTCTTTTCTTTCTGTTTTCGAGTTTTTAAGCTTCTTTGCCTAAATGCCTGGGGGCATTGCCTTGTTTGTGGTTATCAGTCTAAATTTGATTCATCATCTCCAGCGTTTAGTATCTCAAATTGTATGCAATCGTTCGCTAACGGTCAGCTATGAAGTTGTCTTAGGGCCATATACCATGCTGCTCATTGTGCCTTATGCTGTTGGTATGCATTGACTGTACATCGTAAAGTTATCCATAAATATACAATTTGAAAAATGACAAAAATAGCGTATTTCACGAAGAATTGTTTGGTAAATTGATATATTTTAGACAGAAGAAAACAAAACTTGAGTTGCACCTTGTGTGTGACACATATTTTTCTGATATACGAAAAAAAAAGAAATAAATGAAATTGACTTTCAGTGCGACTACATGTATATATCTCAGTACATGTGTACTTACAGCAGCCTTTCTACAGCCAGCAACATATTCCTCGACTCCGTCACTGGTAAGTACCGTCTGTGACAGGCACATCTGTAATAGATTGTCGCATATTCTCATTTGACTAAATTCTTTTATTATAGCTTTCACGGAGTTACACTTTGACTGAGTTACGCTTTTATAGAGTTACACCGCCTTGAAATATATTGAATATTTTGTTAAATGGGACGTCAGCGACTGGACAATTCAGGTCGAGTCTTTATCTTTGTATATTTACAAACAGCAATGTTCTGAAGCCTCCTAAGATATTTTGAAAGTGCTAAGATATTTTTTCTCGTTAAAATGACCTAGTCATTTCGATAGAGCTAAAACTGCATTTAATGGAGAGCGGCTCGTTAGAGTTGCTTTTAATTAACATACACACACACTAAATTAGTCAACTGTAAGTTGGAATTATATCGATGTTGTTCTAGAAATATATATTGCAAGCAATGAAAGGTGTTCCCAACAGCACGATGGTCGATCTATACCTCGTCCGAATGACACGTCTTTACTGCCTTGCATTCGGAGAAGTTTCGCACGCTCTGGTCACATGACAGGCAGCTTACTCCGGTCCCTGGGAAAAAATAAATAAATAAATAAATAAATAAGAATACGTTAACAACTGCACTGACAGAAATAATGGGATTTGGAGATATACAATGACTGTGGAGGTTTAAAACATTAAACACGACACCACACATTTGGCTGGAGAGTAAACTCAGAAAAATAAAATCACTGTATAAAATAAGCTGGGAATTTCAATGGCAGACAAATGGCTTTCCAATCATACATTAATGGTTGTTGAAAGAATGAAATGCAGAAAAAATAAGAATTAAATGGTCATAAAACATCTTTATATAGGCCTTAAGCTCGTCTGAACGAACTAATTTAATACTGCGTAGATTTTAATGACATTTGCCGTGTGTAAAGCGATATAAAAGTTCGAATTGATACTACCATCCTCTGTGAGCAAATATCTGAATTGAATTTTGAAATAGGTACTTCTTCTCATGTATTTAAATGTAATCAGATGTTGAAAGCATGGTTAGCATTTGTGTAAAACTTTCTTAAGAGGGATAACGGTGGAGGAAACGTAAGATGGTAAGCTACAAACATCAAACGAGCGAAATCTTCCACGATTTATTTTCCGTCCGCTTCCATACTTAATGTCTGTAGTTAACCACCTTACGTTCTGGGTCGAATTCCACCAACAAAACTTAGCGCTAAGTAAAACTTTAATACTTAAACAAGGTAAATACATATTCCACCATTACTGTTTTATGAAATATTCAAGTGTACGACTAAGTTGAAATGAACTAGAACTGTAATCCAAAGATTAACGGATACTCCCCCCCCCCCACACACACACAACATATCCAAGTCTGCCACCGCCCCAAACAGCCAGACTCAATGCTTGTGAGCAGTGCTTGGTAATAGCTATTTTACATGAATGCGGGAATGCAGGGATACAAATAAAAGGCAAAACGACCCTTTTTAACTTAATCAACATACTCTCTGGTTGACCATATATGGCCAATAAAATAAATATAGAGAACCATGAACAAACAGTTTTAACCAGTGGTTATGTAAATGAGGAAAGAATGTGTCACTTTACCCGAGGCGATATCAGTGATGCCACAGAGGCCCGAGTTGCAACCCAGCGTGTCCTGTTTGTTCTCGCAACACTTTGAGCACGTGACACTGAATGCACGCTTTCCTGGAGCGTTTGCGCATGTCTGTCATCATAACAATAAAGCTAGAATATACGTTACTAAATTTATTATCACATCAATTAATATGGGTATTTAATACTTCATTCAAATACTTAGACATTTACAAAGCTTCATTAATTTCTCCATCATCGGACACCCACTGTCAATGCGTTCTATTGCTCTCCATTAATCAAGCTGGACAATGTTTGGCTACTGTAACGGATTTTGCTAATAGCGACGAAGTGGACGTGAAAAAACAACAACAAACAAACAAAAACAACAACAACAAAAACAACAACAACAAAAAACAACAAAAACACACGGGTGATGGAGAGTAGCGTTATCAGCAGCAGTAGCTTATTCAACGATGAAAAGTGTTTAATTCACTGGTAAATGTAGAGAATGTAGGTGAGGAGAAATAAAAGTGAGTCAGATTGCACATTATATCACTCATGACACACAGGCAGAACAGGCAGATAAACCACTGGAATATGCAAGGAATCATATTACAGCAGCACAGAACATTTCCTTTATTTGACTTATTACATAGTGTAATGTCAATTTAACTTATAGTTCACATTTTATAAAACAATATTTTTAAAGATAGCGCCTCTAAAAGATAAAAAGCTTAAGGCAAAGAGGGAATGGTTTATATATGATTTCCTTAACATTTAATATCTAAGAAAAATACAATATAAACCAGACATACGAGGATGGTTAAATAAGTATCGCAACTTTGTCTGTTAAAAAAAATAAATAAATAAATAACACAAGCACAAACGTTTTTTTTTTATTTCATACCTTCGAAGTATTCACCTTTTATATTTTTACATGAAAAGCTAAAAGCTAAAGAGATACTGGAAAATGGCTGACCCTATAGCATTTCTGCTGTGATGTCTGCGACACTCAAGGAATTTTTTGAGTTTTGGAAATAAAAAGAAGTCACAAGGGGCGAGGTCGGGTGAGTAAGGAGGGTGTGGTAGAACAGACACGCCCTTGTGCTTCAACAACTGTGTCGCTATAGAGGGCTTGTGAGCCGGAGCATTGTCATGCAGTAAGGTCATACCTGATAAACCAACAACTGGGTGCCTCTTTTTTTTTAGCATTTTCTCAAGGTTTTTAAGTACAATATCACAATATACTTTGCCAGTAACTGTCCTACCACGCGGAATCGCCACCTGAACGGTTCTCCACAACTATTGAAGAAAACAGCGTACATGGCCTTCTTAACACTTAAAAATCTTGTAGCTACAGAAGGTCTGCTTGCCCGTTTGGTAGCCTATATTTTGTCACTGCACTTTCTGGTTGGCTGAAAATAATGCACCCATGTCTCGTCACCAGTCACAAGGTTATAAAACTTTCCTGGCTGAATTTAGGTTACAGTTCAAACAATTTTTGGGCGGTCGAAACACGCTGCCTTTTTTGGTCCTCAGTAAGCAAACGGAGTTTCCATCTGGCAGCGATACGCCGTACTTTAAATCGCGCTTCAGGATCTTAAAAACTGATCCTATCGAAATGTCGACAGCCTTAGCTTTCTGACGTGTATTCTAACGTGTATCATTTTTGAGGATATTTGTACTTTTGAGATTATCTGAGGTGCAACTGCGCTGGCTGGCCTTCATGGCCTTTGTGCACTTTCAACTAACTCAATTCCACTTTTAAAGCGCTTATACAATCTCGTGACTTTTGAATATGACACAATGCGATGCCAAAATGCAACACATTATTCGTCAAATATTTCTTTTGTAGTTTCCCTAGTTTAAAACGGGTTTTTATATTCCCTCTTATTTCTTTGATAATTTCATTTGCCGTGTAATACACAGTGCCTACGAGTGTACGCACTTTGAAAGAATGTAAAATTAAAACCAATAGAGACATTTAAAAGTGAATTATACCAACAGGTAGCTATTGAATAAAACCACGATATGAAATGAATACCAAGGAAAAAACGTGGAAATGGTGGATTTCGTGGCAAAAATTGCAACACTTATTGAACAACTTACTGGGCGATTGGTGTAAGACTTGCTCGAATGAACTCCATATTGATTACATCAAATGTTAATTCAATCTTAGACAACAACTAGTCAAATATCGAAATATATACGCTCATAGAGTGAGCACTGTGGTTGCGACTTTGTCCTTTCCTGTTTAAACTTAAACTGTCCGCTCCGAGAAAAAAGTACACACTGTTTGATAAAGCTACACGTAATTTCTTCGTCATCCGAGAATTTCATGCTTATCAGTGTCATATTCTTAGAAATGCTTTGATTATCTGACTGGATATTCTTTAAAAATGCTGCAGAGGTGTTCATCCATATAAAAGGTCGATGTTTTGTTTAGAATTTGAAGGCTATGCTTATTTGATTTACATACCTGTTTAAGTCGACATCCAGCCAAGTAATAGGATTCCATCAGGATTGGATTCTCGTGTTTGTCCATATAACACGCCTTCAAATACAAATTCATGCAAGTACACTTATGAAAATTTAAACGTTACAGACCATTTCATCAGAGGATCTACTGAATATTATTACAAATAAGTTTAATGTCCCTTTGTATTACAATCATGGAGAAAGGCACTGGTCATTAATACTCGCGCGGTTGCGAAATAATTGTAGTAATTTAAATGGAGACCCTTACAAAAACCATCTCAAAACTGACCCTATCTGTAGCACTTGTCATGCTATAGAAAGTGCAAATCGCTTCTTCTTGAATTTCGACGATTTAATTTGCAAAGGAATGTATTACACAACTCTTTAAACCCTTTTTTTTCTCAATACCAACACTTTTTTATTTAGGGACCCAAACCTATCATTGATAGATAATATAAAACTTGATGCAGTTCATTTATACATAAAGGCAACTACAAGATTCAATTCATAGTTGTTATTGTGATAATGTTATATTACAGGGATAGTCAGGTTTAGAGTCAAAATCAAAACTCCCCCCCCTCTCTCTCTCTCTCCCTCAGTTAGCTGGAGATTATACGTAGTGTGTTCACAAGGCTTAATGTTTTCATCAACATATGCGAGTTGATATACTTCTATTATATGTTCTTGAAATGACTTTTATATCACAAGTGTTTGTTTTAATGCACGTCATTACTGTTATATTGGAAATTGTAATAAGGGGGGAAGGGCCGAAACTAAGTTGGATAGAACTTGCAGCCCGACCCCATTTCAAATATTTTGAAATAAAATATGTTAAACTACTCGAGGATCGGTAATATTTGGTATATTCGCCGATTTAAATTGACCAATCAGTGGCTGGGGAAAATCTCAAATGTATGTTTATTTTCCATTGAACACTATATGGAAATATACACCAGCATGTAGATAATGTGTTCATGGATTGCTCGTTACATTCATGCACACTTTGCCATCCTATCAGTAAATCATACAGGGATCCGTGTTACTAAACTTCGGATAAACAATATCGTTTCTCAGTTCTACAGAGTGTCTACTAATTTCTTATTTACACAATAAAAAATGAAGAAAGGTGACCCATTCTTTGTATTCATCACATTTTGTGAAGATATTTTACACCTGTTCATTTACATATACGAATATTTTTTTTGTATCTGAAGTGCAAGGAAACGGATCATCATTTGATGATTTTTTGGCAACTATTCAAGATTTGACATAGTATACCAAATTCATATATACATACTATGATAAAAAAAGAAAACGTTGATCAAAAAAGAACAACCTCTCCCCCATTCTCTTTTTTATTTTAGCGGGACACGCATATTCCAAATAGTACCCGCACCAATGCATTTAAATACACTGTAGTGCATTTTATGACTTGTACCAACTGACTTTACTTAAAAGAAAAAGAAGTGTTTCTTCTATAACCAATGGCCTTTATCCAAGGGCATGACTTTTACAAATGATTATACAGAAACATTTTATCGTTATGCCTTAAATAAAAGAATGTACGGAACCTCATTCGCGCCACATGTCACAGTTTTACACTCGTCAAGGTTTCTCGCCCTATCACACGCTCGGCACCGCAGTACGTCGGGGGCTGTAAAACAGGGGCACTAATTCAAATTCACAGTTACCAAATGTGGGGGAACGACATGAATGTGCAGCCTGCAATAAAGGGCTTTTTTTTTTTTGCAAAACGCAAAGTTGGTCATAAGCTCATCAATCACATAATTATTAAAAAGTAGGAAAAAAAGTCCAGTAACCCTCCATCATTAAGAAATTCACAACGTCCACGGGCCATAACTCCGTTAAAAATGGACAGATTCAAAAGAAATGTAAGGTCAATCTATAACTATTGATATAATACATACAAGCTAAAACATAGTTATATATGTTGAAATAAGCAGAAAAAATAACAATTAAAAAATCGGAACGACAAACATTGACAAAATTTGTCCCCTCCATTTAATGGCAGTGCATACTATCTGTTTGTTTTGTTTTGTTGGGTTTACCCACCGATAGTATTTCAGTTATTTTGGAGGCTTTGTTGTGTGTTTGTTGTTTACCGTTGCTGCGGCTGTGTTTTAATCATTTCGCGATGTAAGAGGAACACGCCGAGAACACACGAGCAACCGAGTAGAATCAGCGACCTACCGTAATCCAAATGGAAGGCTTTCTCACCAATAACTGAAAGGAAGAACTAGAACCTACGTGTGTATTTGACTGTTGGCGCCACTAGTGTAGTTGTCCGAAGCTCGCACGTGGAATCCTGTCCGGACCACGTACCAGTGTCCTGACAAGTTCTCACGTGGGGACCAACTAGGTCGTAGCCACTGAAACAGTGGTATTGCGCAGTGCTTCCAACTTCGTTCCCCGTTTTTGTCACGTAACCGTGTGATGGGAATGGCAGATTTGAACACTCTAAGAAAAAAAAAGTGTGTTTTAACGAGTATGTCCTAACTTAGATTTGCAGTATACACTAGAAGATACATACGGTCAAACCTGTCTTAAGCGGTCAGACAAGGGTACACTAGAAAGTGACTGTTTCACAGCGATGACCGCTAAATGAAGGTTAAACTGTAAACATATACGAAAATATTAAAACTGACCGCTAAATACAGGTTTAACATATACCAAACTATTAAAAATGACCGCCAAATGCAGGGTAAACAAATACCAAAATATTAAAACTGACCGCTAAATGCAGGTTCAACTTTACCCTTTTTTAATACAGAGTTTTACTGCTCTCGTTTATGAGATGTGAAGTTAAGTGTAGAACACCACATTTTTCTCAAAGTTTCAAAAAGGATATACATCCGAAATATTGAAAAATTTAAGAGCATTATTGATAATATTATACAATTTGTAATAGTTACTTTATTTCATGCAAGTAAGAACATCAAATGAAAAGTACAAATTAATTTTAACAAGGAACTGTGTCTCTGTGCAACACTGATGCCCCGCTGGAATACGTTGGTCACAACCAAATATTTGCTTGTATTATTAAAGGTTTATATCTTGATGTACATTTGTATTAAATTTCATGAAGATGTGAAATAATCTTCATAGACAGAAAAGCTTGAACGCAAAGGTAAACCTGAAACATTTACAATCGATTTTACTAAGTCCATCCAACCTTAAAGTATAGGCCACAACCAAAATAATAATAATAATAATAAATAATAATAATAATAATAATAATAAATAGGTCATATCATGATGTATATGTGTCTCAAGATTTATAAAGATGTGAAGACCTCTTTCTTAAACGCAAACGTAATCCTGAGGTGTGTCAGAAGGACAAACAAAGGGACGGACGCGCAGACCGAAAATCTATATACTCTGCAACGCAGTTGGCGAGGCATATAAATGTCAGAAGTAATCCACTTACGTTTTAAGCACGTGGTGTCTACCCCAGACCAGGTTCCACCGGACTGACACATTCTCGTATCCATGCCGTTCAAAGTGTAACCAGTGTTACAAGTGTAGACAGCTTTGCTTCCGACAGACATGCCCCGTACATCAACCTTACCATTGGCAGGTGCAGCAAGGTTTGGACACACTGCAGAAATTTTGCTTCATATTGTATAAAATCTTCATATCGACCAAGATTAGTAAAAATGGTCAAAAAAGGTGAAAGAGTAGAAACTGTGATTTTGTTATCAAAAGAACTTGAACGCAAAGAACTGATCGCAAAGAGCTGATTAAGCACGTATTTAAACATTATCAGTTCAAACATAATGTCCAGAGCACCAGTTATTTACATATTAATTACTTATTTCATATCTATGAAAAATGTTAAAATTACCGGAAGTACATGTTGGTTCCGAACCGGACCAAGCGCCGTCTGCTTGGCACACGCGAGAACTTGGCCCACTAAGTTGGACCCCACTATTGCACGAATAGCTAGCAACACTGCCAACGGAGAGGCCGTTAGTGCTTACTGCTCCCCCTATTGGCGAGTTTAGCTGTGGACATGCTGTTTGGATAAATTGAAAATCGTGTATATATATATATATATTTATATAATATTTCTTATTTGCTGCAAGAACGTGTTTGTAAACTATTTATTCAATTTCTATGAAATATCTAGTTTGCTGCAATGAATTTATTAACAGATTATGGATGAAGGTAAAACTATTTACTTAAATTTACAGTCTCCAACTCTCAGTTAGTGTAGATAGTTTTCTTTGTAACCTTTAGTCATTAAATTACTTTTTACATTTACAAGTATATGTAACAGATGACAGGGTTCTGTAATAATGTTCATCAATAATCATTTATATATAAAATTCATGTGTTCCGAAGGTATGTCATTAAACCTGCATGACATGAGTGATCTTTAAGAAACTACTTCTGTGAAATCAATAATTTTCGTGGGGCACTAATTTTTACGATTTCGTGGAGGTTTTTATCCACGAATATCTTGTCTCTTATATAGACCTTATGTTTTCTAAAACATAGATCCAGGAATAAATGTACCCATGAAAATCCATGTACATAATCAACGAAATTTAATGTCAATGAAACCTAATGAATATACAGTATTAATTACAAACGTTAGTATAAGAATCCAAAAAACTTGAAATTTGATTATCCACCTCTGACACAAGATGACGTGACACCAGACCACGTGCCGTCTGACTGACAGGTCCGTGTGGCGGGGCCTGACAATGTGTATCCATTGCTGCAGCTGTATACGGCTTTGTGGCCAGCCGTGTCTCCATCTGTGGTCACGTGGCCGTGGTATGGCGCTGACAGATGGGGACAGGCTAAAAAATAGGCACATTAACACTTACAATTCTTTAAACCATTTTTAATTGGCAGACAAATATCTTAATGATAGTCAGCATTTGTCTGGTTTCTGTTTGAAGAACCAATGAATATTGTAAGCCAAAATTTCAGTTTGCGAAGTATTTAGAGTAAAACGCGCAAAATCATTTTCGACATATCCGTATAAGAAATAAATTATTATGTATTTTTTAATTGAATTGAACGGTGAATTTACCCCAAAAATATATTTGAAGGTTTATATTAGCATATAATACTTGTGACTAGAAAAATGAGTGTTTGATTATAAAAAAAGTGCACTTTACAGTAAATGCATTTAAATGGCATTATAATATTTGGCTTTAACACTAGTTTACATAGAGCCACTGATTCGCCAGGTCAGTGTTAACCAAATCAATCGTTACGACAAGACTTTCATTGTTAAGTCTTGAGTTACATTTAATATAAATATACAGATCCATGTATATTTAGAAATGAACAGACTTACCTTTGATACAGTCTGGGTTGGAGCCGGACCACATTCCATCAGCTTGACATGTCCTGGTACCCGATCCTACCAAGCTGTATCCGCTGTAGCAATTGTAGGTAGCCGTGCCACCAACATGGGTGTGGTTTGTAGAGACTGACCCGTGAGTCGGGTTGGACAGGATTGGGCAGGCTAAAAAGAAATGCTTTACAAATTACATTTAAGAGTATTTATAATATGCATTTGTCCAGCATAAACCCCTAATTTACTTCATACAGAAGTGTTTTGATCCCTTGGCAAGCAGCGAAAGCAGATCAGGGTCTTCTTTGTTTGCTCATAAAATATTGTAGTCTGATTCTACACAGTCAGCACAGCGAAAATATACCATTTTAAGTAAATTAATATTCATCAAGTTATAGATTTGTACACAAATATTCATGAGGTAAAATGTCATAACAACAGTCGACATTTGCATGCTGGAAGACATTGGTCTCAGCTGCCGTGGAATCGTGGGAGTATATTTAGGTCAACAATATAGTTTATATGCACTAAAGGAACTTTGCTGTGTATGTAGCATAAACATGATACGATAAGACCACCTTTGTTTCTTTGGCGCGAACAAAGTTAGAAGTGATGTTCCACAATAAACTATAAAGACAAATAACAACGACAACCGGAAAATTTCAATTGCGCTTTTGTATTTAAAAAAACAAACATTTTTTTTAATGTTTATCAATTTTAACAATGATAAACTTGGTCATTCGGTAAAATTTCCCTGCTCATACCTGATTTACATGTAGGAGCGGTACCAGACCACACCCCATTGGACAGACAGTTCCTTGAGGCCGAGCCACTTAATGTGAAGCCTGCACTGCACGTGTAATAGGCCGTACTGCCATCTGTCACGCTCGTGAAGCTCACTTTGCCATTTGCCGGGTTAGAGAGGGTAGGGCAGCCTGAAAAAAAAAATCAACTTTTTAATGTTTTCAATTTCGGCCAGTGTTAATGAATTCGAAAATTTTCAACAATAATTGTTAGTATTTATTAGCTTTACCTGTTAAGACAGGACGGTTCCGTGCCGGACCACGCCCCGTTTGACTGACAGCTACGTGATTTCGACCCACTCAGTGTGTATCCCTGGTTGCACGTGTATGTGGCCGTGCTGCCCTCTGTGTGGCCTGTGATGGTCACATGACCATTGCTAGGGTTGCCCTGAATGTCGCAGTCTATGAAAATGGACATACGCGTGTATATAGGAGTATATTTAACAACCAACGTGTAATGTAGGTAACAGTAACAATATTTTATAGATAAAATAAAATATCATTAGCATCATCCACCTGTTGCAGCAGACATCTCGTCGTTGGGAAATGTACCCCTTTCTCTATATTCCAATATGAGACATGAATGTATTATTTCATTGTACAACTTTAATGGATTGCAAAACTCCTTGCATGTTTGAATGCTCACTTTCTAAAAGACCAGGGAGTTACTGCACCGTTGGAACAGCATGTTTATTTTTTTCAGAAACAAAGAAGCAGTGAAGTTGGGACTTCAGTGTAACAGCTTGATATTGCTTGAAATATATAGTGCTCTCCTGCAGAAATAAAGATTTATTTACGATAGGCATATACCTTTTATTAGACTTGAAATGGAAAACACAAGTGAACCTTACTTTTATCACAAGAAGGTTCCGTACCGGACCAGACCGCACCAGCTTGGCAGTTCCTCGTGCTCGATCCTTGTAGTGTGTAGCCAGTGTTGCACGTGTAAGTTGCGGTACTGCCCTGGCTGGTTCCCTGCATTGCCACGTGTCCGTGGGTCGGGTAGGTCAGCAATGGACATTCTGTTATCATCATGCATCACTCAAACATATTAAGACCCTTCTGACCTCTCATATTAATTAGCATAACCTTAAACTACCTATAAATAATCATCGGAATTCTTCTTAAACAAAACACGACTACACCCCAACCATCCCCAAAACCGTGCGTGAATCAGGTATAAAGTGAAGATTCATTTTAACTAAAGAATATTATGTTTTAACATGCTATGATTAGTCTTATGCTGCAAGCACTATGCTGCATCATTATTTTGCTTTTCTGGCTATGATTGCAAGATTTTTTAATGTATTCTTTCAGCTTCAAAGTTTCAAAATTATATAAAGCTACAGCTTTTTACCCTTCTTGCAAACAGGAGCGGAGTCCGACCACGCGCCGTTACTAAGGCATGTTCTTGCTACCACGCCTGACAAACTGTAACCAGTGTTACACTGGTAATTAGCCACAGCGCCTTCATACGTGGATTGAGCCTGGACAGAGCCATGCTGTGGGTCACTGAGGGATGGACAAGCTGTAAAATAATGCATGTTGTGTAACAATAGAATAAGAGACCATGGCCCCTTAAAAAACAAAAGAAAAGAATAAAAGAAAGTCTACTAAAGAAATGGCCCCTAACTCCAATCTGGCCGCCCTTCTGTATGTTACTGTCTGCCTGCATGGACTTAATAATTTTAAATCAGTAAAATATAAAAATCACATTTCAAGGCATAGATTTAAATGAGTAAATGTCCGCTTACATAAAGCCATGATGATCATAAGGCTTTTTGATGTAGCAATACGTATGTGTTATTAAACGATAAATTGACAATACCGCAGTAATCGACGGTTATAAAATCGATCGAGATTAAAGTTTATTTGTTTGTTGGATTTAACCAACAACCTCCGGATACTTGGGCAGACGCTCTTAACACACGGTCACCGTAAGACTGTTTGAGATTTAAGTATTAATAATAATAAGAATAATAATAAAAAAGATCTATATCAAAATCTGTATTTAAATACTGGCATCCATACAGTGTTTTTTTTCTTCTAACAAAGCAACAACAACAACAAAAACAAAACAAACAAACGAAAAAAACAACAACAAAACAACAACAACAACAACGTCACATCAGTTTTACTCACGCTTATAGCATGTGGGCGGGACAGCAGACCAGTGACCGGAATTTAGACAACTGATAGTGGCCGGCCCCTTCAGCTGGTACCCAGCGTTACACGTATACCTCGCATTGTTGCCGCTGGTGTGTCCATCCGCGGACACTTGACCGTTGGTGGGATTTGTGAGAACTTGACATCCTAAACAGAAAAAAGAAGACACTTGAAAGACTGACACCCAGTTATGTTTGAAATGCAGATCTTTTAAAAGCGCCGTGGTCCAATGGTAACGTATCCGAAAGGTGTGGTTTCGAAATAAAAAAAGATAAAATATCTATTTGAAATACATTCTTTTATTCACATATTAACATGGGTATACCTTCATATATATTTCCAAGTATAATAACGAAGTGACTGTATCATAGATTGTCTCAGGTCTGACAATGTGGATTTAGTTGTTGGAAGGAGGCAGTTTTAGAAGATTACATGTAACATTGGTATGACCACACTGACAAGAAACTGACCTCTTACACAAGCCGGCTGGGAGTCTGACCATTGACCGTTCGCCTGGCATGTCCTCGTTGCTGTTCCTATCAGTGAGTACCCTGGGTCACACTGGTACGTCGCCTCGCTGCCTTCCGTTACAAGGTACTGTCCCACGGTGCCGTGTAGTGGATCATCCAGTACAGAACAAGCTGGAAATAGAACGTGACTCGTACACTGTCTCATTGTAACATGCACTATGTTATAGTACAAACAGTAGAAATATAACGAATGGTTGAATGTTGGATTTGCTTATTTTTGTATGAATAGAATTGGGAAATGTTTTAAGAAATAGAAAATAACAACAACGGCATGAGATGCAACAACAACTACTACAACAATAGTATTTCAAAATCTCGCTATTCCTTTAAATGAATTTCTCTTTCATCGATATTTGACAAAACAGAGGCGGCATAATTATGTTTTGTGTTCAATGATTTTGAAATTTATCAAATTGTGAAAATAGCTGCAGCCGGAGACCAAAAACATGAACAACACACCATGTGAGCGCAGTCGGTCGTCCCTTTGTGGATATGTCGGTATAAAAAACCAGGTTGTTAACTTCTGGACACATTCTATTTATTTTCCTCCGAATGTTTTCACTTCTGTTTTAGCAAAATTGAAATATATTGCTTTCAGGTGCTCCATATCCAGTATTGGCTTACCATGGAACAATTAACGTGACGCAAAACCACTTCAAAATAAATATGTATGTAAGCGACACCAATTAAAAGCTGAACAAAACTCACACAAACAAATGCATGCAAATCTCTTAAATAGATACTTTTGTTCAACGGCATTCGACAAAAATCGGCGCCTCATGTTTTATGATGTCATGTTAATTAATCGCAATTATATGGCCAGAGAGGATACAAGAAATGACAGAGTCAAATAAAATCATAACAAGAAATATGAATTTCTTAGTCACTCACTGTTTGAACATATGGGAGCTTCGCTGGACCATCGCCCGTCTGAGAGACAGGTTCGCATCGAGTCTCCGTCCATGATAAAGCCATTCTCGCATGTATAAATGGCGGAAAACCCAAACGTAAACCCATAGGCGTTCACGTGACCATTTGGCGGGTCCTGAAGCTGAGGACACTCTGGAAACAATGATTTCAGATATTATATGTATCTTATTTAAGTGGTTGCATTTTTCTGCATTGTTACTTCTTTCTCAGGAAAATGTAATTTAACGATGATCAAAACGTGTCATAAAATGTATTAATCATGCAAAAAGTTAAAGCAATAACGAAAAATTATTAAAGATACATTAATGTACTTGCTACAAAATGACCAAATATTTTCATTGGAAGTACATACAGTACATGTATTTGCATGTGTTAGTATCATTTTCAGAGAAGTGAGTAAAATTACTGAAAACAATAGCAAAATTGTAAATAAAATAAACATGACACAAAATGTCAGATATTGTTTTTTTATCTCTCATTTGAAAAAATGAATGGATAAATTTGGCAATGTTCTTTTACGAATTTGTCCTATTTAAAAAGTGAAACAAATTTATGTTGGTCAGTAATAAGAATATTATTTCATAAATTGTTTTCTACACTTAAACAAACAAGCAAAAATGGTACTCGTTTCTTACAACGAGCATTGTGTAATGTAAGCATCCGGAAAAGACATTTCATTAACATTTGACCTGCGTTTAGAATCATTCTGTGCTAAAAACAGACAATTAATCTTTGTCTGGACAAGCTTTTGTGATATTTGATTTAAAAAAAGGTGAAAAAGGTCGAGTTAAACCAATTACGTAATTCACACACTGGCGCAGGGCCCGACCAGTGCGTCGCAGTTGTGCATCTCCTTGTAGCGGCACCACTCAGGACGTACGGCTTGTCACAGGAGTATCGCGCATGTGCACCCAGACCAGTTCCGTCCGTTGTCACTTTACCATGTGCCAAGGGTTCCGGTTCGCCACAGTCAACATCTTTAAAATGAAACATTCTCTGTTTGTGTCGTAAGTTTAGAAACTGACCCTTTAAGGCTCGTTTACGCCAATCTTGAAACATTCGTTTCTCTATTTGTCCCCTAATTATTGATAATTTAGAAACTGACCATTTAAGTCTGTTGCGCCAGTCTTGATTTTAGACTAAGACCAGCCGATATTATCAAATGTGGATAAAAGTGCCAATACTGTGTTGTTTAGTTTGAGAGTTAATATTTCAAGAAATGCAAAATTCATAAAATTTTACCTAAGTTCAACCAATCTTAAGATAATGAAGGGCCCTAATCCATCATTTCCCTGAGTCAGTATTTTGAGCTCAGACTCAAAAAGTGCAAATTTTCATTTTACTTTAGTTATAAACTTATCAGTGACTTCTTTGAAATTTCGTAGTGAATATTAGCAATTATTTAAACAAAAATGGTGCTTTTGTAAATCAATATATCACTTTTTAAAGGAGATATTGAGATAATGAGGTATAGAATCATCATGCGTCCATGTCTAATATATATACCCTAAGACTGATGAATTAAGTCCCAGACCAGTCATCACTTTGGACAAATTCTACTGTGACTTACAGTGTCCCCTTGTGAACGGTATAAAACCAGTTCAGCCGTAGAGTTACACTCGGGTTGATGTGCTTTTATACTGGTTTTATTGCAAAGGAAATCCATCCACCATTAAATTCTGATCATTGTCCATCAAGTCATCATGGGAATTATATAGTAAATGCAAGCCTCTATAGACTTTGCGCAAAAGAGCCCATAACTCCAAGCCAATGAATGCTTGCATCTGCACTTAAGTCTTTAAAAGCATTTGAAGAACTATGATTATAATTTAATGATGAATGGATTACAGATAAAGACCACTGTTTAGGATGAACAAACACCAGAGTTTATGGGTTTGCTTAGACATCTTCTCATCTCTAGAGATAAAAATACATAAACCGAAACTGTAGGCATCTAGAACTTTTATCAAATTCAGATTTATGTGTCCTGTAATGGTGGCACTGTTTGTCCCTGTTCCCAGGCTTGTTCATAGTCAGCGCAACTTAATGCTCTCTCATTTACAGTCAGCTCATCGAATGGAAGAAGCTTTCAAATGAATTTAAGTTAAGTAATTACATGTTATGTATATCAATTTAATCCAACAGTGCTGACTTCTCAATAAAAGTCAACCTGTGAACAAAGGCAAGTAAAGATTACATCCAGAAGGCCGGTTTTCAATCTCCACTGAGTGACCTTTTTGCGTTTACGGTGATTTTTTATAGCTCACACACACACACACACACACACACACACTACTGCCTTTTACAATGATATCTAGGTTTATTTCCCCCAATTGGTCCGGAACTACGGAAGCGAATTAGTGCCACATTGACACTTATTATTTTTTTATATTTGACACTTTAATCTGTATAATTTACAGATTAATCTGTAAAATTCACACTTTTTTCTGTAAAATTCACACTTTTTTCTGTAAAATTTACAGTTTAATCTATAAATTTTACAAACTGTAAAATCACATTAATCTGTAAAATTCACACTTTTTTTGTGTAAATTTTACACTTTAATCTGTATTTTACACATTAATCTGTAAATTCACACTTTTTAAAGTAAATTTTTTTTTAATTTTAGTTTGAACTTTAAAATTTATAATTAAATTTAAAATTTATAGAAAAAAGTGTGAATTTTACAGTTTAAATTGTAAAATTTACAGATTAATCAGATAAATCTATAAATTTTACAGATTAAAGTGTCAAAAAAATAAATAAATAAATAAGTGTCAATGTGGCACTAATTCGCTTCCGTACGGAACATCACTGAGGTGACTTTTGCTTTTGTTTCCCGTCAAACTCATCGATATTTGTGTATAATTTAATGAAAATGCGATGACATTTCTAAATAACAACGTATTTGAATAGCAAACACATTTCGCATTTGAAAACTTTTATTACGTGTAAATTCTGTTCTTGTATGATAAAGCTTCGGTTTCACTTCAGTGCGAATATCAGAAACAACATGGCGAACTGAATGGAAAAATGAGATACAGGCATACGATTTCGGCTTTGAATTTGTCCCTACAATAAAATCAACAGGTTTCTTGCAGATAAAAAAATGATAAATTGTACTTACCTGTGATTTGGCGCCGTTCTTCAATTTCTGCCTCTTATACAGTTCAAAATATCTGCTGATAATGTGCAATTTTACTTCGCCGACTAGTCACCTCAGTGATGTCCTGTGCATGTTTTCTTTTTAGATTTTATGTAAATTCTCATTTAATAATGAATGCATTTACTTAGGATATCGCATGTTTATTACAAATACATTATTTTTTTAAGGAAAATGATATTTATTTGGACGTTCCGCGAGTTGTTTGTTGATTAAATTTCAGTGATGTTCCGGATCAATCGGGCGGAAAAAAAACCTTGTAGATATTATTGTTAAAAGTAGTATGTGTGTGTGTGTGTGTGTTTGTGTGTGTGCTCCACGATACTGGTACCTGTGAAATTTATGTGCGAACTTCCAACAATTATATCAGTTGAAATATAAATTGGTACTCGCACACTGTAAACCGTCACACGTTTTGAATTGATAATATAAACAGAAAGATCCATACCTTTCTCAAATATAAAGGCGTCTACGTTGCTGACTAGAAGTACAACTAATAACGTCCTCACGTGACATATTTTATACATGAGGTATTGCACTGAATAAAAATCTGTTGTCACAGAGATAAACGGTTCCTTATCCCTGTCGTCACAGTGTGTCACGTGGGGTCAGCGATGAGGGTCAATGTATGTTCAAACTTCATGTATGAGAAGTAATTTATACATGTGTATGATAATTAATTAAAACATGTGTATGATAAGTAATTAATACATGTGTATGATAAGTAATTAATACACGTGTATGATAAGTAATTAATACATGTGTATGATAAGTAATTAATACACGTGTATGATTAGTAATTAATACACGTGTATGATAAGTAATTAATACACGTGTATGCTAAGTAATTAATACACGTGTATGATAAGTAATTAATACACGTGTATAACTAATTGATACACGTGTATGATAAGTAATTAATACACGTGTATGATAAGTTATTAATACACGTGTATATGTAATTAATACACGTGTATGATAAGTAATTAATACACGTGTATGATAAGTTATTAATACACGTGTATATGTAATTAATACACGTGTATGATAAGTAATTAATACACGTGTATGATAAGTAATTAATACACGTGTATGATAAGTAATTAATACACGTGTATGATAGGTAATTAATACACGTGTATGATAAGTAATTAATACACGTGTATAATAAGTAATTAATACACGTGTATGATAAGTAATTAATACACGTGTATAATAAGTAATTAATACAAGTGTATGATAGGTAATTAATACACGTGTATAATAAGTAATTAATACAAGTGTATGATAGGTAATTAATACACGTTTATAATAAGTAATTAATACCTGTGATACGCACGTGATCTTCGGCTTCACAAAACTTCGCACAAAATGTGCAACTGTGCATATATAACAGTACCTATTTTTGGACATTTTCGTTAGCTAGTCAAATGGTGATTTCGTTTGTGATTTATAACGTTTATATGAAATCAGCTTAAGCGTTACATAAATTAATGGTGTAACGTGCAAACATGTAACAAATTAGATGAATTTTCGAATGGTGACCTTTTTTCAATCAAAATTAAATTCACTCGTATGAAGTATGTGAAATGGACCATTTGTCTTTTATTACAGCGACACTTTATGTAGTCTACTTTAAGATTTACAAGATATGACAATATATTATACCAAATAGGAATTAGCTATCACTGGAACTCGTGTATCCTTGTCATAAAAATTCAGTTTCTCAACATGAATGAATTTAAAATACCTAGATAACGAATCCAGTATATTCCTATATCTTTATAGCACGAGTTGAAACAGATGTTTCTTCATACTGGCAGGCTAGGTGAACGGTTTTTGTTATCAAAGGAAAAAAATGCTTTCGATAATCACGAAGATCTCATACAGTTAAAATGAAAACTGTTTCTGTTTGTTAAAATACAGTTCATACGATGGGCATTTCAAAAGTAATGCAAATGGGGTATAAAAAAGAGCGCGTTATATTTTTTATTTATTTATTTACGTGTTATACTCTTATGATAATCACTCCAGCTGCGTACACAGAGGTTCAAACGTTAAATCTAATTTTAATTGCATTTTCATACTTATTATCAGGTTAACCCAGACTTTTTTCTCAGTCTAGGAAACATGAAATAGTGGTTAATGTCCCACCAACAGTTTTTCGGTCATTTGAAGACATTTGTCTACACAAGACAAATATAGTGTTGCCAAGCGACAATATCGCGCCGAAGACAAGAGGCACGGTGTCACATCAATCACATTATCCCGACACCGGGCCAACCAGTCCTGGAACTACCCTTATATGTTGAGCGCCAGGCAAGGAAGCTATACCAGTACCATTTTTACGACTTTGGTAAACCGCGGTCGTGGAGTATTTGTTTGGTTTATCTTCCTGTCGACATTATTTCAGTCATTTGGAGACGATGTCTACTTGAGACAGATATAGTGCTGCCACACTGCAGTATCAACCGTAGACATGTGGCATGATACCATACACAGTACCCAGTCACATTATTCCGACACCGTGCCAACCAGTCCTTGAACTACCCTTATATGCCGGGCGCCAAGCATGGGAGTTATACAAGTACCATTTTTTTTCGATTTTGGTATGTCGCAGCAGGGGATCGAACCCACGGCTTCCCGATTCTCATCTTCAATTATAGTGTAAGAAAATACTTTTTATGATATTTTGGAAGTATTTAAGCATTTTTATGTTTCAAGTCGAATACGTTTTTGATTGTCCGACTATAAATGAGGAATTCATCTAGTTGTAATGCATCAAATTTTAAAATGTGGAATGCAATACCATCTGAAAAACCGATAGTCTTGTGGCATCGCATACTTTTTCGAACATATTTAAAGAGGCACTACAAGGGTGCATCATTCATGGAGTCACAGCCGCTTTTAAACTTCTTATCGCACTACGTGACTATGGCATATGACACTTCATTCGCACAAGTCCTAAAACAAAAATCTTCGCGGATACTCCAAACTAGTATCAAGTCTTTTAACCTCGAATTTCAGCTGCCTTAACAAATTTCTTGCTGACCATGTTTTATTATAGTGTCAGTGACTATGTGTTTCTTTTTCAAAGTTCATATTAGCGATAATACAGCAAGCAAACTTTTACACCGGAATGTCTCGTTACACCTGCACGCCTTTTTATGAGAATCACGTGCAACACCGGATGTCTCGTTACACCTGCACGCTTTTTTATGAGAATCACGTGCAAATCAAGGTGGTAAGATCATTATTTGCATTACTTTTTTCGTCGACTGGGAGACAAGTTTTATTCCTATGGACGGTTCCAGTGTTGGAACATGGTTCATACAAATTTTCTGAAGCAAAATTTAAGGCGTTTTCAAGTGTTTTAAGAAAAAAATATCAAAATCAAAATGGACTTGCATAAACCGCACCTTATACTTTAGATTTTAAGACATGAATGAGATGAACCTCAATTTTTAACAATTTGATAAACACGTTTTTATGATCAGTATTGTAGTTTCAAATTCAAGACCTTTCAATTAAGTTTAAGTTTTTTTCAAGGGTTTATAAGGTAACATGTGATATCGAGGGTTAGACAAGACATCAAATTCAATGGTTTTTCAAGACCTGTTTGAAACCGTGATGTGGACTTTTCGCCTAGAAGGTCATGAAAGATTCTTGCACACACTGTGCACCCAAACTGTGTTTGAGTTTTGGGTTCGAACCCACAATCTTTGGTTCCACAGTCATGTATACTGCCACTGGGTCATGATGCCATAAATATGGCTGCTACGGAAAACAAATACAAAATATACTTAATTTCATTTTATTACGTTTAATGTGTTTACACAACTTAATAAGTATACCATTTCATCGGTCTCATAAATAAGCAATACAATGGGAATGATAATTAAAAATTGCACATAGTTTCCTCAACGATTACCAACAATAACCAACAAGAATCACAAGTGTCACACGTACAGCACTTAATGAGCCAAACTAAATTCAATCACACATGTATAACACACGATCTTCAGATAAGCAGCCAAACTAATCTCAATCACACATGTATAACACACGATCTTCAGATAAGCAGCCAAACTAATCTAAATCACACATGTATAACACACGATCTTCAGATAAGCAGTCAAACTAATCTCAATCACACATGTATAACACACGATCTTCAGATAAGCAGCCAAACTAATCTAAATCACACATGTATAACACACGATCTTCAGATAAGCAGCCAAACTAATCTCAATCACACATGTATAACACACGATCTTCAGATAAGCAGTCAAACTAATCTCAATCACACATGTATAACACACGATCTTCAGATAAGCAGCCAAACTAATCTCAATCACACATGTATAACACACGATCTTCAGATAAGCTTTCCTCATTCACTTGCCTACTACAAAACCTTTTCATCTTGTTTGAATTTTTTACCTCATTGCCTTGATTTTGGTATAATATCTGACCTCACCCCTTAGTTCTTGTATATTTTTTTACCTCACTGTTTTGTGTTAGGTATAATTTTTTGACGTCTGGCTTTATTTCAGAATAAGTTTTACAATAAGTATGATTTTTGGACAGAAATGTAAGTTTTGATAATGTCATATTACTTTGCCCCTATGAAATGCATTCAAAACTGGGTAGAATAATAATATTTAAAATCAAATACGGAAAAAACATTATTTATGCCAGATTGATCTTAAGAAATACTGTTGATGGAACGTTAAACCCAAACATTTCTGTCGGACCACAGCCTGACATATACTATCTCAGTTATAGACAAATAGTGCAGTTTTAATTACTTCCGGTTATAATTTGATTAAAAATATCCCTGACAACAATCGAGAAAAGTTGGTTCTAATAAATTGTTAAATTCTACTGTTGTTTGGAGTTTGCACTTCTCGACATCCTTACACATCTCAGCTAGTGTAAAATCATTAATTTTCATTGACATTAATTTTCGTTGATTATGTACCTATGTGAATTTCGTGGATAAAATTATTAGTGGATCTATGTTCTAGAAAACGTGTTTTTATAAGAGACAAGTTTTCGTGGGGATTAATATTCGTGAATAAAACCCTCCACGAAATCGACAAAAGTTAGTGTCCCACGAAAATTAATAATTTCACAGTATTGACATATCTATGAAACTAGCTCCTGAACAATCATGACTGATACGTCTGTAAAAGGAAATGTCAAAACCCACATATCATATCTGACATGATGCCAAGTATTATCTCTTAAAGACCACTAATTGTTACAAATCACTGAAGAGGGACAACCAATTACATTATCTCACAATGGACAATTATTTACCACGTATCTATTAGCGATAGATTAATGCCACATACTATTGTTTTTATGAGGGAAACTTGAATAGCAGTACATATTTTACACATCTGTATGATATAAATTAATGCCACATACAAATCATTTGTACGGAAAATGCATATTCCTTTTTAACAACTTTGTTTTCCAAGTCTGACAAAATGTATAAACATAAAATAGGTGCATAGAAATAATACAAAAACAACAAGACATATATCAAGAAAATTATCAGAATAAAATTTAGACATGTTATTAGTCTAAATGAGTTTCTAAGTTCAAATTTAAAAGTGATGTAATTTTGTGGGGAATATCCAAAACACACAAAAGGTAATACATGGAAGTTCACTGAGAACTGTTAAAACAAAATAATTCAAACTCAGCATTCAATAACATGCTGTTAAAAAAGTTAAAGTCACCTAGCTTTTATTATCACAAATCATTGTATAGAATTAGGATTATCCTAATGACAACTCCTCAGAACACCTATATATCATCAGGTATACACTCAAAAATGAACTTTATTTCCTTACTTGGATTTAGCGTCCAACTGACAGTGTAACACTTTAAAACGTCCCCCAATACTCTAATGTTTCTTCATCATACAAGGATAAAAGCATTCAGTGGTGTACACATTATCAATAGAACATTTCAAAGAATCAAAAAAAAAAATAGTAATATTAATGCAAAAGATATATATATATACCAGTAGTTCTCAAGCAATGTTCTAACAAGTGACTAACAGACATCTTAACCCTTTCCCTCATAGAGGACACCATGAAAAGACCTATGCGAACAGCATAAAACAGATCAGCCTGTGAGTAACTCGCAGGCTGATCAGGTTTTATGCTGTTTGCTGCTCCTCAGTGGTCTGGTAATGAGTATTTTGTAATTAAATTTGGTAAGGTTTAACTGTGGTTTTCTGCAGATCAGGCTTTATGTGATACCTATTGAGGGCGTCAAAATGAGTATATATGAGGGAAAGGGTTAAACCATGGAGAGGTGAAGTAATTTCTTCCTTGTGGTCAAGATTGATAACAATAACAAAATAATATCAACAAAAACAGTGCCTAAAAACATAAAAAGACATTCAAAATTACATGTACTTTATTTTACTCTTCATATCTTAACCCTTTCCCTCATATAGACTCATTTTGACGCACTCAATAGGTACCACATAAAGCCTGATCTGCAGAAAACCACAGTTAAACCTTACCAAACTTAATTACAAAGTCCTCATTTCCAGACCACTGAGGAGCAGCAAACAGCATAAAACCAGATCAGCCTGCGAGTTACTCGCAGGCTGATCTGGTTTTATGCTGTTTGCATTTTCATGGTTTCCTGTATTAGGGAAAGGGTTAATATACTTCATTTGGAAACAAACACATTTGTCCTCTGTGTAAATTTCTACTTGAGTCAAACACAAGTTAATATGAATTCACAAAATATAACACAGATGACTTCTTTTGCTGAACAGTCCAACAACTTTTGCATAACTTGCTTCTGTGTTGAGTTAAATATAGGCTCAGGAAAATAAAATTATTTTTTATATTGATGACCTCATTCTGACAGGTTTCCTAGGATATGATGTTTCAGTATTTGGGAGACAAATACTGATGTAACAATACTTACATTTCCTCAAGAGTCACACATGTTTTTTTTTTTTTTTTTGACAAACAGCTGGATTTAAAATGAACTTAAGCCAAACAAAGTTTTAACACAATAAACATTTTTTCCCATCCTGGTAGATCGCATAATTACTTATCCCTGATAGTATAATGAACAGTTCTAAACTTGCCCAACATCTGACACTATGACTGCACCTGTACAATGAGCAGTGTTACATATGTCAACAAAAACTACACAAGAGCAATTACCATACTGCACCTACATATAACCATCCAAACATTATAGAAACAAAGTAGGGATCACACAGTTATCACAGTATCTGCAGTGTTTTTCTCTCCTAATGTAAACCCAGTTTACATAATCCACAAACTGTGTGAAGAACAGTAACCAAACTGCATCTACATTATAACCATTCCCAACACTAGAACTATCATTATAGGTGATTAATACCTCGCCCCCTGTCTTAATATAAGTGTAAGATGGGCAGGACATGGCAAGTGTGATTCCCATATAGACTCCACTCCTGTAAAGTAGGGGTGTATTTATAGAAACAAAAGAGGGGTCAAATATCAATCTGGTTTGTACATCTACAATTGTAACAATTTTACCCAGGGCTTATAATTATGCTTAATATGGCACAGTTTATGATCAAGTTGATGTAAATGGTGGTGAGAAAGAGAAGCATGGATCCTATGCTGGTATAAACAGAGACAGTTTACATGGTAGAATAACTCATAATGGACTGAATTGCCAACTTGCACATGGAAATAGATTGTAAAAAATACTCATTTTGTAAACCCTTTGTCTCATGAATATTCATATACACATTTTTGAGAAGATGAATATTCATTTACCAAACTTTAATAGTAAATGAAACAATTATTTTTTTGCCACACAGACTGTGTAGAATCTGAACTACAATATTGTATGAGCAAACAGAGGAAAACCCAATCTGACGGCTCCTGGAAGTGGTCTGATCTGGATCTGTTAAGTCTGCTAATGTGTCTCTTTAAAATACACATTAGTTTAACTCAAGAATATCAATACACATCAAGGCTACAAATTTTCCCCAAATTATGAAAAAAAAATAAAAATAAAAAAATATTCTAAATGAATGTCTGTACGTAAGGAGATTGTGGGTCCCTTACAGACTGCTCAAGTTTATTCTGTCTGCTGATCCTCCATGGCAGTGCATCATAGTGTAAGTGAAAAATTGTATTTAAATGTGCCATAAAAATAAGCATGACAACAGGGAATGAATTTTGACTTTTTTTTCTCAAAGTATAGTAGCACCAGTTAGCAAAGTTTTGTTGATTTTGAGTTGTGCAGGTTAACCCGGTGGGAAACTCTGTGCAGGTTGTTTAATTTAACCCTTTCCCTCATATAGACTCATTTTGATGCACTCAATAGGTACCACATAAAGCCTGATCTGCAGAAAACCACAGTTAAACCTTACCAAATTTAATAACAAAATCCTCATTTCCAGACCACTGAGGAGCAGCGAACAGCATAAAACCTGATGAACCTGCGAGTTACTCGCAGGCTGATCTGGTTTTATGTTGTTCGCATAGGTCTTTTCATGGTTTCCTCTATGAGGGAAAGGGTTAAGTGATTATAATCATGTGACCATACCATGGTACAACACAAACACATGTAATATTAACCACACAGACTAGAAGTCAATTTCAAGATATGACCAGCAACCCCATAAAATGCAATACATGTATTATGGAAATATTTTTCAGTGATCAAAACTAGCACAGGCTCATGTAATCAGAGCTGGCCAGGGCAAGTCAATATACCTATTTTCTTATGTATGTTAAAATCTTAGCTTTAAACGCATACAGCATTTGGTCCTGTTTCCATACATCTTCACTTCAATGATCGTCTTCTTTTTTCCCTTTTCTTTTTATAGCTTCTGTCAAAGGTTGGGTATCAACTTCAGTAGCAAAAGTAAATTTCTTACTATGACATATGACCACCTTATCTTAAATGGATAATTTATCTTATAAAAAGAAATTCTTGATTTATCATGATTTAAACAATGGATTTTTCCCCCTTCAGTATATAAAACAATTCAATCCAAACTATGACCAATTGAGTCTCTATTTCCAACAATGAGCAGTCTAATGCACAACAATGAGATCACAATTATTTCCTTCCAACTTTCACACACAAGTATACACTGCCTTTCAAAACTCAGATAACCACTAGCATGCAATACAGGTGACTAAAACTTCACTCACACATTCATTCACTAATACTAATCAATTAAACAACATAGAATTTTTTTTTTGCCTACTTCTGTTCTACTATTTCACCAACTATATCAATGTGTATATATCACACAAACAACTATATATTATCAGCAAATGTGTTGCTATGAGAAGTTCCAATAGGCTGATGATGAAGGGACGCAATGAATATATTTTCAATCCCATGGTTATTTCGAAGTCTAACAGTGATTGTCTGTTGCTGATACACACAGATGTCAAGGCTGATACACACAGATGTCAAGGCTGATACACACAGATGTCAAGGCTGATACACACAAATGTCAAGGCTGATACACACAAATGTCAAGGCTGATACACACATATGTCAAGGCTGATACACACAGATGTCAAGGCTGATACACACAGATGTCAAGGCTGATACACACAGATGTCAAGGCTGATACACACAGATGTCAAGGCTGATACACACAGATGTCAAGGCTGATGCAAAGGCAGTTGAATACAGGAGCAGCCGCTCAAAGAAGCATTACATTACACATTGAAACTAAAATCAGTAAAAGTTGGGAATGACATAAAATAACAAATTAATAATAATAGTAGTAACAAAATGTGAATGGAACTTAATTCTAGACACTGCATGCACTGATATTTGGAATGTTCATTATTCATCATACATTCACTCAGTAATGATACTTCAGTCACTTGTAATCCTTCACCACTTGAAATCTTGTAAAGAAATGACTAACCATCAATAGCATACTGTATAAAAACCAATCAGACGGTTAGATCAGGTTTTACAAAGTGAGCTATGACCAGGCCCCGTGTTCTCGAAAATACTTAAGTACGATCTCAGGCTCACATTTGTGTATCATACTCAAATCCCTATAGAAACTAATGGGCATAGTTTGGGTATAATATGAAAATCATACTTAAGTACCATTTTTTATTTTTGAGAACACGGGACCAGGAGATACCGTAGACTATTGTTTGAGCCATAGGGATCAATCTATGGTAACTACAGCTTCTCAAAGTCACAAGAATGGGAAAGACACAGAGTTTTACTGTTGAAGGCAATCCTGGTAAAGAAGAAGCATCAAGATCACTGAGCATCACCTTCATTTCGTTCCTTTCACAACCTCTCATCATCATTAACCCTTTACCTCATGAATATTCATGACTTAATGAATATCAATTTACTTTAGATTTTAAATGGTATATGAAATAAAGAATTTTTGACTCTGTAGAATCTGAGCTACAGTGTTGTATGAACAAACAGAGGAGATCCTCATCAGATAGCTCCCTCTAGAAACTATGGAAGGAACTGTCTGATCTGGGTCTCCTCTGTTTGCCAATGCATCTATATGAAGCAAAGGGTTAAGAAAGTTTATGAGTTATTTTCCAAGGTAATTTCCCTCCCTTTCACCCAAGATGTGTTTCCTTTCAGAGATAAACAATATCTTCTATGTGTTCTCCATAACCAAATGTTACAATAAAATGGCTATGTTAATGAACTATTACAGAAAATGAACCTCAAGTGATTTTGTATTACATACTCAAATTAAAGACAAGAGGTAGGACTACAGAGTAGCTCTGTTGTTCACCTTGTGTCATGCTTTATACTGAGGAGAATTAACTAGCCTGATCTTCATGATTTTCATGTTACCATTACAACATGATGTT
>CM037782.1:32008509-32039355 GCA_021229015.1 Solen grandis | reverse complement strand
AGTCAGTAGTGTGGTGGTATTTAAGGCATCACGAACCTTGCTTCATATTACTTCCGGTTGCTTCATCGTGATGCTAACACCATATATGAAGATATACTTAAGTCACATAATCACAGAATCTAAGGTTAGTTTATGTCATAAATTAGAAGAAACTGCCAACTTACAATGACATACTATGTCTATTTTATCGTAGGGTGTGGCAAAGTCATCATGTCTTTTGTCGGCAGCCATAGACTTCGGGACGACATTTTCTGGCTGGGCGTTTTCCTTTAAACACAACTTCGAGCAGGACCCTACGAATGTGACATCTAAAAACTGGTTTGTGCCGATCGACATTATCATTATTATCATTACATGTATTATTATTAATTTATTTTTATTATTATCTCACTATCATGAATAGGTATACCGAAGAACACATTGTACTTCAAGGTTTCTTTGTTTTTACTCAAATGAGTAAACAAAGCAAAATACAGTTGAAACAAAAATCCTGCATTTATATAAGTATAGAAACATATTTGGTATGTAGTTTATATTCTCCTACTCACATATTAATCGTATTATTTTACGTATCATTCAGCCAGTGGTATAAACCAGTCCTTAGAACTCTTGCTTATTTGATCCCCAATAGCTTTGTTTGTTTGTTGTATATGAAAATACTTTTCCTTGACTTTTGTGTATGGCTGTTAGGTCTAGGTCAAAAACAGGTACTCGTTTCTCCTACACAGGATTGGCGGATCTCACATTTCACTCAAAGCCCCCACATCCGTCCTGGTAAACCCAGACGGCAGCACGCTCGAGGCTTTCGGCTATGAGGCGGAAGACAAATATGCGAGCCTGATTGAAAAGAAAGCTCACAAACAGTACTATTTCTTCAAACAGTTCAAAATGGTGTTGTTTGAAAAAATGGTAAGTAGTTACATCGTGTTTTAATTCATCTTATTTTATAACAGTTCTTATCAGTTATATAAATATATAAAAAAAAATGTCATCGAGTTAAAATTGTATTAAATTATCTAAATTATCTTCTTTCATCGAGCCAAAAAAAATCATGTGTATATATATATAACTATTGCCATAGGACATACATAATTATTAACCACCTATGTAAATAACAGTAGCTGATTTGCATCAAAGCGGTTTGACACTGAAGAGAGATCATAAATCATATATATATAATACAAGGAAAACTACTTCCGGTTGACCTAGATACCTTCCTTCCACGGAGAAATGCCAACATCCCAGTCATTAATAAAGGTATCTTTAAATATATTTTGCACCCATCGTAAGCGTATACATTTTTTTGTATCAGAAAATCACCACTTTTCACCCATGAAAACGCAAGTATTCTATAACGAACCCCGCATTGCGGATTTCAGAATGTTGACACGGGTTCGTACACCCAGTTTGCCAGTGTAAACAGTCCTTTTTGAGAAAGACTGGGTAAACCGATCCAATAATTCCATAAAAGAAATTAATTACTCACATCGGCTTGCATAATCTTTCCTCGGTCGCAAGGAATTCAGTAAATATCGCAGTAATCAAAACCACAGCACACAGCACCATAAATCAAAACAATTTAAGCACAGCACCATATATCAATCAAAGTGCTGAAGTATCTGGCAAGTAAAAAAAAATCGTGTTATCCTCTTAGGTATCTTAACAGGAAAAAAATGACTGTTAGTGCCCACTTCTGCCAGCCATATATTCACTTAAGATAACTGGATATTTCGCCTTTTTTCAAGTTAGTCAGTCAAAATTTGTGGATAGCAAGCATTTTTTTACATAATTATCTGGAAAAAGGCATGCTATCCAGTTAAAATAAGTGAATATGTGATTGGCAGTAGTGGGCACTAACAGACAGTTTAGTCCTGTTAAGATACTCAAGTAGATAACTTGAAAATTTACTGCTTGCCAGATAATAAATGAATGTGTGACAATAATAAATGAATGTGTGACAATTTTTTCAGAAAAGTTTCGACATAACTAAGTGGATAAGTGACTAGCAGAAATATGCCACCATACTAACTTGATAATTTTCTACTTGCCAGATATTAACTTATGGTGGCATATTTCTGCCAGCCACTTATCCACTTAGCTATGCCGAAACTTTTCTGAAAAATTGTCATATATTCAGTTATTATCTGAAAAGTAGAAAATTTTCAAGTTATCTAATTAGGTATCTTAACAGGACTAAACTGTCTGTTAGTGCCCACTACTGCCAATCACATATTCACTTATGTTATCAAGATATCATGCTTTTTTCAGATAATTATGTGAAAAAATACTTATTATCTACATAATTTAACTGAATAACTTGAAAAAAGGCGACATATCCAGTTATCTTAAGTGAATATATGGCTGACAGTAGTGGGCACGAACAGGCAGTTTTGTCCTGTTAAGATACCTAAGAGGATAACACGAAAGTTTTCTACTTGCCAGATACTAACTGATTATGTGACAATTTTTCAGAAATGTTTCGACATAGCTAAGTGGATACGTGGCTGGCAGAAATATGCCACCATATTAACTGAATATGTGACAATTTGTCAGAAAAGTTTCGACATAGCTAAGTGGATAAGTGGCTGGCAGAAATATGCCACCTTATAATAGTTTTCAGTGGCCGATTTTTTTCTATGTAATTGTTTAGGGGATTCTAATACGTGATTTGTGTTTGTTTTAAATAGTTTCCAGTGTAATTTATCATATTTAATAGATTGTTAGTCAGTAGATGTATGTATTTCAATGATGTTTACATACGTATCGGTCTTGACCTACTTATCGCTTCGCTAGTCAGTCTGGACATTGCACATTTCATGTCCTCTGTATTGAGCTTGTAATTATACATAGTAGTTTAATTTTTACATGATGGGTGGGATAAGTAATGCGTATTGTTTATCTTGTTAATATGTAACCGTAATATAAAGAACGCATGGTCAGAGATGTGAAAACCTAGAGGGATAAGCAGCTATCAAAAGAGAAAATTATCATACGTATACCCAGACTTCTTTGCGCGCGCTCGGCTATTATCGGTTGTTTCCGTTATCGTCGATTTTTGCTCTCTCGATAAACTTCGGCGATGTCCGTTGATATAGTTTGTGGGCAAAGCATCGGCATGATGTGAATATCTAGATATAATATAGCTTCGTGGCATCGGTAACTAATTCTTTAGACATAATTAAACTGGTCGTTAAATGTACTAATTTGAAGGGAGGGGATCATAATGAAAAAAGTCGTATCAGGATGATTTCTTAAAACAATATTTGATAATATTTACATAAAGTTCCAGGTTATATAAAAATATGAGGAACGTTATTAAATGCTTTACATACCTTCATATTCTAATCCCTCTTATTTTCCGTTAAAATCCTGTGTCTGCGTTTATTTCCACAGAGAACATGTTAAAGAGTAAAATCCCTATCATATTTACTGATAAGAATAAAGTTTATTGTTTGTTATGATTATGTAATTTCCTGTTTGGGGTCAATCAGGGGGTATTAAAAGGGTTACCCGTGTTAATTGATCCGTGTGTATGCGGATGTGCCTAATTGGATGTGCGATTTGATGTGCATGATTTATGGCCCTGGGTGTAACATATCGTCATTTCTCAAGACAACAGCCAATCACATAAAGGGGTGACGCTTACAGATGGCCGGGTTTTATAAATTAAGAATTCAGATTTTCTGACTTGTGACGTTTTAATTTAATCGGAGTTACTCGGGGCGTAATAAATGTGTCGGAAATTACAAAGAGTATTGTTTAAATAATTCGCCTGAGATAAACTGTTACTGTATGTGTTTAAAGGAATACGCTCGGCTGATAACAACTGGGTTTTAATTGAAAGATATTAATGTAAATAAACCAATTTAATTACTCATTTCATTGAATCAATCGTAATAAGAAAGAAATTGCAAGTTAAAGACGTCTATTTACACCAATTTGCTCCGAGACATGGGCGCAGACATTGTTTACGTCTCGTGGTCTCGCGAGACTTTTTTTTTACAACAATCGTGACGTCACAGACACACTTCCGGTTGCGTACATTCATTGAAATATAGAAGGGAATTACGTGTGTTGTGGAGAAATTTTACCCCAAAAAGAAACAGGAAGGCAAAAAGTATGAATATGATGAAAATATATTATTAAAAGATTAAACTATGATCATTTTATTGTTTTCTTACTCGTGAGTGAGAGAGTCTGGTGCCCTCGTCCTATGACCTTTGTATGCCAGAATGGTAATGAATGCAACTTCTAAAACAGAATCATTCAGAACTAAGGTGTGAAAGTCCGTATGGTCCGTAATGCACGTAAGTTCATCAACATACATTTTCCATATTGGATAGCATCATAACACAGTTATCACACAGACAAAAGTCCTCAGCACATAAATATTCCTCCTCCCGTACGTCATTGTCTTGAAGCAGTTGCAGCTCTTCCTCAGTATATTCGGGCTCAAAGTCGTAAGGAACTATACACTCCATTTTAAGAAATATCTCATAAACTTTATTAAACTTCCTGCTATAGTGATCGAACCATAACTAAAGTCAATACCCCTTGTCACGAAATCATTTATGCACATTCTCACAAACATCGCTATTTTAATTGCGCAAATCATTACAGCAATTACCAACAATTTTTAAACACTTTTTTAATCAAACATATAAATATATACGCAAATCTAAGAAAACAATATATTTCTAAATATTTCTATAACCATACTAGTGTACAAAAATATATATCTTTGATACAAAGCTGTAATAAATCAACATTAAATAAATTAGCTGTTTATTGTATTAAGGCATTTTTCACTTGTGTGACCTTACTTTTTGTGACTTATATTATGATTAATATGTTTAAATTAAATTAAATCATGTTAGTTCATTAATTTTTTTTTTGTTGTTGTTGTTTTTTTCTTTTGATGCTACAATTGTAACCTTAATTCTTGTAATGGATTTTTACATGCCATGTGTACTTTGATAAACAACTATATGTTTATAATGACAATAAGCTTGTAATGCTTCAGTCATCAATAAAATTTCTGTTCTGTTCTGTTCTGTATATAAAAGGGACGGTATCATGTAAGTAGAAATCTAATTGCAATGACGGTAACTGTGAAATACTATGGAGACGAATCAAAGGGACACCGTGTTGTAATTATGATAAACACACCTAATTGCTCGCAATTTAGCAAAATAATGAAAATTATGCTAACTACTTTCTGTATATCACACTAACATGAGCTCATTGCGATACGATACTTTTACTTTTTTTTAAATTTTCCGTAAAATAGCATAATATAGATTATTATAATATAAAACGTGGATTCAAAACTTTTCTTTCATATTTATATAATGCATTTAGTATGTTTGTGGTGATGATTATACTCTACATGTCCGTTTCAGTAAAACGTGCACATCAATTGTCTGTTGACATGGTGACTCGGTCGCACGCTTCGTTTTATGGCCCTGAGGTGCGATTTTATATGACGCTTAGTCTGTTACAAAGACTTGCCAGTGATTTCTTATCCAATCATTTTAACTTACAATTTCTTTCTTATTACGATTGATTCAATGAAATGAGAAATTTAATTGGTTTATTTACATCAATATCTTTCAATTGAAACCTAGTTGTAATCAGCCGAGCGTATTCCTTTAATGCTTTTATCACAACCCCTATTAATCGCACTCATCGATCGGGATATGGTTCAATGGGTATTTGTGACGTCACAGAAAGGTAAACATGAACAAAGATGGCGGCGGCCATAGCCGATCGAAATCACAAACTTTAAACAGCTATATCTTCACAAATATAGCGTGTATAAAAATGAAAGTCATGTCAAAGTGATCTACACTAAAATGTTTATTGATGGTTAAATTTTCATTTCAGCCGAGCGTATTCCTTTAAATAATATCGATTCCGAAAAGGCGGAAATAGCCACAAATGCTTCATTTTTCTCTCTCTCAATTTATAAGAGTTTTGAAGTTATTAAAACTTCAGTTACATATATCGGCTATATATGTGTTTATGAATTTGCCAAAACTTTAAGGAGAATGGTAAAAAAATGACAAAAAGTATATGCAAATATGTGAAGCATAAGAAGACAAAATGTGAAAGTTGGGTTTTGTTCGATCAACTATATATGTGTGTTTAAGTATTTTGATTTATTTAGAAATTCCCGTACCTCGTTTTAGAGAGAATCAAATTTTTATCGTCCTGTGTCGAGACTGTTTTGTGACATTTCATTCGATTCGTTAGAAAATATAAGAGGAACACATGCGTCAGAAAATATAAAGAAAATCAATCGAAATAAAAAAACGAAGTGTTTTTAATACTGAAATTAGCTTAAAAAGTCTAAAATGTATCGCAAAATGCAATGTTTTGGCATACAGACTAAATAAATATAGATCCTTAGCTGTTTGAAGAGAGGGATAAATTCCTTAATGGAGTTAAATTGATTCATTGAACAGTTTCGACAAAGACTGATAAAAAGTAGATTTCCTCGAAAATAAGCAGCAGGAATATCAAATCGAAGTTAAATACTATTACAAATATATCTACTTTCAACGTTGTTTTTTAACGTCTGTTTCGAGACAATACGATGACATTTCATTCGATTCTTAAGAAAACAGAAGAAATAAACATGCGTCAGAAAATTAAAGAAAATAAAATGAATAAAAAAAAAACGAAGTGTATTGAATATTGAAATTAGCTTTTGAACTTCATAAAGTATCGAAAAATGCAAGGTTTTAGTCTATCAATTGAATAAATCAAGATCTTTAGCTATCTGAAGAGGGGCTAAATTTCGTGAGTGATTTTTACCGCTTCGCTAAACAATGTCGACATGAGCCGATAAGAACAAGATTTTCTCTAAAACAATGCGCTGGATTATCACATCAAAGTAAAATACTAACACACATATGTTTATTTCATATATCTCAACCCCCCTTTTCAGCGATTTGTTAGTCGATATTTCACGTATTTGCAAATATTTATTGTTATTTTGTAAGATTATCGTCACCAATTCAAGATGGCGGTCGCTCTGCAATACAATTGTCTGTGTAGTGCAAGTCCTGCTGTTATGATCAGGCTGATTATTTATAGCCTTTTTTACACACTTTAACACTAGTGGAAATAGCTCAATTGGTAAGAGTGTCGTTCGGTACCCCCCCCCCCCCCCCTTCAAGAGGTCGTGAGTTCAGTTCGTGATTCCAGCTGGGACCTTTTTTTCTAGTCTTATTTTTTGGAAATTCTTGAGTTGCATTTGTATAGTTTGTTTAAATAGTAATTTTATATATCCTTTATTTTGCTTTTGTTAATTTGTATTCGCTTCCTTTTGATTTAAACATAAAAATAACAAAAGAAAAAAAAAATAGATATAAAAAACGGCCTCTGTATGTAAAAAAAATATATGGAGAGGTTGATTTTTAAAAAATATTAATTCGTAGTTTTAAAAAAAGTAAAAAAAAAAATGACCACTCCAATTATTTTTTTTGCCCATTTACTTTTCATCTTAGGTGAAATGTTTTCGCTTTCAGGATTCAAAGTTTAAATTTCAATGCAGCCACAAGATGTCATAAAATATATGGAAAATGCTAATTAATTGGGAGTCATATTTTTAAGCCTCGAGAGACTTGGGACTCGTGCAGGGAAAATTATAAAGTAATAACTGCTTCTCTCTATATATAAATAATATTAATATTAAGAGAGGTCATTATTGATATTATTTATTTATTTTTATTTTATATTTAATATAAAGGTCCTGTGCATAGACAGGTTAGGTCACAAGGTCAAAACAGTAGAAAAGAGAAACAGAGGGGGACAGTATGCTTATTATAAGCCGTCCATTAAAACAATTTGTTTTAATCTTTTCTTTTTAGTGTAAGAAATAACCCTTGGAGATATCTGAGGTCGATAGATTTATGTGATTAGTTACAATGATTTGTTTTGGACTTCACATGGGTTATTGTAACAGACTAAAATGACCGAACGCTACACACTTACTATCAAATTTATTTGCGAGCCACCTTTGCATCAAAACAAACTATATTCATGCGCTTGGTAAAGTGATCACGTGATAAAAACAATTGCATTATTCGATTGCAGTTACATCAGCATAGAAAAATAAGTCCTATAATGTTTTCATGTCCAGGCGATTTTTGTAGCCTTTAAGTATTTATTTTTGACACAGCATTGATTTTTCAGCAATTTTGCTTAATTCTAGTATAGTTATGTTGTAGAGATATATAAAATTGTTCGGTCATATTTACACTATTGAGAGGTTATTCGGTTTTACATCTAGGAGAACGGGAGTTGAAAACGTAGCATTATAGTTGGTGTGACTGACGTCACACACAACTAAAAACGATTTAAGCACATCACCATATATCAAATTCACTTCAACATGTACCAAAACAACTTCAAAAGAAATTAACAGTCAGTTTGTGACCCACATTACCATTAATGTAGCTATGAATGCGATTGGTGGTAGAGGAAGGACGCCTATTTCTGAAAGTTAATTGATTCGCAAATTTGGCTCCGTTAAAGTGAAAATGAAAGTTGATCAGCGGTTGAAATTGGTGATATCTTCTGATCAGGAAGTGAGTGAAACGGTGGAATTCAACAATCATGATAAGGGGACCACTAACACACATGAATAGACTTGTATGATGAATCCGTCATGATTTGACAGCAGTTGTTTCCCTTTCCCTGGGTGGTGAATGATTATTTCCCTTGATAATAGAATACGAACTGACGTTTCAAAAAGACATGTAATATAAGAATTTGACGTAATCATAGACACAGTATTCATCTTTGTACAACAAACTATGATAAATATATAATTATCAATATTACCTTTAACTAGGCCTTTTCTGACGACGCCGAAATAGATGATGACAAAGGCTTAAGTCTTCCAGCGCTGACGGTTTTCTCTCTTGCGATTGGATATCTTAAAGATGATCTTCTTAAGTCAGCAGCAAAGGGACTTGTTGAAAATAATTTGAAAGAGGATGAAGTGTCATGGGTCCTGACTGTACCTGCTATATGGAGCGACTCCGCAAAAGCGTTTATGAGAAAAGCCGCAAAGCAAGTAATATGCTCTCTTTCTCTTCAGATTTCCTTCATTTTTTTTTGAAATAGAATTCGCCATTATCCTTTCTTAAGAAACGTTCTGCAAGTTACGTTTATGCATAAATATAACCATTCTTTAAATAGTATACATGCACATTTATTCGATTTTTTTAAGGCTGGAATAGCACCCTCAAGTTTAACAATAGCTTTAGAACCAGAGGCGGCATCCCTCTACTGCAAACACATTCCATTGGAGAAGGTCGTACAAAATACGAAAGGACAAGTTTCCCTCAGTAACTTCAGTCCTGGGTCCAGCTACATGGTTGTTGATGCTGGAGGTAATCATTTGTCCCTCTCTTCTTCTTAATATCATGTTTACTTCAGGTAGAACATACCCCGAAATGCTTCTTGCTTTTCTTCGTATTCATCTATTTTATAATCAGATTTGTTTCCTTGAGTTCCTGTGGTTGGAATACTAGTAGATATAAATTCCATTCAAAGGGGTTTTTATTTTATCAGTAAATTTTGAAATCTTAAAAATCCACGTTTTATATAAATAAAACTATATTTACAGGAGGAACGGTTGATGTTACGGTACACGAGGTCAGAAAGGACGGAAAAGTTAAAGAGATACATAATGCCACGGGGGGAGCATGGGGCGGGTCAAAAGTAAACGACGCATTCTTGAAACTTATAGCCACCATTGTCGGAGAAGGTATATTTGAATTATTCAAACAAGAGTTCATGGATGACTTCATAGACCTTATCCGAGGTTTTGAAGTAGCTAAACGGAATGTAAATTTAACAGGTGATACCGACGTAAAGATTCATTTACCAACATCACTGAAAGAAAAATATGAAGATGAAACGGGACAACGTTTTAAAGAGAGACTAGCAGATTGTCCAGTCAGTGGCATATCTTTGGATCGTGACAAACTAAAGATAGGGCCTCAAGTGGCAAGATCTTTCTTTGAAGCTTCAGTTGATAGTATCATAAAACATATGAATGACCTGTTTAAGCAACGGAAAGTTAAAGGTGCGAATTCCATTTTGATGGTGGGGGGATTTTCGGAGTCCCCGATGCTGCAGTCTGCTGTCAGGAAACATTTTCCCAGAAAGAAGGTTATCATACCGAACGAGGCAAGTCTTACTGTTTTGAAAGGGGCTGTGATATTTGGCTACAGCAGGAAAGAAATCGTGTCAAGAGTAAGTAAATATACATATGGAATAAAAACAAGAATTCCGTTTGATGCTACAAAGCATCCATCATCAAGAATGATTTGTGATAAGGATGGAACTCAAAACGTACATGGAATATTTAGTAAACTGGTTGAAGTAGGACAAGTCCTCATACAAGATGAACTTTGCAAGCCTCGAGTATTCATTCCACATGCAGATGATATTGGATTTGAAGCAAAATTGTTTGCTTCTAGTGATAAAGATCCACAGTACACGGATGACCCCGGATGTTTCCATATCGGAAACTTTCATGTAGACTGTATGAATAAAGTAGGCACTGTTAGTAGAGCAGAAGTCAGTCTGGGATTCGGCGGGACGGAGATTGAAGTGCAGATTGTACTTCAGGAAACAGGGAAGAGGACCAAGGTCTACTTCGCCTGTCCTTAAACAATAGTGTGTCTCATCTCCATTTTGTATCAGCACTTAATAAAAGAGCTGTATAGGATTTGGAGTCAGTAGAGTTGGCACAAAACATTTGTGAACAAAGGTTTAGTTGTGTAATCATGAACAAAAAGGATAGATGCAAATACACGTGTGCTTTCCCAATTCGATGAAATAACTATACTAACTATGATAATAATAGTGATTGCTTGACTTGATAATGCTAGCAACATAATCCAAAAACGTTCTTACACTATACATTGCTTGAGATTTTGTTCAGTGCGTGGTTTTGTGCGTCATCGATAGAGAAGGTAAAATGAAAACAAAAGATATACACATGTATATATATAACCTTTAGTCGCTCTCTGAAGTTTTGGTTGAGGAATATATATATATTCTTAGTGCTATGGACAGATGGAAATGTAGTGTATATTCAGATCTTAAGTATGAATTTCTAGGGTGCTTTAAAATGGAACTTACTGATATCATACAATATGTTTTAGCCAAAACTAATTTATATGTTACACACACGCGCGCGCTCCTAACAAATGTGATTTGATGATGCACCAAATCATCAACTTATTTTGTATATGACCTGTTCCATTTTTTATCTGTGATTAAATATAAATTATAAATGTATTTATTCAACTTTTTTAATTGAAAGCTTATGACTGTTTGTAAGTATTAGATTGATTAAATTTATTTATTTATTCTTCAGTTAACTTTTCAGTCTCTTGAAACTTATGTCAAATAAGAATATGCTTAAAAGAAGTAAAAGAAAATCAGTGGGAAACATTGATTTGTACGGGAAATACGAGCCCTTATAGGTGTGTAAATAAACTGAAGGGGAAAACCAGAATATTTGTAAAGAACACTTAAGGACTCCGAAACTGACTCTGAGTACGATCCCCTGTGTTGGTAATATTGTTTCACGATCACATAGGCGTTAAGTACTGGTCCAGCACCGGAGCCGTCGAAACCCGCAGCCATATATGCTACCACGGCGCCCTCTTCATATAATAGAATAGCAAAATCGTGACCAAAGCTAATAAATCGACATAAAATATCGTTTTACGTCAGAAAAAATTTATATTTGGCATCATTTCATTACATAGGAAATTTCATCGTCAGAACTGTATTTACCGTAGGAATATTCGTTTTCATAAATATTAATCAGCTGTTTGTTGCCCATTGAAACCACGCGTAGTATTTTGAATACTATTCATTGAAAGCTGACTTTTAAAATCAGAACAACTATAAGTTACGCGCCGTTTCTCTGTCAAATGTTTCGTTTCCGCCACGGATCAAATTGATAATTAATGAGTAAATTTTGCTTATTATATAAAGATGCAAAGGGTATTGTGCGAACGTGTTTTTTTTTTGTGTGTACTGCAGTATGCCGAGAAATAGCATTGATTGTTCATATGTTCAGTACACTGTTGGACTTGGCTTATATTCAATTCATTGCAACATATTACGATTACATATTAATTTAAATTGTCAATATGATATCAAATCGACTTACACAGCTGTAAATATCATTTGTTTGGGAAGCCATGGTCCAGTGGTAACATATACCCGACTGAGGATCCGAAATTGCGGGTTCGAATCCCGTTGGAGGCACGGATTTTTTCATGACCTTCCAAGGCGCGAAGTACTGGTCCAACCCAAGAACCGTCGGGAGGGATTAGAATAATTTGTAAGAACTTGTTTCCAAATCGACGTTAAATAAATAAGTTTATTGATTCCTACATAACAAGCACCGAAGGCACTGGTGTGGCAAGAGAAGCTTGCATGGGTGACTATGTAACATGAGGGCATATAAAGAGTTGTCTTCATCGCCCATGTCTTTTTGTAACAGGGCAAAGACCTGAATGCAGAAGGGTCATGTTGCTCCTGAATACAATGACCTTCATATGTAGATAAGAATGTACATATACATATTGTTACACGTGAGAGGATGTAGTGGAGTGTGACTTGCAAAAATATATGTCTGAAAAATTTATTGTGGGCAACAGAGTCTGGGCTTTGGACCGCCTGTAGTGTACTGATATCTGAAAGGTGGCTTTAACTAGTTATTGTGATAAGTGGAGCTCAGTAGTTTACCAAATAGCTGTACAAGGTTCAGGGCGAGGTTTGAGCCTACAGTGGCTCCGCATCAATCACTGCCACACTGACTTACTACGTGACCAAGGTGTGTACCGAAAGTCACGCTATTGGTTACCCGTGATATGGTTGAAACTCAGCTGTTTTTCAACTCTCTGTGGCAGAGATCTGTGCTAGATCTCCTGCGTTGGAGATTGCGGGTAGTAGTTTGGGGAATAGGAAGAGTCTGAGTAACAACTGCAGGCAGAGATCATTGAAATCTGATGTGGTGTAAATTTGTTTAATATATTTCTTAAGTTAGGACTGACATATTTTTTTCCAAACTCACGTGTTTAACTGTACATAGTTTGGGAGTAATATTCATTTAGTTCCAATATCAAATGAACTTGAATTATATTTGTCAAAGTTCAATCATTTGTTTTCATCAAGTCTGTATTTAATTCGTAGCTATCAAAGCAAACAGTAGAAAAGTCGTAAGTACAGTTTTTGTCATTAACTTCAAATACAGTATACATATTATGTTACTCAGACTGCTTGGACACGTTGCAAGAGCTAATCAAAATAATGTTGGACATCCATAAGAAATCGTAATTGAAAACGAATATTTAACGATGATTTCAGCTATTAGCAGGACACTACATTAGTAAAGGAAAAAGTATAGTTATTACTTTGTACGCTATTTGAGTTAATATTTTGAAACGCTTTAGTTATACTTTGTTTACATAAAACGAGATGTGTTTTTATCAGTTGATGTATTTTTAAAGTTCTTATGTAATATATTACCTGCTAATATACTAATGGTTTTAATATCCAAACAACATTATTGTTTAACAATAATATAGATAAATAAGTTTCCCAAATTGTAAATCATTGTATTACTACAGAAAAATGTATATTCTATTTTTGTATACATGAAATGATGTTACAGCCATTCACCATTGAAAGACCATGTTCATGGAAACCAACCAAATGCCTGTATTTTAAAACTCCATAGACTGAGACTTTATTTATAAACAGTTGTTTTACTAGGAGATGTCGCAGAAGTGGATATTCTAAATGAACCCGTGTGATTTGTGTTCTGCGCTTTTTAGGTGTAAGTCATATTTTGTAGGGACACTTTGCGGGCTGCAAATGGATATTGAGTAATTATTTTGGGTAGATACAGGTTAGAAAGATGATTCTTTCGTGGAAATATGGAAAGGGAGTGATACCCAAAACCAGTGTAACCTACCATTTCTTCGACACTATCGTTACCGTTTCTTTCTAATGCATATATTTTTTGTACTATTTAGCCTAGATTATATTACATTCATTTTAAAGTTTAGAATTAAACATATTTATATTACAAACTTTCTTTGTTTTATTTTCATTCCCATATTTCATTTGTAAAAACAGTATGGACGCAACACTATTTTGCCTGGTTTTCGCAATATCTGACCTAAATGGAACGTCATAAACAACAGGTATTAAAATTAAAATATGCGTTTCATCATTAATTACACTGTATCTTTTCTGACTCTGTTACTGTCCATGTGTATTCTTAGAAAATGCCACAATGTATTGCAAAGCTGTTATTGTAAACTAATAATATCGATTTTAGTGATTAATGATTTCTAGTTTCTACCATGATCTATGCGGCTTCAAAACTAAAGACATTAAAATACTTTTAATGTCTTATAAGATATCGGCAGTGTCCATAGTTGACTTGGCTTGTTGTGGTCAAATCGTACGTACTAAATTGGAATTTATCGGTAGGCACACAAAAAATATCTGTTGTTGGACTATTTCCCGCCAGAAATTTTGTGTTTGTCATGAAAAAGCATTGTATAGATTGTGCGCGTGAAAGAAATGCCAAATGAAAATGAGATGTGTACTCATCCTAATCATCGCATTTAAAAGCAAACCATTCAGCTGTACGGAACAGAACAGAACAACTTTTATTTTCAGACTTGTACAATTTACACTTATTTTGGCTTCTGACCACTGTAGTTTACATATACCTGTATTGAAACATGTATTTTACACCGGTACTTAATTTATCACCATCGACAAAATATTAAATAATACCAAACCCAATCCCATCCCTGTCAAACAAGATCAACAAAATCAACAACTACAAAAGAATGACTTGACTTGACTATTTGAGTTTACCGTCGCTTCGACAGTATTTCAGTCATATAGCGACGTCCAGCTAATTACAGGTGGAGGAAGACCCCGAATGCACGGAGGCATCCGGGTAGAACCACCGACCCACCGCAAGCCAGCTGGAAGGCTTCCTCATATGAAAATCCGAATGACCCTGCCGAACCCACACGGCGAGGGACTGAGAGAGTATTAAAGTCAGCGACTCAACCCTCTCGGTCACGGAGGCCCCCAAAATAGAATAAAACAAAACAAGAACTATCACTGAAGATGATGTATACCCCCAGAAACCGCTTTGCCACAGTCACTGTTACCATGACAGACAGTCTTGACAAAGTTGAAGGATTAAAATAATAATAATAATAATAATAATAATAAAAAAAAAAAAAGAAAAAAAAAAAAAGAAAAAAAAATCATGAAAGAGTTCTGATACACTTGTACACTTATATGTATCGCCGACAAAAATAAAATGGTACTTATAAATGCTTTGAAGTCATATCAAATTCTTTCTGACGGATGGTAGCTGAGAAATAGAGCAGATAAAATATATTCAAGTAATATGGTAAGGGGGGGGGGGCATAACTTGAAGCAAGCGTGGCATGCCTACGATATCAGCAAGTAGAATTGGTCTTTAAAATTGTTGTAAAGTTAAATGAAAAGTAGCTAAGAAATAGTGTTGACCAACTATTTTCAATGAATATAACCAAGGGCCGCAACTCATATAAGATCAAGCCGGTCATGATGTGCTAAGTATATGCGCAACTAGACTTGGAACTTATCAGTCTAATAAAGTTTGGTCAAAAGCCGTGAAATGGTGCGGACAAATCTCGTCTACAGACGGATCGACAGAAGATTTCGTTCTAATGAGTAGCTTCAGCAGTTTGCTCTATTAACAGTATACAGTTTATTTTACGTTACAGCATACATCTGTGGAAAGTTACGACCTCCGTAATCAAGTCATGTCAGATTCCGTTCCTTACCATGTTCAATATACAGTACAGAGGTACAAAAAATCGTAATCAACATTCAAATTTAATTGGCATTTCTGCGGTTCTAGTGTTAATGGTCATCCATTACTTTCATCCCCATCAACGCCGTATATCATTTTTATACGCCGCCGGAGGCGGTCGTATATTGGCGTCATCTTCTCCGTCTGTCCGTACGTCCCTCCGTACGTCCATATCTTATGAACGCAACTCCTCCTACATTTCTGAATGAATATTTTCAAAATTTGGTCAATGCCATTACTATAATGGGTAGATGTGCATGAAGAGGCGATTTTCCGGTCCATTGATTTTTACAAGATTTGTGCCCTTTGAAACTTAGTCTCTGTATCTGATTGATATTGCAGCCTTGTGAACGAAATTCCTCCTACATTTCTGAATGAATCTTTTCAAAACTTGGTCAATGTCATAACTATAATAGGTAGATGTGCATGAAGTGGCATTTTTCCGGTTCATTAATTTTTGCAAGATTTTTGACCCTTGAAACTTAGTCTCTTTAGCCGATTGATATTTCAGCTTTGTGAATGCAATTTCTTGTATGTTTCTGACCTAATCTTTTCAAAACTTGGGCAATGTCTTTACTATACTATACGAAAGAAAAAAGAATTCATATTGATACTGCTATTTGACCTACTGTCATAATGGAAGCATTTTTAGGGTTCTATCTCTGTTCAGCTAAATTAATTGGTCTTACAGACTTTATTATGAGCTTATGCTTACAGAAATGTTAAAAGCAATAATTAAAAGACCCCTCTTGGTCTTTATATTTTGTGGCGGCATATATTGTGGAATCACTGGCACTCTTGTTAAATATATTTTTGTTAATGATTCCTCAGTGACTTCCGTAACGGATTTTCGTATCAAAAATGCCTACCTCTCTCTTGTTTACAAGCTTTTTTCATCGAGTACATGTAAAGATATGTACCTGGTACTTCTTTAAATACCGATACCAGTTTGGATGAAGATGTTTTTCCTTCAGTCTCTAGGCGTTTCTCACACACGAACTAGAAATTGGTTTAGTAATAATAAGAATAAGAAGAAACATAACCTGAAGCGAGCTGAGATCACTCTTCAAAATGTTTAAGAGACAAAAACAACAACAAAGCTTAAAAATCGGCCCGATCAGACTTTGTTTTTACAAAAATCCTTTTCATTTTAAACGATCTTCTTCTGACAATGCATCCGGACTGGTTGGGCAATTCTCATTGATACCTTATCTTTTTAGCGCAGTATACTTTAAGGTAAAAAACAACAACAACAAAACAACTGTGCAGTGATACAATCGCAAGTCTATAAAATATAAAGACTTTAAAATATCGGCTTTAAGTTGTCCTCTTCTTTAATGACTGGATTATGTGAATTTCGTGTTCAAGGAAATGCGCTGAATCGATGATTCAAAAGACAAGAGTTAAGACGTGAACTAATTGGCACAGATCAATATGTCGGCTTTTGTTAATACCAATCCGCCAATAGCAATCGTCAAAACCACATGGAAACAGTACTGTTGTTGGGTTGATCCACGGAAGCAGTTCAAGTCAAGTCATGGCAGGGTGTCAAGAATGATGGAACACTTTATCGGAATAGTTATCATTTTGACCGTAATAAACTGTGAGTTTATGAATTTAAATGATTTATATTTCTTATTAATTTCAAAATTAGAATAATATCCTCATAAATAACGATTAAATAAGACGCTAGTGTTAATTAATTGATTATATTTATTGTTTTGTTTTTTGTTTTGTTTTTTTAAATAAGGGACCGCTTAATAAATTTAAAAAAAAAAGTTTTTTTCAATTAAATTTAATACGTATATTCAACGAGAAAAATAAAAAAAATAAAACCTCCTACCTGACATAATTTGCATATCACATTTGCAACACTTTATAATTTAATACATGTCAATCAAATCAATTTTATCTCTCTATTTCCATTTAAACCTGTTTATCGCAGGTGATTGTTAAATGGAAGGTACTTCTGTAATAAAATGCATTCGAAAACTTCTTAAACTCTCCAGGTAGCCATGGTTTATTTTCTCCATCTTACGTGAGTGACTGGATTTTGATGGATTCGAACGATCCATCAACGACTTACCGATCATTCAGTCACATGTTCGGTGTTCTTCCAATCAAAGCTGAAGCACAAGTAAGGAGCCTAATGTCTTCTGTTTATCATTTTTATTCGAAACTTCCAAATTTCTGCATTTTTACCACCAACTCTTCATTCCTCCCCTACTTCATTGTGTTTCTTTATTTCCCTTAAATGCTACTATTACATCAGTGATGGCAAATTGCTGATAAACTTCTTGCTCATCTAATTTGATTTTTTGTTTACATAATTTTAACTTATTTATCGTCGTCTGGGAACAAGTTAACATAAACTAACCCCTTTCAACGGTTCCGTGATTGGGAACAAGTTAACATATACTAACCCCTCTCGACGGTTCCGTGATTGAGAACAAGTTAACATATACTAACTCCTTTCGACGGTTCCGTGATTGGAATAGGACTTTGAGCCTGGAAAGGTCATGAAAAATCTTTGTTTTCGACGGGTTTACCAAAACCTTCGGATCAGCAGTCGGACAGATTATCACTGGACCACTGCGCCCCTTATTGCAAAATTTACATAATTAATTCCTGCTAATAGGCCGCCCATAGTCGAAGATGAATTTGACGAGTAATGCTAAAAGTTTACAAGTTTTACAAGTTTTATTACACTCAGTACATTACAATACAATGTGACAAGAGGTACAATACAGAAAAACATGTAATATAACCAATGAACCAGGCTGTGATCGACATGTAACTAACATTATATAATATAGGTGGGAGAAAGAAAGAGGGGGTGGGGGAGAGGGACTGAGAAAGAGAGAGATTAGCCAGGTGTAACTTTAAGCGTCTTCAGTACACACGATATAAATTTACATAATTTAACTTATTTAAATCTGTCATTCTGGTTCATTACAGATTGAAATAATAATGTTTTTGCATGCCTTGTATTAATATACGACAATAATTTTCCTCTGCTTGTGTTAAAAAAAGGGGCAATTAAACAGATAGTGAAATTCGTCTCCAATTTCATTTTTACAACACAGGGTACATTTTCTATCATTTCTTTGTTGCCCGTTCCATCTACCAGTTTCGATTGACAAATAGTGATTACTTAGTCTAAAGTTAATCAATGATTGCAATAATAAACCATTCAATTCCAAATAAAAAAATCAAGTTTATGGTCATTTTTTTCTATAATTTATACATTTTAGAGACTCATTTACACTAGCAGTCCAATGTTGAATGTATTGATCGTTTAAACGTTTTTCAACTTCTTGTGATATCAAATGTTTGGTTCCATTAAAATTTTGGCTGCCCCATACATAACTATACCAAAGTCATTAAGATAGATCTAACATTTTTAAACCAGGAGTATCCATATCCATAAATAGACGAATAAATAATAAACACTTTGTATAAGGTAGAGGATAGAGTATTGTGATTAGTAATTAATTTAATGCCAAAATCCAGTTATCCTTTTTTTTTAAATTAGAATAGACAGAGGAAAGCGCTCTGAATCACCATAAATCATTACATTTGGTGCGTTATTTTTCATATTCAAAATATGCTTAAGAAAGTCAGTTTGTACCTTTTTCTATTTTACTTAGATCGCCGTAACCCCAAGCTTCACTTCCATATAACAGTATTGGAACAATAGTACATTCAAACAAATTTAGTTGGCAATCAAAAGGCAGACATAAATTTATTATTTTCTTATACAAACAAATTTTTTTTTTTTGCAAGAGTAAAAGATCTATTTTTGTTAAAAATGATACCCAAGTATTTAAAAGAATCAACAACTTCAGATTTATAGCTTTCTACTGAAACATTTTAACTTGATTTTGCCTATCGCTAAAAGCTAGAACCTTTGTTTTTTCAACATTCATAGATAGTTTCCATAAATTACAGTAGTCAGTAAATGTACTAGGCACTGGCAAAAAATCAGATTCTGAATAAGCAAAAATTACTGTATCATCTGCATATAACATGTTTTAACATGTTTTAAGAAAATGTCTAAATCTGTGTCAATTATTTCAAGGTTTATTTCATTTTTACTAAGCATATAATACTCCAAATCGTTAAGGAAAAAGAGAAAATAATATCGGTGATAAATTTCTGAGGCCGATACTACATTTAAAAAAAACTTGTTGTTTGACCTTCCATGGGAACACACGATTTTATATCGCTATACATATTTTAATAACATTTAAAAGTTTACCACTTATATTATATCTAACAAGTTTTACCCAAAGGCCAGCTCTCCAAACAGAATCAGTCAAACCATAAATAATCGAAGAAAAAGACGATATGATTTTTTGTTGTTGTTGTTTATTCCTTAGGTGTGGATATATCTTCTCAAATGATATCACGGTATTTATTACGGTATATATCAGGTTCGATCCTTGGAAACCGGAAACATATTCCCGGATGTGAAGACTGCCCAGAGTGACGAGGGGGTGATTGGTCGCGGCGGCGTCCTATGTCGCTACACGGACCAGGAAATCTTTGTTTTCGGTGCCCTAAACGACGCCGGGACCGGGGCTTATACCGTTTACACAGGTAGTGTTGTTCTTCCTAAGTTATATAAGTAAGTTGTGTATTTGTAGGAACATATGTACCTATTTATATATGTAGATATGTATGTACATATTTATGAATGACCGTTATTCAAAACAAATGCTCCTATATGTCCTTTTACTACTAGTAAAAAGGTATGCATGTTATCACTTTAATACAAACAGAATAAATTAATTAAAAAAATGAGGAATTCATAAAAAAAAAATTTTTTCAGAGAGAGAGAGAGAGAGAGAGATGAATCATATTCATCAACGCCTATGCTTTTTTATATTAATTTATTGATTGAATATATAATGTCTATTAATAGAATGCATTAAGTGTTGCCATGGTTACAGGCAACGTGTCCTGGACGAGTCAGACGAGAGAGATAAATACGAGGGCCTACGTACGGGTACGAGCCTGGCACCCGGACGACTTTCCCACCCCCACCATCTCTTTCACGCCTTTCGACGTGTCCGTCAGTTCAGGTGTGTAGAGTTTGTAACAGTCACTAGGCTTAACTAATTATACTCAGATGCAACCGACACATTGCATTCAGTTTTTTGTTATTATTGACAGAAATATATAGAGGATATTTGTTTGCTTTGACTGTATATGGAAGAAATCTCATCGAGAAGTAATACATTTTCAATTCCTTCACGGGCGCGTAGCGCGAATGAAAATGTAAAAATTCTATCACTTTGAAATGAGATATATGCTATATCCACTCAAAACGAACAAATTTTCTTTTTATTTTATGCTGACTTATGATGAAAGAATGGAACTAACTGGAACTGTGTGTAATCGTTCATTTTCACACATGAATGAATTCATATTCTTTTGAATACACGTTTTGTCCGCCATATTGGATTTGTTGAAATGAGAAAAAGTCAAAAATTTGTTGTTTACTTAACACTGTCAGACAAAACGATAAGTCCATTTTGATACGTACATTGACTAGCAAATACATCAAGACAACATATTACCCCAATTATCTTGCAATAAAAAGTAGTTCCGGCATATCTATATCAGCCACAGTGTGGATTGGTATGGGTAAATTGTCACTGATATTACCCAGTATTTCATCAGTTATTAAATTATTTGTCCTAAAATAGTCCCCTTAATATCCAAAATTTCGAAAGAGAAGAGGAAGCTCATCATTTTGATTATACAGTACCAAATATAATATTTGGTCATAAATAACGAAAACCTGAAATCGTACTTTGTTTTGCCTTTGAGTAAATGTTTGTATAGAAATTAAATATTCAGTTCTTTTCTTCTTAATGGTTAAATAATTCATATTTATGGAGAATGTTCAATTGTATCATTAAATGTATAGGTGTACATGCACTTTGTATTGTATTTATACACAAGAGAAGATATAAACTCAGTAGTAAGTTTCATTCAAGGATTAAACTCATAAAACCATATCATTTGTAAAGAACAAATACCCTTACAAGGCTGTCGATTAGAATATTTGCTCTTCCCTACAGGCAATGGCATAGAGATATAAAAAATTAAAGTACCCAATCGTATGGTTTTGTTTCAAATGGAGAAAGCACAGTTACAAAAATTGATTTGTTTAAACAATGCAGGTGTCAATATTTTCTTTTCTTAAATGTCGATATTAAAATAAGATTTATTCTTTTATTCTAAATACAGTGTCATTATAAACCAGTTGAACAATTGCTCAGTTATGTTTTCACAGAATAAAAACTTCTTTCGAGAAAGATTCCTTTTTAGCTTTCCAGTGTTTGCTTTTGTTGGCTGATTTTTCCTTTCAGAAGATAGCCGGCTATTTTTCAAGGTAATGATCTGGAGAAACTTGAATAGTAACTGATCCATAATTTAACTTTAATTTTGATTTTCTAGTACATAAGTGAATAATCATTAATTCCTTACTCGAACTGTTCCACATATCCATAATGCCAAATAACATGGTCTCCTTTTTTTCTAGGATTTAAAGTCCTAGTATCTTTTAGATGTTAGACCTAAATCCGAATTCACTTACAGCATAAACGATCCAGTTTTAATTTCATCACTGAAAAACCTTTAGAAATGCATAATTTCAAAAGATTCTATTAGAAAAATACAATTTGTGGCTGTCTCATTCTATATTTAGCTCAAAACAATGACAGCATAAAATTAACATACAAGGTTTTTTTTTTTCTACAGAATTTCGTAGATTTCTTCCTATCTCCTCTACTACCGGGTATCAATATTTATTCAGTCTATAGAAAAAAGTCAATGGACTTCTGAAACACCCCATGTACATCGAGACATCCGTGGTTTTACTGAACAGTATGTTTCAGAACAAGCTCCGCCCATTTTTCTCATTATTTTGCCCTTTCTGAACAACTAAGGCGTCTGGGTGAATATTTGATTACGTGGGCTTAATTAAACATTAAGAGGTTAATCAATCATCATTTGAGACTTTGCTAATTAGAAATTTTGAAAAATATATTTTTCCCATGCAAATTTTGAACTAAAACACACTTGGGCTTTAAGTGTCATACCAGGTCATTTGTGTTATTCAGCTATTCGTGGACAACAAATCTCTCAGCCCCTCACCGCTGTGGGTTCGAGTCCCGGTAGGAACTTCGGATTTTTCATGCGAGGAAGCCTTCCAGCTGGCTTGCGGTAGGTCGGTGGTTCTACCCGGGTACCTCTGTGTACTCGGGGTCTTCCTCCACCTGTAATTAGCTGGACGTCGCTATATGATTGAAACACTATCGCATCGACGGTAAATCCCAATACAACTACGATCGTATACTATATTTTTTTTCTTTTAATAGAAATAATTCGATTACTTAAAGCCGAAGGCTTTATATCTATGTAATCCATCCGTCATTAAATTGTGATCATGGTCCATCAAGTGATCGTTGGAAATTCATAGTTAATGCAAGCCGCTATTGACTTCGAGCAAAAAAGCCTACAAGTGCAAGTCAGTTGATGCTTGCATCTGCACTGAAGCATTTTAAGGAACATGATCATAATTTAATGATGGATAGATTACCCTAATTTGATTTCCAAAAGAAATTTCTCTAGAACAACAGAACAGTATTTATTCTGTGTTACATTTTAAGGCGGTTGATTTAGTAATTACAAGGAAAAGAGTTGAAAACATCATATCTCAGAAGTGTAACGTATTGCATAATTATATTAATATTTCGGTGAACGACGAATATGCGTTTATATTTATGCAATAAATATTTTAAAAACGTTATTCGGCGTTGAAGGAATTATTACATATAAATAATGTACATAAAAATGAAATCAAACGATTGATCAAGAAGACAATGGACTTTATCATAGAAAAAAATCTAATTTTTAATCTCAGATACAAACAGTGTACTACACATAGTCAGTTACGTAACCGTTATAAACACTTTTAAAACAACGTTTACTTTTGCATCTTTGGTCATCGTCGGAAACCTTCGTTTGATATGATCCGTTTCACTTTATTATATCAAGTTAAAGCGGTATTTGACTTAAATATCGACCAATGAAAATGCGTCTTATAAATGAAATACTCTTCGGCTTGGAAGCTTGAAAGTAATGTAAACTAAGAAAGTCACAGCTTTTTAAAACGAGCTTTATGATTGAGCAACACTCAGTGGTAAAACCGCAAAGGAACCAATTTGAAAACAATGAAATACGTAAAATCCTAAGGCGAGTGAGGATATCGATCGGAGCGGGTATCCAACGAAGATCTTTGATACACATGGATCATAAAACTACATAGCAAACACGCGTATGAATACATTGGAACTTACAAGCGCCTCAAAGATGTCAATCAACTTTTTTTGCGCAGTTCAAACTTATTTTACGTTTATTGGGAAACAAGTTCCCACAACTGTTACGTTCTAGTCCATCTCGACGGTTCATGGGTTGGACCAGTACTTCCCCATATCATGATATTTATTTGGGACTGTTAACTTTTTTTCTGTTTCACACACTTAGTTTGTCTGTTAAGTAAGTCAAAAGTTGGGTTAGACAGCAACGCCGAATAATGAGTAACGCTTTTTATCTGATACGGACTTTTAATTACCAATCTTAAACAGGACTTGAATAACATAAATCGTGTTTTAAGACATTCCTATACCATTCAAGCAAACAAAGTACATTTTAACTTTAAAGAAAAAGCCACGGGCTTAATTCACAAGGATACAAAGATTCAACGAAAAAAATAACTCCGTTTGATTTTTTTATATAATCATTTACCACGTATGATCAATAAGGTAGACGGCACATGAATATATTTGCTGATTTGCCTTTATAAGGAGAGTTCTTGGAATTGTGGTGTGGTCTGGGTTTATAATTCTATGGTTACAAATTATTATGTCCAGTCGGTGGAGGGTTAACAAAGCGCGTGTTTTATTTCACAAGGTGCGCGCTACATCAGCCTTCCTCATAACTTAGGCCGGGTACCAGACATAATCACGGTACAGCTGGACTCCGGCGGCATCGTGTACGAAGCCATTGGTAAGAATCATCTTGATTTACTCGGCAATCAACAGCTCACTAATGTTTACTATTTTTTTTCTCTTTAATCTGAAAATATGAAAATGAAGATAACACTTCCATTTCTATTTTGCAAAACTTTCGTATAACCACCACCAACAACAACAACAAATTGTAGCAATATTATCAAACTATTGATGTTTATCCTTAGTAGAAGAAACAAACCTCTGCCTGCCAATAAATGATAGAACCTAGTGAATATCTATCTTTTTCATACCAACCCTAGGTTTTCTTTCGCATTTTGGGTTTTTACAGTTGCAAAAATGAGCACAAATGGGAAAAAATCATATTAAAAAAATGCTGACCATCCGACCATTTTTTTTTGAGATGCTAACGGAAACAAAAAAAATGTTTTTGTTTTCCTTATAATCAATACCTTCTTATGGGCGGTATGGTTGCTATTCCGAATTCTGTACTGCGAGCAAGTTGATATTGTATACATTTCAGTGTTTCGCTGAATTTAGAAGTCACCCTAAATTTGTAGCCAATCAGAAGCTCTGAAAGTTCAAATTGATCAGCAATTCATTTCAATAGGACGAACACATTTCTAGTACAAAATAGGCCGATCTATTTGACAAAATCAAGTGTTTCCACAAGCTAAGGGTGACCTCTAAGTCGGATAAAGCCTATTAAGACATTTCTCAAGACATCAGAAGTCAATTATCGTCTACGCTCACTTCGGCTCTTTGCTATACATAGGCTTTAACTTGTGTGATGATACTGTAAAATAACCTACTTTTAGGAGATATGTAATTATTTACTGTGGTCAATCATGCTGTTGGGCTGTCAGTTATGCCTTAAATTTTTCTCTAACTTCCATAACAACAGGTTCGAATACTCACAGCGAAACTACGGCCACCATGTGGGGCGGTCTGGTGTTCGGTGTGGACTCTACCGAGGTCCGCTTGTGGGTCCCATCCTCTGGAACTACATCACGGGGAACGTATATCCCGGACGGTTTGTTTCTGTATTAATCTGATTTTCTAAAAAAAAAAATATATATATATATATATATAAAATCGGTGGAAATAGCTTAACTCTAAGTTCACGGTGCATAAACATATCGGCGGGCTCACTGCGGAAATCGCTATATAGGCAGGCTTTCTGCGTTCGCACCGGTCATTCTCTGCCATAAACACTAGCAAACGCTGGACGGAAGGGAAAGAAACAGACCAATGGTCACTTTTCACTGGTGATTTGCTCAATATTAAGTATTGCACGGAATATTAGAGAATCTTTGCGTGTAAACTTTTCAGCTATCAGCGACTGCGACCTGGAACTCAGCCAAACAGTTTAGTGATGTATCAACATGGAACACAACCTCGGCACTTTCTACAGGCTTCAGCAAGTTATTGCTTTGATTATGTCTATACTATTACCATCAAATGTATTATTTTAAGTATATTCTTCAAGAAAATACTTATAAATTGGCCGATGTTGAAGTAAATTTCTTGAAAAGCCCCTACTTTCGGTTTAGTCGTTGCATGGGAGGTCTCTCTGCACATATCGTTTTGAAGCATAGGCAGACTCTTTGCATTTACCACAGGAAGACTCTCTGCATTTACCACAGACAGGCTCTCTCGGGCCCAAAAGGGGGGATTGAGCTAAAAGGGGGATTTTCCTGCTATGTATAATGTAAGCCTTTTATTGTATTTTACTCTTATTTAATGATGTTTTATTGTATAAAAAATAATAAGACCAATGATACAACATGTTTGAACAGTTTTATTAAGACTATATACATGAAGCCTGTAGAAAGTGCCGAGGTTGTGTTCTATGTTGGTGCATCACTAAACTGTTTGGCCGAGTTCCAGGTCGCAGTCGCTGATAGCATATACATAGCAAAGATACTCTAATATTCCGTGCAATACTTCATATTGAGCAACTCAACTTTGAAAAGTGACCATTGGTCTGTTTCTTTCCCTTCCGTCCAGCGTTTGCTAGTGTTTATGGCAGTGCGAACGTAGAGAGCCTGCCGATATAGCGATTTCCGCAGAAAGCCCGCCGATATGGTTATGCACCGTGAAGTTGGGAAGAGTCTTAATTTGGGATCTTTGTAACTTTTCAGTAATCTATAACTGAAGAAAATGACAACAGCGATGATGATGATGATGATGATGATGATGAATAAAGATATATACGACGCTTGAAAGAAATGCCAAATGGAAAAAAGAAAGTGATTTGAAATAAATATAAGTCATAAACGGAAGAAAAAATGAACCAAAGAAAAAATACTGATTAGACAAGATGTATTGCAGGCGGACTATTCAGCCGGTGTAAGGGTTGGGGTGTGTACATGACCAACTACTGTCAATTCTACACGGCCACGGTGTATGTGAACGTATGGGTGGACCCTGAGACCCAGCTGCTGTACAACATGACCACTGACCACAGCACGGAGGACGGGGAACAGCATGTGTATGATATTCAGCCCGCCATTAATGTTGATAGAGACCTGGTCGTTGTGCGGGTAAGCTTGATGTACACCAGCAGTAGGTGGTTGATTTTCCTGAAGAAGATAATAGACATATCAAATAAAAAACAACAACAGCTCTTACATGGACCAGACATATACAGATCCCGAAACAAAGAGCATAGGTCCTTTAAATGCATTATTCTTTCGAAAATAATAAAACATGAAAATCCGAATGACCCTACCGGAATTCGAACCCAGGCGGTGAGGGGCTGAGTGAATGCTAAAGTCAGCGACTTTACCCTCTCGGCCTCGGTGGCTCGGGTGACGCCGTATGTGGTCATTATTGTGGGAGGAAACCGGAGCACCCGGAGAAAACCCACGTGTCTGGACGGGCGACCACCATACCCTATCACGTACGTCACCCGGGATCGAACCCGGGACGCATTGGTGAAGAGCGAAGTGCGTTATCACTACGCTATCCAGGCACTCCAGTTAATTCAAGAGCATTTATAACAAAGTAAATGCAAATTACTAATGATTCTTAAGTGTGTGGAAATATCTACTACCAGTATTCAACTGACTTTGTATATACATAAATATATAAATACACACATACTCATACAAATACACACTTTACAAAATTTAAGTACACTGACTGTAGTTGAATGCTAATTCCTTTATTCATCATAACTATTTCAACCCCAAATATCTCTTTACTATCATAATGTATTGACATATAGGGTGACAGCAATGCAGACAATACCTATTTTCGTAATGTATATAGGAAGACTGAATTTCAACGAATACAAAATGTCTAAACCCCCCAATACTTCTGAATCATCTTATTACTCAAACTAAAATCAAATTAATAAAGAGTAACCACCACCAACAACAACAATTAGTAAACAACTGGCATAAAAGACACATACACAAATATATGCAAAAGTAAATCCCCATACACGTGTTACCCTAACGAAACGAAATTTAGGATAACGTATGGAACCTTCACAATATGCATTATTTTTAAACAGATACTACTTATATTAATACAATATAAGTGTTAAGCATTAATCACAATATTCACACTGCAAACGCTTTGCACCAACTAGTATGTAATAAGTATGAACGACAAACTTATGAATTTAAGCAAAGGTTAATCCCCATACACGAACACTTGTCATCCTAACGAAACGAACATTTCGGATAACATATGGGTTATTAAATATGTGCTTATCTATAAACAAGTAGTAATTACTTAAAAAGTATAATAGTTGATAATTACTCACAAATATTTGATTTTGTCATGCTTGAAAGCTTTAAAAACAAAAATACTCATTTTTATACTTTGATCTACATTTGAATTAACACATTTTTGGTCTATACTAAGAAAAATATATCTGATTTCTTTAATAGGTATACAATCGAAATGGTATCATCCTCTTATACATTTCAAGTATTACATATACAATTATGAATGGGACTAGATTGGGTTTAGCTCATATGCCAGTTTCAACATGTATTCTATGTCATGCTACTCTTAATCTGGTTAAGCAATATATTCATCTAATTTTTGAAATATGACAAAAATCCAGATATGGCTGGTATTTGATAGAATATGTGTTTATATAACTGAGTCCAACTAGAATCTCGTTTCTTACCATTCCATCCTTTGATATACTGATCCCCCAGTCTTTGTTTTATGTTTAATAAAAACTAATCAACATGTCTAATTTTTTGAAAACGCCAGGCATCATAAAAACCAAAACTATCTTATAAATGTTTCATTAAAGCACCAGGGTATAAATTACTATCATTTTTAAGCATCAGATAAACTTTCTGATTAAACATTTTACCATCTTGATGTAATAATTTACCCAGTATTTTATTAAAATCTATATTCATATATAATGTAATCATTGGAGTACGTGTTGACCTAAGTTTAATCAGTAGTGCTCGATTAAACACCAAATTTAGTGGTTTTGCAAGTGCGCCTTGTGCAACACGGGTCGATATCCGGTGGTAGTATCTGACTGCACCGATTGACCGGAAATAAATCACAGTTTAATAAAATTACGCAAAATCAAGACAGACAAAAATGACAAGATCGAATAATGAATGCAGGTAAGCTAGATGATCTAAATGCCGCACAACTGAGTCTTTTGAAGCAAGTGTCTTTTTTGAAATCGATTCCTATGACATATCGTTCAAATTGTTTCAATAAAAGACATATCGCATCGACTTCAAATGTTCACGGAATGTCAGAAAGGAATGGTTGTTTACTCCAGATAGAACTAATAGTCAGAATGTATGCTAATTCCAAGTATATAGATAGAATATATGATGGGTACTGAGTATATACAGTTCATTCGCACTGAACGCCTGTCGAAGATATTTTTACAGCACATGCCTATTATCTTTAAGTTTCCCATTTTAAGTTTCTATAATTTAACAAATCAAGTTTGTCTTACACTATTACCGGTATTTTTCATGAACATTTTCCATTTATTTATTCAATGGTTAAAATTGTTTTTTTTTTTTATCAAAACATGAATAATCAAAATATAACCATATTTTGTATTCTCAGCGTCAACGTATCTACGTATAACTATTCAGCTAAAAATAAACTCCATTGTTTTATTTGAAATATATAGATATACCTTGTATATTAAAAGATAAGCTTCATTTATTATATTTATACTTAATACCATTATATACGTAAAATGGATATCACCAATTGATAAGTAAGTACATAAATAAATGACTTCTAAAAATTATATTTTAAATAAAAAAAATAATTTTTTGTGGATTCGAACCCATGCGAAATGGGGAAATTCAGCGATAATTTGGAATCGACGTCCCTACCACTATGCCACTTAGGAGCCTTTTTGTCAGATGATTGAAAATAATTATAACATTTTCTTGGGTTATTTGATAAACGTTTTACTTTCGTTGGAAAAGAAAATACTAAAAATAAATTCTATTTTGAAAATACTGGTTTGATGTTGTTTTTTTTTTTGGGTTTTTTTAGCTTCTATAAGGAAAAAATATTCTGTATTGATTACAAATCAACGAAAAATAAATGCCCAAAGACATGATATTATTATCATTAAGGAATTAAAAAAGCTAAAAATAGATACAAATTTATTCCCAGGCCAAAGATATTACAAGTAAGATATATAAGGTGCTCGCTGAGTCTGCACAATGCGAACTACCTCAACTGTTGTACAGATGAGGTCTCAAGTAAAGCATGATCTGGTCGTGGGCTCTCATGTACATTCTCATTTCTCTTTGTCATTCTATACACATCTATTACTCTATCCTTAGATTATTCAAATTTTTTTCCTTTTTGCTCTTTTCATTT
>CM037782.1:31958409-32008409 GCA_021229015.1 Solen grandis | reverse complement strand
TTCAAGTGAATACCTTAAGTGGTTGTGGAAGTAAAACTTGCATGCAAAACCTAAACCTCGAGTGTTACGCTGACGCCAGGGTGAGTAGGATAGCTCTCACTATTCTTCAAAAAAGTCAAGTTAAAAATGCCAACAAATTAACTTCTTTATTTACACATACATTTGTACTGCATAATTCAATTGAATTCATGACTTTTTTAAATGGTATATACATTTATTTGTATCAAATGATTTTTTTTTTTTTTTTTTTTTTGTGCTTTAAAGAGAGATAACTGCCATTCCCACATTAAGCCAGCAGCCTTGTTTAACTTGTACATCATACGATTACATACATCTACTAACTCTTAAACAGAGGACTCAGCTTTCTGTTGTTCTGGAAGTGATCTTTTTTCAATGCAATAAAGATTTTACCAAATATTTGCATGCCATAAGCCCATATTTGTATGTTTATGAAGACAGATTATTTCAAGGAAATCCTACTGGTGTTCTATAGGGTGTATAGATCAGTAAATATGTAAAATCATTTTATATTTAATAATAAAACCAACATCATACAATATATAAGATTTTAGCGAGGTATGTACAATTATATACAACAAAACAAATGAATATAGCTGTGTATATGAAGACAGCAGACATCTCTAATTTTGTAGAAAACCATCTTTTTAATGTGGGGGCACATGCATACTAGTAAATTTCTCTTCCATAGCTTTAATAGTTGAAAAATATGTACTATGAACAAATGTAAATGCATCTATCTATTTAAATGATACCAAATTACCCACCCAAATATGTCGAATAAATCTTAAACATCAGCACTGATTCTAACAGTTATGTTAAACAACACAAATTCATACAAGGAATTTCCACATGATGTAGCTTTTGAGAATGTCAAGAAGTTTCAAATAAAAATTAAATACAAATCACAGTATTCATATGCCAACTCTGGTCCACCCAAATAAAGTTGCACACATTCAATATTATTCAGGTAAAAACTCATTTTTAAAAAATAAAAAGAGAGACATATACATCTGATAATCATTTTCAAGATCATTCCAAATGCTACATGTATTTTTTTTTATACATTATTATTAAGTATACATTACAGTGATGATATTGATCTTTTCCCCAAAAATATCATTTCTTTAATGCATGTAATATTGTCTCCAAGTTTAATCAATATTGATTCTCTGGATGACGTTTCACCTGCTGAAGCGTGCCGGTAAAAGTGTGGACAGACAAACGGACAGACGACGGAAAAGTGATCCCTGTGTGTCACCTCTGCTAACAGCAGAAAAATGAAGGTGCTAGAGTGTAAACTTATGGTGGACGATGGACAGATAAACACTAAACAATCCTAAAAGCTATTTTTACCACTTCAAGATCAGTTGAGCTTAAAGATCATGAATGAGACAAAAACACGCACATGAATTTTTCAGTCTGGCAAGTTTAAAACTGGATTCATCTAATATTAAAGCATACATTAACTGTTTTCACATTCATCACACTATCTTCAAAGTTAATTTATACAATAAATAATCAACCACCTTTACACTATCTTTCAAATTTCAGACATATGCTAATACCTTCCAGGCAGCAAAACTTACATTAAGTTCATAAAAAAAAAAAAAGGGCCATAGAGGACCTTAATCGCTCACTTAGTATAGGTTACCCAAGGAACATCTGTACTAAAACATTTTGAAATCTGGCCAGCAGTTTTGAAGATGATTTTTAAAGTTTTCATAATTCATTTCTTTCCATTGCCAATGCAACCAGGGTTCTATATGGATCAGGTTTATTTTAGCAAATTTTGTGGAGATTAACCCAAGGATCATCCCTGCCAAGTTTAATCAAATTCTGTCCAGCAGTTTCAGAGAAGATGTCGTTTTAAGGTTTCACTATATATAAGGCAAAGTAGACCCGCCCTTGAAGGCCATGTTTTTTACGGATCAGAATAATTTTCACAATATTGGTAGAAGGTTACCCAAGAAACATCTATACTAAAACATTTCATAATCTGGCAAGTAGTTTTGAAGGAGATGATTTTCAAATTTTTCATAGTTTTTTTCTTTCCGTTGCCACAGCAACCAGAGTTCTAATGGATCAATTTATTTTAGAAACTTTTGTGAAGGTTCATCCAAGGATCATCCCTGCCAAGTTCAATCAATTTCAGTCCAGCGGTTTCAGAGAAGATGTTGTTTAAAAATTTTCACTAAATACATAGAAGGCAAATTAGCCCCGCACCTGGTGGCCATGTTTTTTTTTATGGATCAGAATAATTTTAGCAATCTTGGTAGATGGTTACCCAAGGAAACATCTGTACCAAAACATTTTGAAATCTGGCCATAGTTTTGAAGAAGATGATTTTTAGTTTTCATATTTTTTTTCTTTCCATTGCCATGGCTACCAGATTTCTATATGGATTAAGTATATTTTAGCAACTTTTGTGAAGGTTCACCCAGGATCATCCCTGCCAAGTTTGATCAAATTCTGACCAGCGGTTTCAGAGGAGATCTCATTTAAAGCTAATTGTTGACGACGCACAATGGACAACGACGGACGCAGGGTGATCCTAATAACTCAATATGAGCACAACATGCTCAGGTGAGTTAAAAAGATAAAAAATAAAAAATGCAAACTATTGTATTTCCTAGTACAACATATATTACTGATAATGATTGACAGGATGAATCTAAATTTATGCAAAAAAAAATCCACTATGTACAAATAATGATAATAATAAACAAGAGGCCCAAGGGCCATAAACGCTCACCAGAGTACATCTGCATTTTAAAATGAAACAATTGTTTTCTGTAACAAGGAATGTTTAACTGTGACTATTTTATGTGGTTCCTTTTGAGAGTGTCAATATGGGTCTATATGAAGGAAAAGGTTAAATCAGTAACAGTTGTTAATCTGGAAAAAGCAGCCAAAACAATTTCAAGTACAGATAAATTGGAGTCAAAAACCACACAAAATACACCCTTGACTTGGAACAGTTAACTGGTTGTAAGTTGATGGATTACATTTCTTTTTTTGGAAAAAAAGACAACGGAGTGAAAAATCTCACAAAAATACACCTTTGAATCCGAACAGTTTATAGTGACTTAAAACTGATTGTTGGAGGTTGATGGATCCGTTTGTCTCATAATAGGACACTAAGGAAATTAATTATCGACAACAGCAAAAAATTACAACGTATATATTTTCCGTCTTCAATAATGAATTTATATATTGTATTAAATAACCACTTTATGCAATTTCACTTCTTTAATATAGAATCAATCTTCACATGTTTCTGTTTTTTAAACTCAAAAGTATATATCTGTAAATCTTTAATTGAAACAGAAGCACAAATAGTAAAATGGTAAGATGGCGGATTTGTCTTGATGTCACGTGAAAATAAAGGACATTTCCTTTGATTTTGATTAATTGTTAAAATTGTCTGAAAAACAAAGTAAAAATAAGCCAATTAACCCTAAATAAACATCTATAACAATGTATTTTAAATCTGGCTAGCAGTTCTAAACAAGATGAATTTTAAATTTATCTTTTCATTTTATTGCAATGGCAACTAGAGTTCTGCGTAAATTAATATAAATATATAATAAATAAGCCTCCCCTCGTATTGTTGCCGAGTTTACAACACACATCCAAATAATTTTGAATTCTTTGTAGAGCTACACCCAAGGATTATCTGTACCAATTAAAAACATTTTGAAACCCTGCAAATTATTAATCTGGAAGATGATTTATATTAATCTTGAAGAAGATGATTTTTGTTCTATTTATTGCCACGGCAACCAGAGTTCTGCATGGATCATTTTTATTTGAGCAATTTTTGTAGACTTGCATCCAAAGATCATTTTTACCAAATTTGATCAAATTCTGTCCATTGGTTTTAGAGGAGATTTTTTTTTTTTTTTTTTTATATCTTTTCCTATATAAAAAAAAATGCAAAATAAGCCCAGCCCCTGGCACCCATGTTTTTTTGTGGATCCAAATAATTTTAACAATCTTTGTAGTGCTACCCCCAAGGATCATCTGTACCAATTTATTTTGATATCTGGCCAGTAGTTTTGAAGGAGATGATTTTTAAACTTTCCAAGAATTTTTTCTTTTTGTTGCCATGGCAACCAGAGTTCTGCATTGAGCAACTTTATTTGAGCAATTTTTGTAGAGTCCCACCCAAGGACCATTTATACCAAGTTTCATCAAATTCTGTCCATTGGTTTTAGGAGATGTTTTTTTTAAAAATTTTCCCTATATAAAACAAGAGGGCCATGATGGCCCTGAATCGCTCACCTGAGTACCATTGCTTCAACTGATGTCAAGGTTTTTAAACAGACAAGGATTCTGATATAACTTAATCTAAAACATTTTACCCCTGACAATACTACACACCAAATATCTAAGCAATGGGCTATATGGTTTCAGAGAAGACTTGGGCGCAGGGTCATTTATCACCGTAGGGCCAAGACTTTGAAAATCTTTGTAATGAACAATTAGATGCTACTACATACCAAAAATCTTAGCTCTAGGCCTTATTGATTCATAGAAGAAGATTTTTTTAAGATTTTCCTATTTAACTCTATGTAAAACAAGTGACCCCAGGTGTGGGGTCATTTATCACCATTGGGCTATGATTTGTACAATCTTGGTAGTGGCCCATAAGATGATGCTTCATACCAAATATCTAAGCTCTAGGCCTTATGGATTCATAGAAGAAGATTTTTTAAGATTTTCCTATATAACTCTGTGTAAAACAAGTGACCCCTGATGCGGGGTCATTTATCACCATAGGGCTATGATTTGTACAATCTTGGTAGTGGCCCATAAGATGATGCTTCATACCAAATATCTAAGCTCTAGGCCTTATGGATTCATAGAAGAAGATTTTTTAAGATTTTCCTATATAACTCTATGTAAAACAAGTGACCCCTGGTGCGGGGTCATTTATCACCATAGGGCTATGATTTGTACAATCTTGGTAGTGGCCCATAAGATGATGCTTCATACCAAATATCTAAGCTCTAGGCCTTATGGATTCATAGAAGAAGATTTTTTAAGATTTTCCTATATAACTCTATGTAAAACAAGTGACCCCTGGTGCGGGGTCATTTATCACCATGGGTATGATTTGTAAATCAAGATAATGCTCATAGAAGAAGATTTTTTAAGATTTTCCTATATAACTCTATGTAAAACAAGTGACCCCTGGTGCGGGGTCATTTATCACCATAGGGCTATGATTTGTACAATCTTGGTAGTGGCCCATAAGATGATGCTACATACCAAATATCTAAGCTCTAGGCCTTATGGATTCATAGAAGTAGATTTTTTAAGATTTTTCTATATAACTCTATGTAAAACAAGTGACCCCTGGTGCGGGGTCATTTATCACCATAGGGCTATGATTTGTACAATCTTGGTAGTGGCCCATAAGATGATGCTACATACCAAAAATCAAAAGGTTAGGCCTTGTGGTTTCGGAGAAGAAGATTTTTTAAGATTTTCCTATATAACTCTATGTAAAACAAGTGACCCCTGGGGCGGGGCCAATTTTGACCCCAGGGTCATAATTTGTACAATCCTGGTAGAGAGTCATAAGATCATGCTACAAACCAAAAATCAAAAGGCTAGGCCTTGTGGTTTCAGAGAAGAAGATTTTTTAAATTTTCATTTTTAAAATCTATTTTTAGCTCCTGTGACCTAATTATGCGATGGACCAGAACCATTTATACAACTTTAGTAGAGCTTCATCCAAGGAACATTCCTGCAAAATATTTTTCAAATTGGCCAAGCCGTTTAGGAGGAGATGTTGTTTGAAGCAATTGTTGACGCCGGACGCACGGACGCACGCACGGACGCAGGACGCCGGACAAAAGGCGATCAGAAAAGCTCACCTTGAGCACGTTGTGCTCATGTGAGCTAAAAATGTAAAATAAGCCCGGCCCCTGACGCCAATGTTTTTTTGCGGATCCAAATAATTTTAGCAATCTTTGTAGTGCTACCCCTAAGGATCATCTGCACCAATTGATTTTGTAATCTGGCAAGTAGTTTTGAAGGAGATGATTTTTAAACTTTCCAAGAATTTTTTCTTTTTGTTGCCATGGCAACCAGAGTTCTGCAAGGATCAACTGTATTTGAGCAATTTTTGTAGAGTCCCACCCAAGGACCATTTATACCAAGTTTCATCAGATTTTGTCCAGCGGTTTCAGAGGAGATGTCTTTTAAAGCAAATTGTTGACGACGGACGACGACGGACGAAGGGTGATCCCAATAGCTCACCCTGAGCAACTCGTGCTCTGGTGAGCTAAAAATAAAAGCAGGAATAACATGACAAAAGAGTTGAAAATGAATATTGCTTAACATTTTTAAGTCTACAATATAAGTAAACTTACCAAAGACCTGCATAATATTTGAGAATAACCAAGTATATTTTTTCTTTGTAAACAAAAATTGACATCATTTCTTTTATTTCAAATAAAAGTTGACTAAATACATACAGTATGTAGAAAATTATTATCACTAAATCATTATTCAATCTTGATTTAATTTAAAAGGTAAAACATGATAAAAATAAAACACTGAATGAAAAAGCATCAACTACTGATTCACAATATCGTTATGGTTTAATGAAGAGATACAAAACACATGGATAATGGAATAAAACACAATCATGGCATACACAGCCTGAGATCAATATGAATTGCCCACAACTTATATACTGCAGGATAAATTGCACCATGCGGTGTCAGCGTGTCCTAAGGTCTCCTTATCATAACCTTGGCAAAACATTCCACCCATCCCAACTTGCAGCATTCTGTAAGTTTTCATACACAAAATAAGTTTCCAAGTTCATGTTTTCTAAAGATCTTATAAAAATACTTCTTCAGCTGAATGCGAATGCCTCAAACTTCTGGACATGGGTAGAAAATTTAGTTTTCTTTTTCCTCTTTATTCATGAATGTGCAGACTTCATCTTACCTGGAATATAAGCCAGAGGAACACACAATATACAAAATTTGTTGACATCAGTACAATGTATTTTAAACTGGTAGGTTTACCTTTAGTATGTCAATCAGATGTAACTTTGTGTGATATTATGAAACTTTTCTTAGAGTAGGCATGTAAGTCACTAATGATACTTTAAAATGTTATCTTCATACAAATGAACAGTAAGACCAGGTGTGACATCACAAGTAAAACACCTTCTACAATGTTTCGTGTGGAAATGTATTCCTTCTTTGATCAGATCTTGGACAAAGAATTGACAAAAACTTGGTAATCCTCCCTTAAAGTTTCATGAGCACTCAGAAAACAGGAGTTCTTCTCCCAATAACTTGAGTCTTTGCGAACCTTGTTTTATGGAAATGCAATTCATGTATGAGTTTGAAAGGAATATATAAAAGTTTTCCAAGAAATACTGGTCAAAACCGGGACCCCCCAGGTTTTCCTCTTTCTATATGTCCTCTATGCTTACTGTCATTTTGAGTCGGAGGTTTCATCCTTCCCTTCCTCTTGTGAAACCACACCTTCCTTGGTTGCTGTGGCAGCCTCCTGCCCGCCTGACTCTGCCTCCCTGCCTTCCTCCACTGGCTTATCTGTCTCCTCACTCTCCTCCTGGTCACCAAGTACATTCTGTAATATGTCATTTAGGCAGTACGTAAGTCTCATTCAACTTAATTTAACAAACACTAATCACAAGCCAATTATATCAGATAATATAGAGCTATCACTGACACTGCTGAATACCACAGCAATATGAAATAAGAAACAGGTCAAATGACCCAAAACTAGGTTTTCAAGTGTTGCCCTAGGCAAGACAAACTATTTTTAGTATTAATGACCTTGACCCTATTGATCTGAAACTCAATCCCAATCTTCCTCTTCCCATAAGATAACTATCTTATCATCATACCTCATTCATAAAAAGTTATTTGATGGAAAAGAAAAACCTATTTTTAGTAATATTGATCCCAAACTTCCTCTTTCCAGAAGGTATCTACATACCAAGCATGAAAATTGTATCTCTATTTTTACAGGAGATATTCGATGGAAGTGAAATATATGACGCCCAACAACCCACCTGACCAACGACATACCTCAATCTAATAACCAGGATCTTTTTTTTGAAAACCTAGTTAAATATACTTATGTCACATGGGATTGGAAAACAAATGTGATTCATGTTTATGTGATTCTTAATAAGGAGATGTCTATTAATAGTCCCAGATAAAGAAAGTTGTTGTATTTGGGTTTACCGTCGCTGTAATAGTATTTCAATCATATTGCGACGTCCAGCTAATTACAGGTGGAGGAAGACCCCGAGTACACAGAGGCACCTGGGTAGAACCACCGACCTACCGCGAGCCAGCTGGAAGGCTTTCTCACCTGAAAAATCCGAAGCCCCTACTGGGATTCGAACCCACAGCAGTGAGGGGTTGAGAGATTTGTAGTCCACGACTGTAACCGCTTGGCCACGGCGGCCCCAGATAAAGAAAGGAAAATCATCTAAGATATACTGTAAGAATAAAAGGATGGTTGCTTACGTTCAACACGGAGGCAAGGTAGTCGGCCTGGCTAGCCATATGGGACAGATTCTTGTTTTCCTCTTTTAGTTCCTCTATGGAATGGTGCAACTGTAAGCATACATATAATCTGTAGATCAGTCACTGCCAAACAAAATTTTAGCACATATTTCTTTTGGATTTTCATTCACTTACAGTAAAAAAATAATTAACTGCTAATAATTTTTTTTTTTTTTTTCATTAAACCCAAAACATTAATACATTATAGTGACTTGTGACAACTCAAATACAGATTTAGGCATGAGAGTGTTATGACAGAGTGTGTGTGCTGTAGTGATCTTGACACCAAAAACAATCCCAGCTCTCCCTTTATGACATCTATTCATGTTCTGAATTTGGTCTCAATATCTCATTCCTACCAAAAGTTACTGAGCTTAAACAGCTTTAGTGAGAATAGTGAGAAGAGAAAACTGACAGACTTAACACAAATCATACCGCTTCGTTTTCGGACAAAGCTTCAGCAAGAGAAAGCCTCCTTTCCTCTGCCAATTCTCGCCAGTATGACTCTGGAATGGGGTCTGAAAACACAAATTTATATCATTAATAACTTGACTGAAGTGCAGGGTATTCATTTATAAATATAAAAAGAGTTTGTTTTTTTTCTTTCGGACATTCAAAACTTCAAATAATGCCAAAAATATTGATTTTTATTTGATTTTAACAAATTATTTTGATTTCCAATCGGTTAATAATGTAAACCCTGGATGTAATAAAATCTTAACAGCCACAAAAAATGCTCAATAAGGTGTGACGCATAAGCATTTCATTTTTGCTTTACATTAAGTATATTCAGGAACAATAAAGCAGTGCTGAGATTCTTTACAGATCACAAAAAAAAAGTAATTTATGTTTATTTATGAATAGAAGCAGGTAAGACATCTCAAAACACAAATTGTACAAGATAGCTCAAATTACTTAAATATACAGCTAACGTTTAAGCACCAATGTGATCATGATTACTGTTAACATGATGAGGGTTTTCATTATTTACCGATCGCCGATCAAAATCATCATTTAGAACGGCAAAAAAACGAACGGTTATTTATTTAGCCGGTCCCTTAAAATGAACGGGAAAGTAGTTTTCAAATATTATGGACAGTCATTCTCATAGCGCACTGCTCTATTTCGTGAGTCACTGAAACGTTGCTGTTGATTGGTCAATTGAAAATGAAAGAACTAATCATAAACGTTGTAACTAAAATATCACCAAAGACGCCAGCAAAAAGAAGAAAAATCCAAAATCTAATTTTCGCTTCAAAGCCAAAAATGGTTAGAAAATATACAGTTTCATGGTCAGGGCTCTCCTTTGACCCGAGCTCCCGGGTTTTGACCCAGGAGATTTCTCAATGACGCTTATTTGACCCGGGGTAAAATTGTACCAAGCGTCATTTTGACCAGGGGCAATAACAGCTGGTGCGTCAATACCACCAGATCAGTTGATCATAAAAGTACCGCCTCAAACAGATTACATGATCAATAAGTGCAACTGACCCCCCCATTGACTCGCTATCACTGTCAGTTACTCTAATTAGCCTAATAAATTCTCAAATTGCTTCAGCATTTTTCGTATACACCACTGAATGTAATTGCCGATTGTGTAACTAACCTAATTACAAATTTCCGTATTGCGTCGGCAATCTTCGTGAACTTCTGTACACGAGGTTGCTGGATCCCGTTTTTGACTACGTGAGAAAGATTACAGGCAAGGAACCATGACAAAATGTGTTTACTTCCTATGGCTGTTATTTAGGTTAATTACCAATCGGAATCGGCTGAAATTTTTATTGTTTGATAATAACAAATAGTTTAATGGCAGTATTTTAACCATGCTGGTTTAAATGAAAGGTGTGATGATTGTAACAAATAGGAATGATTAGTCTGTCAACTGAAAATATTGGACCAAAACCGAAAGTAGATCGACTCTTACAGAATCAAACAAGGTTTAAAAAAAAACAAAAAAAACCACAAAAAACAACAACAAAAAAAAAAACAAGAGGCCCATAGGGCCTCAAATCGCTCACCTGAGTACCACTGCTCTTATTCAACCTAGTATACATGTATCATACTGATATACATGTTTCTCAGGAACTTGAGTTTTTCTTATACATTTTAGCAATAGTATGGTACTGCTGATTGAAAATGGACAAAAACAGAGATGGTCCTTAACCTTTTCCCACATAAAAACTCATTTTGATGCCCTTTATAGGTACCACATAAATCCTGATCTGCAGAAAGCCCCACTTAAACCTTTCCAAATTTAATTGTAAAATCCTCATCCCCAGACCACTAAGGAGCAGCAAACAGCATAAAACCTGATCAGCCTGCGAGTAACAGTTGGACTTGCAGACTGATTAGGTTTTATGCTACTCACATAGGTATTTTATAGATCTCTATGAGGAAAAGGGTTAATTATTATGAAATAAGAAGCAATTTATTACAAAGTGTATTTAATCATTCGTTTGTGGTTTTTAAGAGGTGTTTGGTAATCCCTGTGTACTGGAACACTGACATGAACCAAAGTAAAGGCAGACGATCTGCATATTCACCCCCCCCCCCACAATCACTTTCATGATGATGTTGATGCTGCTGCTGATTTAGGATAGTATGAATAACCCTTATATCTCTATCAGGTGGCTTTGTGTAAAACTAGCCTAGTATCTCATATACATAGTAGCAGGTAATGTAGTTTTGCACTAACTCAGTGGGGCAACACAGTCCAGAAAATGTGACCTCTGCCAGAAGGTCAGACTAAGCTATAGGAATGGTATTTGTGGTAATGTTATCTTCTCCACCTCTGCATATGTAGTGGAATCACCCAAATGACCTATCAGACTAGTGGACTATCTCATCTAAGGGTACAATTTATTTATTTGTTTCTAGCTGGTTTTCTCTCTCTCTCTCTCTCTCTGTTAGACTTCTCTCTCTTTAATAAGTGGCTTTGTAATTTAATGTAACTTTTTGCATTTTATTAAGCTACCAAGACATATTTCTTGTTTTGTTTATGAGCTGATGCATTCTTTTTATGCATAAATGTAACAAAATATCACACTGAAAAATATTCAACTTCTATAAATCTGATCTGTAAAGGATCAACTTTTGGAGAGGTAGCCTGAACTGCAGAAAAGCTACAGTTAAACATTACCAATTTTCATAGTAAAATCCTCATCACCAGACCACTGAGGAGCAGCGAACAGTATAAAACCAAATCAGCCAGCAAGTTACTTGTAGGCTTGTACAATTTATTTTAAAATCTGGCCAGTAGTTTTGAAGAAGATGATTTTTAAAGTTTTCATTTTTTTTTCTTTTTGTTGCCATGGCAACCAGAGTTCTACATGGATCAAGTTTATTTTAGCAACTTTTGTGAAGGTTGACCCAAGGATCATCCCTGCCAAGTTTAATCAAATTCTGTCCAGTGGTTTCAGAGGAGATGTTGTTTAAAGGTTTCTCTATATACATAAAAGGCAAATAAGCCCCGCCCCTGGCGGCCATGTTTTTTTACAGATCGGAATAATTTTAGCAACTTTGGTAGAGGTTGACCCAAGGAACATCTGTACCAATTTATTTTAAAATCTGGCCAGTAGTTTTGAAGAAGATGATTTTTAAAGTTTTCATTTTTTTTTCTTTTTGTTGCCATGGCAACCAGAGTTCTACATGGATCATTTTTATTTTAGCAACTATTGTGAAGGTTGACCCAAGGATCATCCCTGCCAAGTTTAATCAAATTCTGTCCAGTGGTTTCAGAGTAGATGTTGTTTAAAGGTTTCTCTATATACATATAAGGCAAATAAGCCCCGCCCCTGGCGGCCATGTTTTTTTACGGATCGGAATAATTTTAGCAACTTTGGTAGAGGTTGACCCAAGGAACACCTGTACCAAATTATTTTGAAATCTGGCCAGTAGTTTTGAAGGAGATGATTTTTAAAGTTTTCAAATTATTTTTCTTTTTGTTGCCATGGCAACCAGAGTTCTTCATGGATCAACTTTATTTTAGCAACTTTTGTAGAGCCTCACCCAAGGAACATTCCCGCCAAGTTTCATTAAATTCTGTCCAGCGGTTTCAGAGGAGATGTCGTTTAAAGCAAATTGTTGACGACGCACGACACACGACGACGGACGACCACAAAAGCTCACCTTGAGCACGTTGTGCTCAGGTGAGCTAAAAACGTAATGATGAAGGTAAGTAAAACTTTTATTTTTCCTTAGCTATCTTTCTGTATTGAATAACTGATAATGATTTGAGCAATTATGTTTTAATATGCCTGGATATTTAAATTATCTATGTAATTTTGAATGATATTGGTCAGATATTTTTTTTTTTTTACTCTTAAGTATTTGTTTTTGATTTAAAATTTCCTTCCAAATTTTTTTTATTTAAATAAAAAAAGTAGCTCAAGTCTCATAAAAATATTGCAGCTGTCATTTTCTTTCCACATTAAGGGAATAATTTTTTCACCATTTAAAAAAATAAAAATAAAACCTAGATATTCTAGAATTTATAAATTAAATTATCCTGTTTACATTTGAAATTAACAACAGTTTATTATGATGACTTGGACTATTCCATGATAAAAATGCAGCTTCCCAATGTGACTACACTTCTAAGTAATGGAACAGATTATAATTCTTATTTTCATTTATTTTTTGGTTGACTATTTTCAGGAGTTCCAGTTACATGCTTTGTGTTTCACTGTGACAAATAATCTGTCATTGATGGCCCAGAATGAACTCATCATCATTCAGCAGGAGAAAGGGGGCTACCTTCCTAGAGAACAAATCATCAGCATACGCCAGATATTCATTATATTCTTATGTTTTGTATGCAATATTATAGAAATAACTTTAATTTTTATTTTGTTTTGATTTAAAACAGGATTACTTTTAATCAGAACACTTATTGCAAATAATATGTACATACAATAAACAAGTATACATTACATACAAACTTTGTTAATCTAAACATGTATATCAATACATGTTAAATTTGTGACATATTATGATCTAAGCGAAATACTGCAAATTTTATTTGACTCTTAAGAATTTATTTTTGACTCTTGAAAATCTGGCCCCAAGAGTCAATGACTCTTGGGTTTCAAAGACTATGGAGAGCCCTGCATGTTGATTTACATTTTGTTATTAGCTATTGTGTTCCTCTGTTGCTGTTTACGTTTTAATCATGATCGGTTCAATTCATAGTCTGGCTTTGTTCACACTTACTTTTGGTAACATATTGTTCAATTCACATGAGTTGAAATATTCTTGTTGATATATATTGAAAATAAGTAAATTATTGCTTTAAATAAATAAACGCATATTTACTATTGAGCATAACCAATTCCGCATTAATTGAAAGCCTATGTTTATTTTCTCCCGACAATTAGAATTCTGTTTCATTGGTTAAGCACATAACTATATTGAATTTCAATTTTATTTAAATTTTTTTAAATATATTTTAAACAGTCATTTTTCAAATTCTTCATGCTCTTATCATTTTTGCTTTGGATTAGACTTGAAAGAAGAATTAAAAGCTGCATTTAAGACACTTAGCATTGAAGAGGTGTCTGTTGATGATGTTGATAGCAGTAGTAGTAGTAGTGAGTGAATCAGAGTCAGATTTGTACATGTAAAATAAATTAGCAAGCAGAAATTAAAGTTAATTTACATTTATAGAAACTGTTGAGGAACAAAATTTTATTTTGATATGGATTTTTAAGCTATTGAGATATTAAGCTCAAGCTATTGATCGGAGAAAGGGTCAACCACTTTGATGTGTTTATAAATGAATGCTTTAAGAGTAAGTAATATTACAATTTACACATTTTTAAATTTGTTTTGGTCACTTCTTTTCAACCAGAGCACTAAAATATCACTCAAAAATGTCTCAATTTCAGCGGCACCTTTGACCTCCTAACTGGTTGTTTTCACCAAAATATCTGTGCAATCAATAATAATGAAAACCCTGCAAAATTATGATTTAAGAAGGGAAGGTGCTATGTCCAGTATGTCTTAGACTCTTACCTTTCACCATGAGATCATAAGCCTCCTGGTCCAGGTCTGTGGCCCCGACACCACTGTCATTGTGGCTGACAGAGGCCCCAACAGCCTTACCATCATCAAAGGGTCCTAACGGGTCCGTCTGTGTTGTGTCTTCTCGCAGATCAGGTCTGTCCGTCTGTGTGCCACTCTCATTAAACTCTCTGCGCTTGTCCCAGAATACTTTCACAGGTGTACTGGTTGCAAATATCTTTGGCTGAATCATCTTTTTCTTTGAAGATTTCTGCCTCTGTTAATAATAATTATAATAATGATAATAATAACTACAAGAGCTGTCAGAGGACAGCACGCTCGACTATTCAAAATGCTTGTTGGTAAATCAAATGAAATGAATTTCAATTCTCGCCCTTCACATACCCTGTACATAATAATAGTCAAAAATGATATACCTTGATAGTCTGATACCCCTTAATATTTTTATGATGTCTAAAATCAATCCCATGCCTAGTTACTGAGACATAAGCACAATAACACTGTGCATGCAAAACTTTAACCAAAAATCCAAGTTAGAAAAGGGCCATAATTTGCATCAGTCCAAAAGTTATCCTCCTTAGTTTTCTCATGCCCTTGAAGACACTCCTTAACTTTCTAGTCAATTCCACAAGCAATTTCTGAGATATAAGCTGGATATTAGCTTGAATGCAAAAAATTAACCAAAATTCTAAGTTAAAAGGGGGTCATTATTTTTAATATATTCCATCAAGTGTTATCTTCCTTTATAGTATGATACCCCTAAGCATATTAAAGATGTTTCAAATCAATCCCATGCCTGGATACTGAGATATAAGCATGAAAGTAACTTGCATGCAAAACTTTAACCACAATTTCTAAGTTAAAAAGGGGCAATAATTTGTAACATATTCCATCAGAGTTATCTATCTTGGTTGTCTGATGCCCCTAAACATATTCATAAACTTTCAAGTCAATACCATGAATGGTTATTGAGATACAAACTAGATAGTAGCTTGCACGCAAAACTTTAACCAAATTTTCTATTGCATGCAAAACTTTAACCAAAATTTCTAAGTTAAAAAGGGGCCATAACTCATATTAAATTCAGTCAAGAGTTATCTACCTTGGTTGTCTGATGCCCCTGAACATACTTATAAACTTTCAAGTCAATTCCATAAATGGTTATTGAGATATAAGGTTGATGGTAACTTGCATGCAAAACTTTAACCAAAAGCTGCAACGCCAACGCTACAATAGCTCTCATATTCTTCGAATAGTCGAGCTAAAAATCAGTTATGTCGGGCCTTTTTTTGGTGCTTTGGGGGAAATGTGGCGGGTCCTTTCAGGTGGGGAAAATATGTCGATCAGGGGAATATTTACTTATGAAGAAAACATAAAAAAAAACCCACTAATTATGCTGTAACTGAAAAACACTTATTTTTTTTTTATTTCATTTTATAATTAAATTTACAATAGTATGTCTCTACTGCTTTCCTTGCATGCCATTTTTTTAAAATGAAAATGTGTTTTTATCATGAAATTTTTTTGATTGAATGGAAAAAAAGTACACTTTTTTATTAGGGGAATGGGGCCGAATATTGGCCCCAAAATCGGCATAAAAAAAGGCCTGTATGTATATAAGATCAATGATAAACATATATATATTGTTCATCAATGTTAAAGTTTGGTAAGTAATATACATATATTCATGAATAAAACCTGCAACCGTAAGTTTCAATAGTCATCTCCAATTTTGAACCTTCCAAAGTCTAGTCACTGCAGTAATGACATACTGAGGTTTTTTTTTCTGCCTATTTTGGGAGAGGGACCCTACCCACAAATATGAAATAATTTAGACATATTTCAGCTAATTGGGAATTCTTCAGACAGAAAAGCAACTTAGAAACATATTGTTTTAAAGAGACATTTTTTTTAAGCAACATCATTAGATAAACAAAAAAATATCCCAATTGGGAATAAATATTTCCAATTTTCAACTGGGACTGGGACAGAGAGATATTCAGACCCTACAAATAGGCAGAAAAACCAAACAGACCTACTATGTTTTTTTCTTTATAAGAAATTATTCAAAAAGATCCAGTAAACTTAAAGTATTTATGCTTTATTATTTAAGTTCAGTTTCATTCTAGATAATATGCCTAGATCTTGACATGGAATATCCAGTCATTCAATTAAACTTGGGGCAGGGATCATTTTGGGCCGCCATATCGCGATATTCTCATATTTTTCATTAAAATTGCACCAGAAATCATCAAATGGGATAAAAGTTTTCATCAGTCAGAGAGGGTGAAAATGTAAATACAAAAAGTGTCCTATCTAGCCCCGCCGCCTCTGATCTGTGCCCTGCTTGCCTTTGTTGGCAAAATTTCTATTTTCGCCTTCACAGCATCCTTTGATTTTGCTGATGGTCCAAGTGTGTGAGTGTGTCATGAAATACACACGAAACTTTCAGTTAGCTATTCAACTTCAACTCACAGCCGATTTTGTGCAGGTATTTGATTTGGCATTTTAATTAATTCTACTTAATTTATGTAGGAAGTATTATTGTCTACTGTGTCTACTACTTCTTGAGGGAAATAAACAATGCTGATTATTTACCTAAATCACACATTCTGCCATTTTTTATTTCAAAATATGACGAAGCAGGAAACATGACCTAGTCCAGTCATCCGATAAATGACTTGTACATTGAAAGTTTATTCAACCCAATACCAACACTCATCACATCTACAGATTAGTCATTTGCAGACGAAAGAAAAACTCCACCTTGATTGTCTGATTCCCCTTAACATATTCATAAACTTTAAAATCAATACCATAATTGGTTACTGAGATATAATGTTGATAGTAACTTGCATGCAAAACTTTAACTAAGAGCTGCAACGCCAATGCAAGGGCGACTACAATAGCTCTTATATTCTTTGAATAGTTGAGCTAAAAAATCCCCTTAAAATTTGCCAAATGGGCAAAAAATCTCATTCACTTTCTGACCCAAAATGACCCCTGTTGGGGTGAAACCGTTTTTTTTTTTCTTGGGGTATATTGGCAATTTTGGGGGTAAATAGCCTCTACAGTGGGTAAATAGGCACAATCTTTTTCTCATCTCGTCCTACCAACCTGTTGGCCAACCACTCCTCCATCTGACGTCACCTGAATGGTCTTCAGCGTCTTCCTCTCTCCTACTGTCACTACCTGTGTTCCCTGAGCATGAATAGATTTTCTAGAGTATAATCATTACAACGCTTCAACAAGTTTCCGTCTTAAGCTATCAATGACACTGCAGTTTGTTAATTTCTTTTTAAAATTATTTCCCCAAATGAAAAGCATCTCATTTATAACCAGATGATACTTGGAAAGGCAAATATTGTTACCAGGTATCGAAAATTCCACTCGTCCTTCATATTTACGAGTAGATTGTGCCACCGGGCGAGTGAAAAAGTAGCCTGCTCACCCGACAGAATGAGTGGAAAATCGCCAAAGTAGAAGACTACTAGAATGAGCATAGTCAATGTGTTTACATTTTATCGAAGGAAAACCAGAAACAAAGACGGTGTTTTGGGTTACGGGCACTATATAAAACACTGAAGAACGCACTCGATTTGTTGACACGCCTCCAATTGAACAATGTGTACTGAGCTTATTGTCACAATTTTTTTGTGCATGATTATTTTTTTCTAATGTCTTAATTATCAATTTTATTTTAGAATTTTGGAATCAAAATGCTATTAAAACTAATTGAAAAACAAACTTTAATATTGAAAATGAAAACATGCACGAACATCTGTCCTGAGTTTCAATCGAACAAACCACTGTTGTCTGCTGAATTTTGAAAATAGAGTAGAATTTAGGATGAGTGGCACTAAAAGAATTTTTGATCCCTGGTAATGCATGATTAAGTAGTGACTGTGTAATCACTTCTATATAGTGAGACGCCCAGACCAAAGAGTAACCCTAGAGACCAACTTCATTTCAATGTAGTATTTTTCTACACATAGGTGAAACAGCCATTAATCTAAGGACTGATTTTATGAGACGTTGCTCAGCTTAAAGTTACTTTATTAAAATTGTTAGGTTGAAACTTAAAAGTATGTACATCATATAAAAGCTAGTTTTACTGCAAAGCAGTATAATCTCTACTGAGATCCGCTCCAGTTATTTTTTTCGTATTGGCCTCTGCTGGATCTCTACTCAGGCCTTATATAAAAGCTTCGGGAAATTTACACTGATATCCCTTCCTTGTTTCGGCCGTTCAAATGAATTGTTTTAGCATGCACACATAAAAATCCACGCAGATATAGTATGTAGATATATTTTTCTTTGCTTGTCGATTTCACCAGTTAACAAGCTACGGACTCACAAAACCTCCAAACTCGCCATTAAGACCGCCATATTGTTTACATGCGAGGGTAATCACTTGACTAATCCGTGATTGGAAAAATAAAGTTAGGTTCACCTCGCGCGTTATGCGGTATAGAGCAATACGTGGTTTTCTCTATCTATAAGTAAATAGAACATACTTCACATAAAATTTATTTTGAAAAATCATTTCATACAGCAAAATCCTTTTGATTTTCCCAAAGCCAACTTATTGCCAAACACCATTTACCTTTTGTTGTTGAACAATCGTAGCTGAACCAAACTGTAATTTAAACTGCTTCGCCACTAAACATGTGATCAATATTTACAAAATGTCTGTTTAAAACTATGAGGTGAGCGATTTGGTGTTTTCTGTCGCTGTATTTTATGAAATCGGAAAGCTAAGACAATAATGTTGAATTAAATGGATAAAAAAATATATCTACTTACTGTATATATATCTGCATGGATTTTTATGTGTGCATGCTAAAACAATTGATTTGAACCGCCGAAATGAGGTAGGAGTATTGGTGTAAATTTCCCGAAGCTTTTAAATAAGGCCTGGGTAGAGATCCTGCGGAGGCCAATACTGAGATCCCCTCCTGGCCGATTTCATTAAATATGGCGACGGAAAACACCAAACCGCTCACCTCAGAGTTTTAAACAGACATTTTGTAAATATTGATCACGTGACTAGTGGCGAAGCAGTTTAAACTACAGCTCGGTTCAGTTAAGACAGCAAAACAGCAAAAGGTAAATGCTCTTTGCCAATAAGTTGGCTTTGGGAAAATCAAAGAAATTTTGCTGTATGAAATGATTTTTCTAAATAAAGTTTATGTGAAATACGTTCTATTTAGTACTTATAGATTGAGAAAACCACACACCGCTCTGTACCACAAAACCCGCGAGTTGGACCTAACTGTAGTTATCCAATCACGAATTAGTCACGTGATAACCATCGCCTGTAAACAATATGGCGGTTTAAATGGCGAGTTTGGAGGTTTCGTGAGTCCGTAGCTGTAAAACTGGTGAAGTCGGTAAGCTAAGACAATGATGTTGAATGAATGGAAAGAAAAATATGTCTTCTTACTAGACATGCGTGGATTTTTAGGTGTGCATCCTAAAACAATCTATTTAGTCAGCTGAAACGAGGTAGGGGTATCGGTGTAAATTTCCCGAAGCTTTTATATAAGGCCTGGGTAGAGATCCAGCGGAGGCCAATACGAAATAAATAACCCGAGCGAATCTCAGTAGAGATTAAGTAGAGATTACAAAGCAGTAATACTTGATTTCTGTCATGGGGTTTATAACCATGATGGTTGGGTCACTGATCTGACCTTCAATTTTTCAAACCAGCAGAAGAACAATCTTCGTAAATATGTGCTAAGCACATGTGGTAGTCCTAACTCCTGTAGTCTAAATACAGAATAACACGGCGGTTTATCTAAGCAGAACTGTACAAATACATTTTTGCATTTAAATATGAATGAATGTCTACAAAGTATTAATTTAAGTAACAGACTTACAGCTGCTTGCTTTTTAGCTACATTAAATGAACACTTTGCAAGGCTAGAATATATGGGATAGAAACTATTATTTTTTTTTGAACTTATGGATAAATTTCACCTAGCAATATCGTATTTTTTTCCACTGGCATATTTTAATTGCTGTAATTGATAGTTAAATTCTAGTTACGAAGCTGCATAGTATTTTATAATTTCGTTTTTATTCATAATACAATTTTTTTATAACTTACTTTCGCCTTTCCATTTGGGTTGGCATTTTCTTTCGAAATTTGTGTTGGCTGAGTTAGTGTCGACATGTTGTTGTGTTGAGTTTCCCGCAATCTGTGAGCCAATGAAAGTTTCGAAAGTTTCTCGCGCATTCGGAATGTTTCGGATACGTATACCCATTCAGAACATCTCGCCCACTTCTCCGAAATCAATCGTAGCTACTCGGCCTTATCCGTCAGTGGTCGGATACGCGAGATGTTCCGAATGCTCCGAAATCCGACCAACGACGGATAAGGCCGAGGCTTTACGATTGATGTATACCGATTGTTCAAGAGGCCCGCATGAGGGTGCAATGAGCAGAAAATCGTTAAATTGATGTGAAATGAAATATCATTTACTCTCATGTTAAAGTGTTTTTTTTCTTTTTCAATTATTTGTTTTGTTAAATAAATTATATTTAATTCGTAATGAATTGCTTTGAAATATGTATTTGCCCGGTATATGGCCAAATTACATAGGCCTAATTAATTATATTTCTTTTTTTGGAAAAATGGACTTTTTTAAAGTTATGGATAGGAATTAACATTAAAGTATTTATCATAAATGTGAGATATTATGTATATACATATATATATATTGTTGTTGGAAAATGTACCTTTATATGAGTTTTCATTTAAAGTGCATTGTGAAGCATGACTATTTGAATGACTACCTTCGCTTTCTTCTTTCTTCTTCCTTGATGTACATAACCCACTCTGGGGTATTGTCGTACATGAGTGTATGTACAAAGATGTGTGTACGGCGCGCATGTATGTACAGTGCAGAGTAAAAACGGTTAAAACAGGCAAATTCTCAGTTTACCCCAGCGTCACCAGGCCTCTCTTGAAAGCCTCTACGCTATCGACAGTATTTCAGTCATAGAGACGTCCAGCTAATTACTGGTGGAGAAAGACCCGGAATGCATGATGGCATCTGGGTAGAACCACCAACCTACCGCAAGCCAGCTGGAAGGCTTCCTCACATGAAAATCCAAATGACTCCGATTCGAACCCACGCGGTGAGGGGCTGAGTGAGTGATTAAGTCAGCGGCTTTACCCTCTTGACCATGGAGGCCCTGTGAAGCTTGAAAAGAAAGGTTACTATATACATAAAAGAGAGACAGAGATCCTCTGATAGAACATAGGTGTATCAAATGTTATTTGTGTTGATTTTGGGGAAAGAAAACTTTGATAAATATCAAATTAGGCAAATATTGCTTGAATTTAAAGAAAATTTCAGAGGGGAAAATGTTGACAGTAACTGTTGACCTTTCTCCTTCAGTCAGTGTACGACCTGCTGCCATCTCCAACAAATCTCTACAGATGGAACTTGGCTGATATGCCTGAGTGTCCACTATGTAAACAGAGAGTTACAACATGTGCTGTCCTCCTGTACAGTGGCCCTGACCCAAGGACGCTACAGATGGAGACATGATGCTGTACCCAGAAGCAAAGCAGATTGTCTAGAGAGAGAGAGAGAGAGAGAGAGAGAGAAGAAGAAGAGACCTAAGCGCCACAACAATCCCAACCACAATTATCACATTTGTCCGTGAGGGGGAAACAGTGCAGACAACAAAGCAGCTCACTCAAGGACTCTTAGCGCGGGCCAGTGACTGGGAGATGCAGACAGACCTGGACAATAAGCTTGTCTTCCCTTCAGTTGTCCAAACAACCAGATATTGTCATGTGGTCTGTCCGAGAGAAGAAGCAGATCATGGTTGAGCTGACTGTACCACGGGAAGAGCGCTGTCAGATAGCTCATGAAACCAAACAAATGAAGTACACAGAACTCAAGGAGTTATGCCAGGAAAGGGGATGGAACATGTGGCTGTTCCCACTGGAGGTTGGCTGCAGAAGATTCCCTGCACAGTCAGTTTGGAAAACAATGTGCTCTCTAGGAATAGTTGGAAGAGAGAGAAAAGCTGAAGTGCAGACAATTGGGAAGTCTGCGGGAAGGGCATCCAGCTGGCTCTGGAGCGAACATGAGCAACAGAGCTGGAAGCCAGGTACTGAGGGGCAGTGAGTCATGAACACTGTTGATCCGCCATCCAAGAAGGTAAGGTTTTGGGCTCAATGGATCGAAACCCTTCTGGATGGTGCCCAGCTGATGACCTCAGTACTCTGCAGTATCAACTGTTTATTCAATGTTCATTTACGATTTTCTCATTAAGAAGGAAAAAACAACAACAATCAATAAAAACCTGTCTTGTAAAATAAAATACGTTAAAAGCCAAGCAAAATAGAAGAACAAATTTGAACAAGACTGAAATGCATTTTACCAGTCTTGGGATGTCTCAGACCTTTCTATGCAATTTATATCAATGTCTGTATGAAGAATTACAAAATCCCTGCTGATGTAGGGATGCAGTTTTCTCTGTAGAATTGCATTTGATCAAATTCAGGAGATAGTGCATTTGAATTGTGGAGGCATTATGTCTATTGGCACTAAATCTTGGTCATTTCACTTTTTCTTCTTCAAATGTTCTGCTGCAGGCAAATATAGCCTCCATTTTTCCTACAAATTGATTGTTTAACCCATTACAAACTACAGCAATTACAAGGGTGATCCATACCCTCACTAGCTTGGTAAATGAAAATTGTTAAGAAGAGATAAAATTCACTTAAAGGTCAAGATCTATACAAAAAGATATGTCACAATGATTTAAGACCACCGTAAGAGATTTGAAATAGTGTTTCTTATATAGCCCCAACTCAAACTGGTTTAGCTGTGCTATAAGCACTGTAATGTTATTTACCTTTCAACACTGTCAATAAGTCATCTCTCCCTCCCCCCCACACACACAAAATACTGACAATAATAACACATGAAACTTGTACATTTAATCAGCTAATCATTGATACACCCCATTCTTAATTACTCAAACAAACAAAAATGATATAAAAATGCGAAAAAATAGCAACAACTAAAGGCATATCAATCCCTGTTTTTTTTTGTTTTTTTTTTTTGTCTTTGAGTTAGATAGAGCAACACCATTTATTACAATTTACACTGGACAAGTCCTGAACTTCATCTTAATAGAAACTTTAGCAGTTACTGCTAAAAGAAATCCCCTTTATACCCCACCTCTGGGGAAAATCTCCCATAAATAACACCAGTTTTACAAACACATATTACACCTGACATCAACAGAAAGAAAAAAAAATAAACATATGAGACTGGATTGTCGGATACCAAGGTGAATATATATTATCCTGAAGCTCAACATGATTGTATTTAAGCTAATGTTACTTTTATCTGATGATGCTGGGATCAGATTCGTACATACATTATAGCCAATGCATGTACTGCTGCTACCTTTCTTCACGTGTTAACTGGATTTTTTTTTATATATATTTCTGACAGTCATATAATTAATTTAGTTCTTGGATCCTACTCTCCAAGTGGTAAGAGTGTCTGCCAAAGGTGAAGGGAGGTCATAAGTTCAATCCATGGCCCTGACGTACAAAAGTTGTTACTAGTCTATTAGAATAACACCTTTGCTTTGCACTAAGCATGTAAAGGTAGTTCAAGAATAGGTTAGCCTAGTGCCAGGATATTGTGACTGGGTGTGGTATCATGCCATTGACTTTGTCTGTAGCATGCAACTGTAGTGAGGCAGCATTGTAGGACTCATGTAAACATGGTCCCAAATGACCAGCATTATGTTGGTGGGAAAACATTGCAAGCATCACAAGCGTCCACATTTGTGTACCCGTTATATGTGATATCATCCTACTTTCAGTTTGGTGATAACCCCTATGGGTGTGATAACCAGTGCCAAGAATAGCATGTTGGCTGAGCGGCTCATTGATGGGACTACTATAGCATGGGTAATACCTGTAGTATGTATTGTGATAATATTTTTAAAAAAAATCATGGCATATGGGAGTGATCAATAACTATATATCAATCCATAAGTTTATAATTAAAATAGAAATGACATATTTATTGTATAAAACAGAAGTTCAACATGTATATGTAATATAATGTTCTGAATATTATGTATACAGGGATATCTAAAAATTTTTTAACATCTCAAATGCTTCTATATATATATAGCACACTGTAAATGCTTACTCCATAATATAAACACTGTATAAAGTTTAAATAAAATAAAAACCAACATATCACATAACGAGGGCCTGGAAAACCATTTTAAATTTTTTTTTATATATGTAGTCATATAATACTGGTCTTTGACTAAATCAGCTACTGGCTTCATTGAGCATCTAAGTAATGGTACTGTTCTCCGTAACAGTCCAATTAATAACACTTCCACAAGGGACTGAGACTATTTCAAGATTCCACACAGTTGTGTACACGGCAAAAGAATTCCAACCCAACATCTAGAAAATACTTATTAAGTAAGATCTCAGGCCTGAGCTTTAAAACATACTCATCATTTCTATAGAATCAAACATTCATATTTATTTTGCATTTAAGAATGAAAATCATTCTTAAGTGTAACCAGGTCAAGTTTTCTTAGTTTCTTCTCTTATCAATGCAGCTAGCCGCTCAAATGCCTGGAAAAGAAAAAAAGATTTGAGAAAAAAAAGTCATAAACTGCGTTCAATTTCAAAATTATGAGAATATAACTTACATCTGTAGTTATTTTATGAACACTGATATATCATTGCTAATATTTTATACTTTGAATAAATCGAAATTAGCAGGGTTTAGGAATTGTTTAAACAAAGACCTATTAAACATGTTTATAGGTCTTTGACATTCTCAATAATTAGAAACACACAATACAGAAAAATGTATAAATGACAATCACTGGTAGTTTATTTTTCAGGAATACTGCCATACTATGTTAATATGTATAAATTCTGTAAAAAAATTAGAATATGCTATAAAGTACAAGTAACTACAATCAGATTTTGTTATCTCAACTCCAGCTATGACTTATGTTTCTTCATTTCATATCTGTACTCCAACTATCACTTAATCTCATATTTTTGCAAATTAAAGATACCAAAATAGAGGACAATATTTTTTTCTAATTTGATTGTTTAATGACCTAAAATCACATAAAACTCAGTCAATCAAAGCCAACAAATACTATGAAAAACAAGAGGCCCAAGGGCCATAAACGCTCACCAGTGTAAATCAGCATATTCAAGATGATTTTTTCTATAAGGAAATCAAATGACAAACCAGAGTTTTCAATTATTTTTTCTATTTGTTGCCATGGCAACCAGAGTTCTTCATGGATCAACTGTATTTGAGCAATTTTTGTAGAGGCCCACCCAAGGATCATACATGCCAAGTTTTATCAAATTCTGTCCAGTGGTTTCAGAGGAGATGATTTTCAAAGTTTTCAATTATTTTTTCTATTCGTTGACATGGCAACCAGAGTTCTTCATGGATCAACTTTATTTGAGCAATTTTTGTAGAGGCCCATCCAAGGATCATACATGCCAAGTTTTATCAAATTCTGTCCAGCGGTTTCAGAGGAGATGATTTTCAAAGTTTTCAATTATTTTTTCTATTTGTTGCCATGGCAACCAGAGTTTCTTCATGGATCAACTTTATTTGAGCAATTTTTGTAGAGGCCCACCCAAGGATCATACATGCCAAGTTTTATCAAATTCTGTCCAGTGGTTTCAGAGGAGATGATTTTCAAAGTTTTCAATTATTTTTTCTATTCGTTGACATGGCAACCAGAGTTCTTCATGGATCAACTTTATTTGAGCAATTTTTGTAGAGGCCCATCCAAGGATCATACATGCCAAGTTTTATCAAATTCTGTCCAGCGGTTTCAGAGGAGATGATTTTCAAAGTTTTCAATTATTTTTTCTATTTGTTGCCATGGCAACCAGAGTTCTTCATGGATCAACTTTATTTGAGCAATTTTTGTAGAGGCCCACCCAAGGATCATACATGCCAAGTTTTATCAAATTCTGTCCAGTGGTTTCAGAGGAGATGATTTTCAAAGTTTTCAATTATTTTTTCTATTGTTGACATGGCAACCAGAGTTCTTCATGGATCAACTTTATTTGAGCAATTTTTGTAGAGGCCCATCCAAGGATCATACATGCCAAGTTTTATCAAATTCTGTCCAGCGGTTTCAGAGGAGATGATTTTCAAAGTTTTCAATTATTTTTTCTATTTGTTGCCATGGCAACCAGAGTTCTTCATGGATCAACTTTATTTGAGCAATTTTTGTAGAGGCCCACCCAAGGATCATACATGCCAAGTTTTATCAAATTCTGTCCAGCGGTTTCAGAGGAGATGATTTTCAAAGTTTTCAATTATTTTTTCTATTTGTTGCCATGGCAACCAGAGTTCTTCATGGATCAACTTTATTTGAGCAATTTTTGTAGAGGCCCACCCAAGGATCATACATGCCAAGTTTTATCAAATTCTGTCCAGCGGTTTCAGAGGAGATGTCTTTTAAAGCAAATTGTTGACGACGGACGACAGACGACGGACGCAACGGACGAAGGGTGATCCCAATAGCTCACCCTGAGCACTTCGTGCTCTGGTGAGCTAAAAATCAAAAGGGTAGGCCTTGTGGTTTCTGAGAAGAAGATTTTTCAAGTTTTTTCTATATTAGCCTATGTAAAATCAGGTGACCCCTTGGTTGGGCCAAATTTGATCCCAGGGCCATGATTTGAACAAACTTGGTTGTGATCTACTAGAAAAAGCTGCACACCAAATATCTAAACCCCAGGCCTTGTGGTTTCTGAGAAGAAGATTTTTCAAGTTTTTCCTATATTAGCCTATGTTAAATCACATGACCCCTGGGGCGGGGCCAATTTTGACCCCAGGATCATGATTTGAACAAACTTGGTAGAGAGTCATAAGACCATGCTACATACCAAATATCTAAATCCAGGCCTTGTGGTTTCTGAGAAGAAGATTTTTCAAGTTTTTCCTATATCAGCCTATGTTAAATCAAGTGACCCCTGGGGCGGGGCCAATTTTGACCCCAGGGTCATAATTTTAACAATCTTGGTAGAGAGTCATAAGACCATGCTACATACCAAATATCTAAACTCCAGGCCTTGTGGTTTCGGAGAAGAAGATTTTTCAAGTTTTTCCTATATTAGCCTATGTTAAATCACATGACCCCTGGGGCGGGGCCAATTTTGACCCCAGGGTCATGATTTGAACAAACTTGGTAGAGATCCACTAGACAATGCTACACACCAAATATCTTAACTCTATGCCTTGTGGTTTCTGAGAAGAAGATTTTTCAAGTTTTTTTCCTATATCAGCCTATGTTAAATCAAGTGACCCCTGGGGCGGGGCCAATTTTGACCCCAGGGTCATAATTTTAACAATCTTGGTAGAGAGTCATAAGACCATGCTACATACCAAATATCTTAACTCCAGGCCTTGTGGTTTCGGAGAAGAAGATTTTTTAAACTTTCATTTTTAAAATCTATTTTTAGCGCCTGTGACCTTGATTTTTGACCAATCAAAATAATTTTAACAACTTTGGTAAAGGGCCCCATAATGAACATTCCTGTGAAGTTTTATCAAAATCCATCCAGTGGTTTAGGAGGAGAAGTTGTTTAAAGGAAAAAATGACGCAAGACGCACGCACGCACGGACGGACAGACGGACGACGGACAAAAGGCGATCACAAAAGCTCACCATGAGCACGTTGTGCTCAGGTGAGCTAAAAAAAAGCTAGAATATTCAGCCTAACTATATACATATATATTGAGGTTGAAATAGACATAAAGAAAGATACAATGTTAAATGTTTTTTGAGAACTAGATGAGAAACTTAAAGAGAAAAAGAAATAAAAATGTGGTGATTTGTGAAGTAAAACATAGGGAAAGAGAGAAAGGGGAGAGAGAGAGAAAAAGAAAGTAAGAAAGACAGTACAAGTGCCAACTCTATATGTTTATGTTTCTTGCAAAAGTCAGCATGTTGACACTGGATGAACATCATGAAAACTCATCCGGTTTAGCAAAGCCTACACATTTATCTCCAAATGTGAAGAGTACCGGTACCTTGTTCATTTGCTCCTCTGTACACAGGGAGTAGGAAGCCCGGATATATTGGCATGCCTGTGTGTCATCCAACTGGAAGGCATTTCCTGGCACAAAAAGAACTTCTTTCTCCCTGGCCTTCACTGTGATTAACTTGAAAGTGTCTGGCACATTTAGTTTGATCCACAGGAACATACCTCCTGTCGGCTCTGACCACTGGGCAAGACCTAAAAAAAACACAAATAGGAGAATAAAAAGGCAGTGCTTCTCCAGGTTGGACCATTTTGTTTTCTGCAGTATTAATTCCAACATGTTTAAATACTAGGTAGACAGTAGCACCTAATCAGAGGGTGACATAATTTCATAGACAATATCGCTGATACTAATGTATTTATTAACTTGTTTGATAAATTATTATTTACCATAAGTTCATGTATTAAATGTGTTATTACTAGCTTATTTCCCCCGTTATGGTATTGTGTAAAATTTGGTTTGTACAAAAATATCTAGATTAATGCATTAAATATCAAACAAATACTTTTTGCTCATAATTTGCTCATTACTTGATACATTATAAGCAAATTTGAACCTATTTCAACTTTTTGGATGAATCTTTTGATATTTGCTAGCAATCAAAGAGTATTGCATTCTTCCTGAAAAGGTTACATAAGCACATGCAGAAATGGTTTGGTTGTTTTTCCTTCTTCCCAAAATCCATCAATAAAGTTCAAAGAAAAATATCTTATTGTATGTATAAACTAATTTCTAAAATAAAATTACCTTTAATTTACTGACAGAAGTATTTTATAAAACATTGTTACCAATAAATTTTAAAATTTAGCTATTTGAGACATCAATATTACAATCCTTCTAGTGTACACTATGACATGCATGGAACTAGTATGTCTGTATTTTGCTTATATACGTCCACTGAATGTTTTCTGCTTTATAACTCTAATATACATAAACATCTTTACCAAACTTGGTCACAATGTATATGGGTACAATATCTCAAGCCATTTTTGATAACCAGCCAGAATGTCTAAGACCAAACCTTTCAGAGTTACAGCCCTTTTGGAGTTACAGCCTTTGATGAAAAATTGCAAATTTAACAGTGTTTGCTCTCTTACTCTTACAAATATGAACCAATCTTTACCAAACTTTGTCATAATGTGTATTAGCACAGGATCAACTGGGTTTGATAATCAGTCAGAATGTACAAGACACTCCAGAGTTACAGTCCTTGAACTGATGAAATTGTAGGCTGGGCGTATTTTGCAAAAGCCAGCACTCTTGTATACAAGATAAATTTATATCAGATTATCCATAAACAACAATGGCAAATCATGTGATCAGCAGTTTGCCAGGTTTATATAACAAGTACAAATGGGTTTGAGTGTGATACTGTTTGTCAGCATCTGACCTAGCCATGAATGAAAAATTACCCCCTAAGAACAGGTAAAGGTTGGGTTTGAATTTCATGGCAAAAATCTGAAAGGTCCATCATGCAGGAAGCCTACCTGTGAGATGTTTCTCAGCTGCTTTGATACACTGGTCCTTCCTCCCTCTGTAGAAGTCTGTCACCCAGTCTGCATGTTCGAAGAAGCCCTTGTATCCCCACTGGTCAAGAATTTGATGTAACACCACCTGAAAGTTTAGGAATATTATTTGTCTTTCCAAAAAATAAATTTGTTGGCATTACCATGCAAATAATCATGAAATTTCTTATTCTTATAGAAGATGGGGCCTCCAAAACCCCTTTTACTGTAGGTTGATGGTTTTACCTAGGTGCCTCTCAAGCTGACTGATATACTGTTGCAGTGATGGTTAACTCAAAAAAAAAAAAAAGAATTAAACTCTTAAATTAAAAGGATCATATTTTTTACATTAAAAATCCCATGTGATAAAATAAAATCCAATAAATATAACACAAACCTGCTTGCCCTTATTTTTGTATTGTAAATTACCTGAGAGAGTCCACTAGCATGCATCACAGAAGCCTGCATATGAAGAGCAATCCTGTCCAGGATTGGTTTTGGACCTGTCACACAACCCAGTCTCATGCTACAATATGTGAGGAGATATTGTCAGCAACTTGATTAACACTTTATCAACATATGAACAACTAGTGAAAAGCATAATTAGCCTGAAAGTCATCTTCAGTCCAATGAAGTTTCACATACGGTAGAAGTGCCACAGCATCACATTCCTGGTCTTGAGAATAATATGCATGCTTGCTATTTATAGGATTGAACAAGAGCTATCACTGAGGATGACTGATGAAAACACCAGCGCTGCACATTGTCACATGACATGCTTATAATGACCCTAGGATAAGGTTATATTTATTATCTCCCCCTAATTATCTTGGACGGAAATGGGCTCTCTTCATGCACATCTCCATTTGGCATACTAACTGAATTTACTATATATGGACAGATGAAGTGACAGACTGATACATGGTTGGACAAACAGACAGATGGGTAATTCCTAAATACCTTCAAAATCATTTTTTTTTTTTTTGCATCTGTGAAATTTGCATAAACATGTACAGAGTATGTTTTCATGCAAAGTAAAATTAGGCAGGTCCAAGATTTATAAGTGTATAAAGATAACATCAGTCACATACCCAGATGAAATGAGTTTGGAGAAGGAATCAAATCTTACAACCCTCCTGTCTTCATCCAGGGACAGCAGGCTTGGCACATATGGCTGTAGAGAACACAAATGTCAACATCCAAATAAATTCTCTTTAAGATCTATCATATGGTTAAAACATTTCCTTGCATTCCATTAATTTAAAACACTGGTGAGTACAAAACTTTGGACTTTCTGGAAGCTGAGGGGCTAGAGCATCTGCCCCTGATGGGTTTGACCTCTGATATGACACATCAAAAATGTTAAATATGGTACTAGTTGCTCCCTGTTTGTTGCTCTGCATATAAACTGATAAGTTCTAGAACTGGTTGGCTCAGTGTCAGGATAATGTGATGTGTATGTGGCATGTGGCATGATACTACAGTATGGCAGCATTATATCTGTCTACCGTAGAAATAGTCTCCAAATGATTGAAATACTGTTGTGTGATGTTAAACTTAACAAACAACAAACAAAACCACTGTTATTGACAGTGTTGTGACAAATATTGGAAAAATGATATTACATCATTACATCAATAATTACAACTTTGTGTGAAATCGAGATTTTGAAATAACAAAAGTGGATTCAAATGTTTGCATTTTTTTTTTGTTTTTTTTAGATAAATTTGGTCAAAATGGACGAATTATGAAAATGAAGCTCTTCTGAAAATTCTTTTTAAAACTTACTTTAGAAAACTGTAGATAAAAGTAAGGATCATCCTCAAGAATCAACAAATTGTAGTGTCTGGCAATATTGTAGATTTCCCTCTTCCTGGCTTCTGACAGTCCATGTCCTGTCGGATTGCCTCCATTTGGAATCAGGTACAACAACTTTGGAATATCACTTTTCTCATTGGTAACATCAGAAGCACTCCAACTAGACAGAATCTGCTTCAAGTGGGTGGGGTCAAGTCCATCCTTGTCAGACTGGATACCTATTAGGTTACAGTCCATAGGTTTCAGCTGAAAAAGGAACAAAATTAAAAGCACCTTGCCAGATTTTCCTTTGAAAGTTTAAGCCCTGCCTTTTACCTACCGGTATTGCTAGGAGGATTTTTTCTCTCATTGTTTGGTCATCGGCTCATAAACAAACCCATGTGTTCTTTTGTGTAAACCAGGACATTCTGTATAGCCATTTCACAAACTCTTTCGAGAGTTAAAGATGGGTTACAATTCTACCCCCCCCCCCCCACACACAAAACAAAAATTATAATGGATACACACTTATTGAGATAAGGCAATAATTAGTTATAGGAATATTTTCTGAATATGATAGGGTATGGAATACAATGTACTAGTACTCATATAATTGTAGTTTTTGAATTATAAGTTTCCAACAACACCAGCAAATGTGATCAACACCCACTAACAATGCTTATGATGCATGGTAAAAATCACAATCTATATCTAGTAACATTGACCTAACCTATCCTTATCCCTTTCCCTCATATATACTCTTTTTGACGCCCTCAATAGGTATCACATAAAGCCTGATCTGCAGAAAACCACAGTTAAACCTTACCAAATATAATTGTAAAATCCTCATTTCCAGACCACTGAGGAGCAGCGAACAGCATAAAACCTGATCAGCCTGCGAGTTACTCGCAGGCTGATCTGGTTTTATGCTGTTCGCATAGGTCTTTTCATGGTTTCCTCTATGAGGGAAAGGGTTAAGCTTATTACCAGTATATTTACATGTTCTCCGGTACTTACAGCGGCCAGAGTCCCGGAGTAGGTGGGAGTCTCTATCAGAATGTTGTCCCCCGGATTCACCATGGCTTCAAATGCCTGCAGCAGTAACACAGCTTGCATCAACTTTGTGCAGGGTAAAAACCTCAGTATATATATATATCAAAGAAGAGCTTTAACTTACTAAAAAGAAAAACATACATACATTATCACTGAATGTGACCCATAACCAAGATATTATTCCTTGACTCACTGAAAATCATGGAAAAATATTTTCATCCATCCTTTCTAAAGAAAAGACAGTGAGACTCAAAATGATATATTTATGTCAGAACAAAGGTAGGTACATGCAAAATACTGATCCTGCATGAATCTGAACCAAATCTGTGAAAGATTATTTTTCCGTGATGGAGGAAGACCCAATGGAACAAGAAACTGATGTCTCAGACCTACCAATACTTTCAAGTAATTAAATGTGTATGTATCAGAGTCTCACCATGTGTGGAGGCCATTGTCCAAAAGGAATATATGTGTAACTTTGATATAAATCTTTCAATCTGTCAGGACAAGTAATGTGCAATTATTCATATTGGGGTTTTATTAAATAAATCTAACACAAGACACCTCAAAATAAATATAGTATCTTTAAAGGTTTAAAGGATAAAAACTTTGACAAGCAACTTTGCTTTCAATGGTTTCCTTTAACAATCAGTTTGGGCATGGATATACTGATTTTAGTATCATGCCAGAAAGAATTTATATAAGTAAGAGTAACTTTTTATGTCATTCTAGCATACTTTTCAACTAAGTTTTATTTTTGTATTTTTTATTTCTCATAATATACAAATTTAAAAGTCAAAATAGAGTTTTAAAGACACAGTTTGAGAAGATTTGATACTTATACAACCATAAATAAACTAATATGTGTTTTTCAGGCAAAGGACATTACCTGCTGAAAGTCATAAGCTTATCGACTCTTACTTACATAAATCACTCTCAAAATACATTGATGACCACGGGAGGAGTGGTTGAAGTGTTTGCCTCTATAAAGGGAGGTTGTGGGTTCAATCCCCAGCCAAGACATACCAAAGATGTAAAGAATGATAATGGTATAGCTCCTTTGCTTGGTGCTCAGCATATAAGGGTAGTTTCAGGACTGGTTGGCTTGGTGTCAGGATAATGTGACAGTGTGATACTGCAGTGTGGCAGGTATCAACGAAACAACAAATGAAATGCCAATCCTCAAAGGTTCTAAAGGTATTTCATCATCAGATACACATGCTAGACTGATCAACATCATCTGTAGTGAAATGGAATAAGTCAACCGGGATTTTCCAGCGATGAATGTATCCATGAATGCCCACAATCTTACCTTACAGATACCGTCTTGACTGCCGTTTGTGATAAGCACATCCTGGTCACTCCCAGCCTGCAGATTTGTCTTGTGAACCTCCAACTGAAGACCTTTCACCCAGCTCACTAGCTCTGGTACCCTGCACAGAAACATTGCATATAATTCAACAGGAGCTTATGGTGGCACTTCTAGTGCTACATCACTGTTACTTCCAATTTATACATGCTGCTGGATTTTATGATGTAAGAAGGATAATATTGCAAACTGATCTTATACAGTTCTCATGTGTATACAGGGTCTTAACCCTTTCCCTCATATATACTCATTTTGACGCCCTCAATAGGTATCACATAAAGCCTGATCTGCAGAAAACCACAGTTAAACCTTACCAAATTTAATTACAAAATACTCATTTCCAGACCACTGAAATGCAGCGAACAGCATAAAACCTGATTAGCCTTTCGAGTTACTCGCAGGCTGATCTGGTTTTATGCAGTTCGCATAGGTCTTTTTATGGTGTCCTCTATGAGGAAAAGGGTTAAGCCATAATTATTACTGGGTTTATTATGACATTACATCAATGTAAATAAAAATACCAGTATTATCAGAAAATTTCACAAGAGCTGTGCATCTATATAAACAGTAAATCAAAGAATCATTTTATTTTTTTGCATTCCCATCAAAAGCAATTTGTTGACAACAAATACAAACTTAACAGTAGTTTTGATAATTCTGATTTGGTTGGTTTCATGGTTATCATGCAGCTTTCTCATTTCAATTTACCGGTAACTAAAAGATGAAAATGAAAGGGTGAATAAGGTATTAAGAAATGTTTGGAGTAATTATTTGTTTAATGGATTTAACATCCCACCGACAGTATTTCAGTCATTTGGAGACGATGTCTACTTAAGACTGATATAGTGCTGCCATACTGCAGTATCACGCCGTAGACATATGGCATGTGCCACTGTGACATTTTCACATTCTAAGTTTTATCAATAATAAAATAAAAAGTAATAGAATATGAAGTTGATAATATACATGTTTTGTAAAAGTTGTTTGGTAAAAGATTATGTATTTTTGTAGTATCAGTTGATAGGCTTGTTTGAATATTTTAGATTCAGGTTTTGTTTAATCAACTCAGCTCTACCAGAGTTGACACCTCTTACTTTGATGTATAAACAATAATATATTTTAGTCTCTGAGACCACCTGTCACTAATTGATCTAATTACTTGAGACAGACATAACTTCTAGCACCTGATGACAAAGCTATTGTTGCAGCAAGCCAAATGTTACATGTGTTGATTAAGTGTGAAGCCACATTGATAAGTTTACTTAACTCCCATATACAACAACAACAACCTTTATTCAGCTTAATAAGCTCACACGAGCTTCTTGCCTACAGTATAATTGCAAATTATATGTAGCAGTACAATCAATACAATCCTGATAAAAAAAAAAATAATAATAAAAAAAAAAAAATGCTATTTTATATTTTGTAACAATGGATATCATTGGTTTTCTACTTGATTACTTGTTTAATTTTATTTGGTTAATTGTAAACCCTTCAATTTAATATAAAGTTATTCTTACATAATTTATGTTAGTCTTGAAACAGTCTTGTTAGTCTTGAAACAGTCTTGAGAGTAGTTTTGTAAATGCAATCTTGGACAGTTAGTCTTAAGGAAGTCTTGTGAATCTTTGACATTGTGAATTTTAATTTATGGTAGGAAAATATAATACTGGACAATAAAAGGAATCAACTACAAGTTGGCTTGTTGCCTTCAATTCTGCCACACTCTGAGTCATACAGAGTGGACCCCGTAACTGTGGTGGTGTAAGGGTGAGAGTGAGCCCATGAGTGTTTTACACACCATCTCATTGAAAGCGAATTCCAGTCCTGGAACTACCCTATATGCTGAGCGCCAAGCAAGGGAGCTATAACAGTACCATTTTTTACAACTTTGGTATGTCATGACTGGGGATCGAACACACAACCTCCTGATTCCGGACCCTCTTACCATTCGGCCAACGGGACCGGTGAAGAAGTAATTACTTACTTAATTACTATATATATATTTTTTTTAACAAACCTTAAGTAATTTGAAGCAACTTGATGGTGGTAAAAGTTAATAGGTACACAGGTTATTACCTCATAAATAACAATGCACATATAATTTAATGAATATAAATTTACTGAACCTTAAATGGTATATGAATCTCCTGTGTAGAAACAGAACTACAATATTGTATGAGCAATTAGAGGAGACTCTGATCAGATGGCTCCTAGTGGGAGTTGTCTGATCTAGGTCTGCTCTGTTTGCCATCAAAACATGTCTGTATGAGGTACCAAATTTCATGCTCATCTGCAAATATCTTAACCCTTTCCCTCATATAGACTCATTTTGACGCACTCAATAGGTATCACATAAAGCCTGATCTGCAGAAAACCACACTTAAACCTTACCAAATTTAATTACAAAATCCTCATTTCGAGACCACTGAGGAACAGCGAACAGCATAAAACCTGATCAGCCTGCGAGTTACTCGCAGGCTGATCTGGTTTTATGCTGTTCGCATAGGTCTCTTCATGGTTTCCTCTATGAGGGAAAGGGTTAATACATGTACATTCAAAAAGACCCTATCATTTTGATGTATCAAGTTACAAAACTTTTGAAATAAATGAAAAAAACAGAATTTTATATATATGAAAAATAAAAATAATTCAAAAATCATATACAAGCAGCAATCATCATTTTGTTTCTTATTGGAATAAAAAGTAGGCATCCTCTTATATCCTTTGCGCACGGGCCAATCTTTACAGCAAATGCCTTACGTATTGAAAGGTAAAAAAATTGTTGCTTCAGAATTGGGCCAATCTTTACAGCAATTTCCTGTAATTTTGTGAGACAGGTGCCTTTTTTGCAGGTTTAAAACCGGCTGAGATTTGGTGCACTTTTAGTAAAAAGTATGTTGGACAATGTTGAAATTTACCCAAATACGTTTTTTTCAGTTGTTGCTGTTTTTCAGCGCTGAACATATTAACCTTCATTTTTGGACACAATTGAACTACTGAAGCGTATAAAAACATATTTAACGGCCATAATGCACCATACAGGATGCTTACGAATTTTGAATACTTTGGTATAACAAAATCAGATTATCATATACATGTAAAATGATTAAAAAAACGTTTTTCAACATTACAAGTGTGTAGTTCAGTAAAGCATGTAATCAGTTTTGTTAAATATCGAAACACCTGTAGTGTAAAATGAGACAATCAATAATGATCAAAAATTCAAAGATAATCAATAAAATCATTTAGCTTAAATTGTTTTTTCTAATGAGCTATCAATTGGTAATCCATAGAAATCATAAAAATAAACATTTAAATTCCCTTAAAATGATTTTAATAAATTTAGAAATTTCAGGTATTATAAAGTTTTGATTAAAGTATGCAAATTTATGTTTTTATTGATTTTTTTTTCTGATTAAATATCTCCAAAAAAATGAAACTTTGAATAAACAAATGAATATGCTTATATAACCCGACTATAAAATTACATTTAAAGTCATTTTAATAAAACTTTTTAAATTAAATTCATCAATTTTGCATTTTCTAAAATTATTATTTTCAGGGTTCCTACTAAATGGGGTCAGGTTTTGAGGAGAGAAATTTTTTTACCTGTGTTTAAATATTTTACAGGCATTCATTGTAAAGATTGGCCCTTTTGAAGCAATTTTTTTACCCATTTCACTATGTTACAGGTGCATACAGGATATACATGAAATAGTGTTTCAAAATGAACACATACCCTGGGGTGGGACTATACTGTAAGGCCTGTTTCATCTTCTTTGTATCCATCTCCAATGTGGTGCCATCTCTGTAGGATAAATATTAATATTGTATCATTATATGCAAATAGGACTTAATTAGAAAATAAATAATTACTGTCTTATTGGACTGAACATTTCAAATACTTAATTCTCACAGATTTTGATTGGGGAGGGAAAGAGAGAGGAAAAAATTTTAGAGAGAGAGAGATAGAGTACAAATATTAATGAAAAACCTGAGTTTAATGGTAGCTGAAGAAATAGGAAATGACTCCACATTGGGCATGCCCCCTGCCATCGAGATCATAGTGGGTGGACTCTGCTGGAGAATGGTTGCTGTCAACACAACATATTACTGAACATTGAACATGCATCACATAAAAACTACATGGAACATGACCTATGCAACCAATACAAGACTTTAATGTGAGGAAGTTGTTCAAATGGACTATTGATTTTTAAAATTGGAGCATAAAAATGACAAAGTAAAATTATGCATTTAAGAGGTAATTTTTTAAATCATTTATTAGAACTAGGATGAAGATTTTAACTCACTTTACCACTCACAATTTTTATAGATTAGAACAACAGCATTAGAAAAAAGAAATTTATGAATAAAACCACTTCAGACTTCAGAAAAAAAATAATTCCAGAACCATGAATAGGTGAAAAAATTAGTAAATTAGTAAAAATGAGCTTTTTTTTTGGTGGGGGTGGTGAAGAGAAGAGATTTAATCATACTAGAATATCTATAAATTATATACATGTACATACTGTACTCTGAACCAAATATCTAAATGACCATCTTACATAATTATACTGACAGTGGAAATAAAATGAATGCTGTATGTTGAAAAGCAAGCAACTTAAAACAAAAATAAATAAGTAACAACAGTAATATTACTATGATTGTTAAAATATATTCAAAATTCACAGAAAATATTCAACATATTAACAATTACATTCATACTTGTCTGTTTAAGGTGAAAGCATGAAGATACATACAAGTATTAATAACTTAGCTGTGTTGCAGTGGTCAATTTTGCTATATTTTTCATCGCTGATTTTTATGAAAACTGAGCATAAGATCAAATAGCCAATTTATATAATTCTAATGATCTGTTCTCCTTTGCCAATCGTTGTAGTTTTATTTATGTACGCCAAAATACTTTACTGTATACATAACACTACCATGAAATATATGTCTTGGTATTTTGAATCATTTTTCTAAATGAATTATTCCTCTAAATTAACATTTCATCTTGTGGCTATAAAGATATTTGTTAAAATGTAACAAGAGGAAAAATAATAAAAAAGTAAAATATTTGTAAGAATTAAATATAAGTCAGCTGATGAAAACTAACTTTTATTATTTTTTTTACAAATAATCAACTTACTGCCAGTAGCTCACTGTATAAAGTAATAAAATCAAATGTACTTACTTAGAACCCTGATCGGAGATGGCTGTCTCGCAAGACTCACTTTATTGAGGTAGCGTAAGTAATTCATGTTTAGATATCCTTGTCTGTCTTCAAAACTGTGACATCAGAATCTGTTAAAACCAGCTGAATAAATTTAATCATAACAATGATGTTTGTTTGGTTTAGGGTCTCGCCAATGGGTCTCTGCCGAGGCTATTTCAGTCATTTGAAAAATATAATATTTTTGTCATTTGGAGACTACCAGTATGTCTACTTGAGACAAATATAGTGCTGCCACACTGCAGTATCACACAGTAGACATGTGGCATGATACCACTGACAGTGACATTATCCTGACAACCTGGAACTATCCTTATACACTGAGCGCCAAGCAAGAGAGCTATACTAGTACTTTTTTTATGTTTTTGGTATACTGTGACCATGATCACAGGTAGGTAGACAGTAGAGGATAAAGATATCAAACGTTCTAAAAAAAAAAAATCCATTTTTTGTGTGAAAATTATGAAAACCCATACCAGTTATCACTCTGAAGAAAATCTGTAACACTCACTGCATGCAGATGCATTTTTTTTTCTGGATGGTATTAAGTACTGTATATATATATTAATATGTCCAATTAAAATGGGTTTGCACTTCTGTTGGCGCATGTGCAAATTGGTATTGCAGGCGAATGTAAACCTGCGATTGAAATAATTTTCAGTGAGCAATAATTTTCTATGTAATTGTTTGGGGGGGGGGGGTGGTATCAAATATGTGTTTGGTGTTTGTTGTAAATAGTTTTTCATGTGTTTGGTAATGTCAGTAGAATTTTGTATTTTAATGATGTTTATACATGGATGTCATGACCTGCTTTATGCTTCACTCGTTGGTCTGGGGCTACAGTATTGAGCTTGCAATAATACATGGTTGTTTATTACATGATGTGTGGAATAAGTAATGCAGTATGTTTATCTTATTAATATGTAAACATAAAATGAAACGTTTGGTATAGTTTATGCAGTAAAGTAGTAAAATGTGAACTGTAGAACTGTGTAGTGTTGCTGTTGTGATGCAGTAAATTACCTTTATTCTACAGTTGTGGAATTAGCTCAATTGGGAAGAGAGCCACTCAGTTATTTTTATACAAAGGGTCATAAATTCTTTTCTAGCTGGAACCTTTTTTTTTCTTTTTTTTTTTTTTTAAACATGACGCAATGCACTTTTAAAGAACTTCATAAAATTTCTGGAAATTCTTGGGCAATATATACTTTTATTCTGTACAGCACTGCTGATTTTAATTCAGTTCTTTTCTATTTTTTTTTTTTTTAAATGTGACACAATGCAAAATTGTAGTAAAGGTATAAAATTTTATAACTGCATTGTGTCACGTTTAAAACAAAACAACAACAACAAAAAAAATGCCCAAGCTAGAAAAAAAATTTCAGCTATATAAATTATGTATAGTATGTTTTAAATACTACATATAACATACAATTGTTATTATATAAATCCATAAAAATAAGATATTTTACATAAAAAGCATAGCAAAAATGATAAAAAAGAGACTGCAATTGAAATAAAAATAATAATTTCTTGACCTGGTTTTAAATGTAGTAAGAAAACTTAACAATTGCCCAACCATCTTTTTCAGCATCAATTACATTTGTTGATAAATAAATGTTCCATGCTAGACATTATAAAATTAAGCATTTCTTTATACCAATTATAGATGGTATCTTTTTTTTTTCTCTCCTTTTTTTGCACAAAATATGTTCAATAGGCAAACTGGCAATATCAGTTAACTTTAGCTGTCTTTTTTCATGATTGGTCATAATTATCATGCAGTGATGAGTCACATGCTGAATAATGAGGCAGCCATTTATCAAGACGGCAAACATTTATATTTGGTCTACAGCTAGTATTCTGGCGGTCTTCTGTGCAGGACTTCAGAGATCTAATGTGGTTTTCTTCAGCCTAATTACTTCCTAAAATGGAAACAAAGCTTTTTTGGACATACGATTATAAATCAAAAACAGTAGTGATTGATTTTCTGTTATAATTTCTGTATTTCTCAGTAATTCCATATTGGGATATCAAATTAACCATTAAGTGTTGACTGCTTGAGCTTTTCTGTAATTAAACATATCAGTTTATTATATTTGAGCATGTTATTACTGATTTATAATAGTGTATGACCTTTTTCTTTTCATTATTCAACACAATACATGTAAAATTTTCTATCTAATGAACGGATATTAAAATTTTCGAAACGACCCTCGTTTTGCGTTAGTGATCCGGAATGCCTCAGTGACATAGGCAGATTTACAAACAAATAAGTCTTAAAACTAGATTGATTTCAGTGACGACATTTTTGCACAAGTTCCTTGGGATAATGAATGCAATATCCATACCAAAATATTTAATTTACCTCTAAAGGTTCATCAGTTGTTCGCCGTTATTTCCAACCTTCGTACTTTGCGCCGCTGTTTAAACGTGAGATTTACTGACTATGGTAATCGGTAAGCAACCGTTTGAGGTACGTTTTCGATGAATACGACTGTCATATTTTGGTGAAATCATGTTAATGAATTGATTTTTGAAAATATCATATTGAGTTATGGTTACATCCGCGAGAAAGATATGAAAACATAACTAGAACTGATAACTGATCCGGAACTACTCATGATCCGGAACCGGTCAATCAACTGTAGTTTTTATACATTCATTACTTTGTGTTTGATAATTTGTATTGTTTCCTTTTGATTTAAATTAAACACCTTTTAAACAGGTAAGGTTATACGGTCTAAACGACAGAAGAGAGAAAGTGAGGGTGACAGTAAACTAATTGTAAGCCTCCATTATAACTTTTTGTGTTTAATATATATTTTACTTATCTAACTTTTGTAGGTGTCTATCTGTACTGTTTTATTACATATTAATGAATTCCAAATCGGTTAGATTTAATTTTGTACGATGTCATACCTTACTGATGAACATTTTTTTTTTTGCAGTTGTCCTTCACTCTTTGTGATTCTTCTAAAGCGTACAAAAACAGGATAACTGTGAATAAGGGAGATAACTTTTCTAGCATGAAACCCATCTATATCTTTCAACATAGGGACTATGAATAGCAAATTTGCAAGTGAGAGAAAGACAATTATTTCAGTATCCCATCGATAACAATAATTGTGATTATAAGACCAAAACTCAAAACGGAAAGTACTGTGAATATTTTTGCCCTTATGTCTCCGTTTCCGATAAAAATTATGGCAAAAATTTAATCTCTACTGAGGTCAGTAGAGATTAGGCAATAATTATCCCCCTTGTACAGTATCATAGCTGAAAAAAATAAAACAAATGGAAACAAGGAAACAAATCGACTTCGAAATAGTTAATGCCTTCCAGATATATGGCAGTTGTAACAAAATATGAAAAGGTATGCTGATTAAATTATGCTTTTGTTTTGGATGAAAGGGTGCACATTCCCTAAAAATCGTTCTAGATCACGACCACAAACACGACAGGCGGGGGCGTGCTTTAGACTTTTTATCTTATCTTTCTCGTTTGTATATTCAAGTGTTAAGTGCATAGAAACAAAACTACAGGTAAGGATGTCTAGCCTGTACACTGGAATAAAGTGCCTTTTACCGGTCCTTTGACACATTCTTTTATGTTCAGGTATTCGACCATTTTTTACTATTGTTTTTAGTTTAGCCAAAAAACTTAGTGAAATTTATTTCAGTGATCTATAATTTCATCATTTAAAAAAACTTTTGTTTTCACCAAGTACTTCATTATTCGACCTATTTCTCTAGAGCTAGATAAAGTGAATCAACATGTATGGACAGGAGGTGTCAGTCAGTCCATTTGTCTGATTTTTTCTCTTTACCAGCTTAATTATCTGAAGCCACTGTGCCAACTTTCATGAAAATCCTTCCATGAAATTCAACCTAAGTTGTTAAAATGGTTCTGTTTCGTTGTGAATTACAGACAATGTGAACCATTCACAATTTGTTATTTTTTGTCTTATTTTTGATATATTTTTTCATGTTGAAGCATTTTGGATTTTTTGGTACATTCTTATTCCATTTATGATTTTTTTTGATAATTATTATTTAATTTTGATACTATGTATATTTTTTTTTTATATATGGAAGTTATATTATTTTTATTATTAAGCATATTGATATTTTTTATCATATATTTTTTTTTCTTTTATTTTTATTTTTATTTTTATTTGTTAATGAAAATTATTAGACCATATATGTTAAGAGGAAAAGAATTTGCATGTTTCGTAAAAAAAAAAAATCCCCCCCCCCACTCATTTATTTTTTTTATATGTATAAAAGAAAAAAAAATGATGTGTATATTTTCATTTTTTTTTATTGTTTATATTTGCAAGATATCTGGTATTTACATCACACAGAATACTCATGTTTTAGATTCATATTCAGTCAATCAATATCTTTTACAACATTGATAAGTACTTTGCTTTTCACTGTAAAGAATCTGATGCTTGAGAAGTGGGTAGAATAGTTGTGAGCGAATGATGTCTCACACAACTAAAAACCAAAAACCGATCATACACTTTTTATATGATAGTTCATAATTGTGATGTGGGGGAAAAACAAAAGCAAAACACAAATACATGTTTAATATACAATGTATTTAATATGTATAATCATATTATGGATATTGTAATTAAAAACACATTCACATGATGTCTTGGTAAAGGGTTTGCATAGTCACAGTTCAAATTGTCCTTGGTTCACATCGTCACATATCTGGGTCACAGAAGCTAAAAATAGATAATAAAAGTTGTAAGAGTGTCTACCCAGGGAGCAGGAGGTTGTGGGTTCGATCTCTGGCTGTGACATACCAAAGGTGTGAAAAATGGTATGGTATTATAAGCTTCCTTGCTTGGCGCTCAGCATATATAAGGGTAGTTCCAGAACTGCTTGGCCTCAGGTGTCAGGATACTGTGACTGGGTGTGGTATCATGCCTGTGACATGTCTACAGTGTGATACTGCAGTGTGGCAGCACTACTGGTATATCTGTCTCAAGTAGGCATAGTCTCCAAATGACTGAAATGCTGTTGGTGGGATGTTAAACCTAACAAATCAAAACTTGGACCACAGTTAAAGTTTTTATGTGGAATTATGATGATCTTGCTGTATTTCTGCATGGATTATATATGTATGACATGTTATAATATGAATAGGCAATGAACACATACATCTATAAACACTGGAAAGGTCCACCAAATTAACTCTGTGTGATAGAATATGTATATAAGTAACATGTTAGTTTAAGAATATCATATCATGAACATTTAAACTTTGCATTGCCATTAACAATTTTACTTGTAGGATGAACCAATTTACATTGTGGTGGAACAAAAACTGTGGCCAGTAGCATGAAATGAGAAAAAATGTGAAATGTTGTGAAAGATACTGGAGACTAAAGATCAGGTAACCAGGGATACACGACATTATTATCCTTTCTCCCTGGATCCACGATGGGCAGAAAGAAGAAAAATTCACCTCAGGCTAGGTATGTACAAATTAAATTTGTGTTATAATTCTTTTAAGACCACTCCTTAATCTATATTTGGTATACAAAATCACCGACAAACATGCCCCCACATAAGTATTTTCTCAACTTTTTTTCATAACCTAGCTAATGAAAATGTACTTTAGTTATCAAAGATCATCCACATGTTCAAGCCATATTTTCATTATTACCATTACAATAGCAACCCCAATATTGATCTGAGGAAAAAAAAAAGAATGAGGCTCATAATTTCCATATTGCCATTTATTCATATACCAAGTTTCATCTGCTTGATTTGTATGTTTTTATGATCCAAATTACAGACAGACAGACCAACAGACAGAGGGCAAACCTTAAATCAATGCAAGTTGCTTAATCTCCTTATCTATTGACACACTAATTTCCATAAACTAGCTTGTATACTTCTTGAGTTATCAAAGTATCTATCTGTATCTATATTTTGATTATTTCAAAACCATAACAACAAGAATTTTGATCCCCGAAAAAAAAGTGAGATGCATAATCTCCATATTGCCATCCATGGTATTCTTATACTAGGTTTCATCATCTGAACTTATATGGTTTTCGTGTTTTCAAAAAGTTTAGATTCCCAGACAACTGGACAGACAGAGGGCAATTGATCCCTATGTTGTAAACACCGCCAGGGGACTTATTAAAAAAAACCCACCACACACATAAGTTATTGGCCTATCCAGAATGAATTCAGAAGGACAATTCCTGTAGAAAATTCAAAATTTGAGTGATTTGCTCATCTGTGTTTATTTAGAAAATTAATGCACTCAAGTAACCACCCATATTACCAACACTGTTTACATTTAACTATTCTAAAATAATGGCAGTTCACACAGGTGTGGCACAGATGAAATGGCATTGTGATATTGATGTCACAATGATGTCAACTGTTTTTCAAAATAACACTGACCACATTTAATTTTTTTTATGACGCTTTACCCACATGTGGCACATAGTGCTATACCAATCTCCTTCAAACATTTTCATGACGGTGTTCACATGTAAGTATTACAAGTTGACCCCACTCTTATCCATCTTTATTCTCCTCTCAAAGAACTGGTTTCCACCAGTCTTATGAGAGACAACAGCTATTTAGATTTGTTCATACCGATATTCTGTTTGAGTATGTTTTGTATAGTTTCTCTACTAACCACGAGACACTCAGTCATGTGGCAAACACTGACGTGAGGGTGTTCTGTCACTAGCTTATTGTGACAAAGCCGTTCACTTCCATTCCACCAGACCTGTTATTATCCTTAATAGAGGATTGTTCTTTTGAATATCACTTGTGCCACATGTATACCAGTGAATGACATACCAACAAGTGTTTACTTGCTGCCTGTATCATTTTTATGGTGTCCTTAGGAGTTTTGTCAAATGAAACACGTGTCCTTAGGAGTTTTGTCAAATGAAACACGTGTCCTTAGGAGTTTTGTCAAATGAAACACATAATTTTGTAACTGTAATTGTCGGCTGTGTTACTTTGTATCAAAAGACATCATGATTCTACAGTAAAATGATAATACATACTCTATGCAATATGACTGTTATTATTGTATGATGTAAGCTAATATGTTAAAATTTTTAGGACCTGATGACAAGTTATAGAGGAAGCAGATGTTAAAATAAAGTATCACATTTGGCATCATTATAATTGGGTTTTTATGACAGTAATTAAAACAATGCTTTGATACTTTTCTGAACTGCGTTGCATAAAATCATATATTATGATAACATAATTTTTGTCCACAAACTTTTTGAACACATCTTGTATATGTATTCAGTGTTTTAACTGTAAGGCAATCTGTCATGGGAATAAATGTACATATATGGTTGCACAGTCCAAGTTGATAAGCCCAAGTCAAACAATTGTAGCAAACTACCTTTTCTCAGCAGCAGCCAGTAGTAAATTTGTTATCTAAAATAGCATCTTGCTGTAGCTCAAAATGTTGGTGGGAAAAGCTAGTCTCTGGTCATCTTTGTAAAATCATGATGCCTTCATAAGAGGTAAAGTTGACATGCTGTTCAAATGTTGAATTTGCTACACACTTTCAAAGGAGATAGGAAGTACTCGCTACTTACCTGAAAAGATATTTAAAATCCTGCTTTTTCAAAATATTAAATCTAGATAAAAGAGGTTGGTTCACCTTAGTTCATGTGATAGGTAACAAGGATTTTCTGTATATGTGTGGAATAGTGTGCCTGCGCAGAGACCTGGAAGTGCCAACAAAGTCAACCAAAAGGCTACAGTCAAGGATGGCTCACCTAAGACAAAGAAAGATTATCAGATGGAAGCAAGAATGAAAGCTCAAAGAAAAAGGGAGCTAAAGGTATCATTTTTGTCAAAAAAGGTAAAAGATGTTATACAATAATTAAAAGATTTTATCCTATCATCAGACTCACATCGTTGTATAAACTGCCTATCGAATAAACTTAGCTTTATACTCATTCGTGAAATTTTATATACTCTGACGTCATCGGAACTACTTTCTTGCGTTCAAATGTGTTTTGTGTATTGGGCTCAACCGTGTAAGATACTATACTTTTTAAATATATTTTTTTCTTGTCGAGTATTTGAAAGTTGAAAATGCTTAACGCATATGCTTAATAAAAAGATTCGAAAAGTTCGTGAATTGTTATAACCGTTTTTTAAATCCTGGGACTACTTAGGTGTGTACGCAGAACGGTTTGTTTGCTTGTACACGCGGAAGAATACTAAAGGGCAGATAGTTGGGAGAATCCAGATTTTTTTCTTTTATTTTCGTGTCTAATTTAAAATTATCAGATTATTAGTTAGAATGATAGGATAAATAGAATACTAGGTTAGTGTTGGATAAAGATAAGTTTATCCTGCTCGGCAAAGAAAAAAATAAACCGCTCGCCAAGGCTCGCGGTTTATATTTTCTTGGCCTCGCAGGATAAACTTATCTTTATCCAACACTAACCTAGTATTCTCTATTTACACATTATCTTCACATTTTAAATGACAACTTTTTAGCTCACCTGAGCACAAAGTGCTCAAGGTGAGCTTTTGTGATCGCCCACAATTTGCTTTAAACGACATCTCCTCTGAAACCACTGGACAGAATTTAATGAAACTTGGCAGGAATGTTCCTTGGGTGAGGCTCTACAAAAGTTGCTAAAATAAAGTTGATCCATGAAGAACTCTGGTTGCCATGGCTACAAAAAGAAAAATAATTTGAAAACTTTAAAAATCATCTCCTTCAAAACTACTGGCCAGATTTTAAAATAAATTGGTACAGATGTTCCTTGGGTCAACCTCTACCAAAGTTGCTAAAATTATTCCGATCCGTAAAAAAACATGGCCGCCAGGGGCGGGGCTTATTTGCCTTATATGTATATAGAGAAACCTTTAAACAACATCTCCTCTGAAACCACTGGACAGAATTTGATTAAACTTGGCAGGGATGATCCTTGGGTCAACCTTCACAAAAGTTGCTAAAATAAACTTGGTCCATGTAGAACTCTGGTTGCCATGGCAACAAAAAGAGAAAAAAAAGAAAACTTTAAAAATCATCTTCTTCAAAACTACTGGCCAGACTTTAAAATAAATTGGTACAGATGTTCCTTGGGTCAACCTCTACCAAAGTTGCTAAAATTATTCCGATCCGTAAAAAACATGGCCGCCAGGGGCGGGGCTTATTTGCCTTATATGTATATAGGGAAAACTTTAATCAACATTTCCTCTGAAACCACTGGACAGAATTTGATTAAATTTGGCAGGAATGATCCTTGGGTCAACCTTCACAAAAGTTGCTAAAATAAACTTGATCCATGTAGAACTCTGGTTGCCATGGCAACAAAAAGAAAAAAAATATGAAAACTTTAAAATCATCTTCTTCAAAACTACCGGCCAGATTTTAAAATAAATTGGTACAGATGTTCCTTGGGTCAACCTAGTTATCTCAGTTGAGCGATTTAGGGCCATCATGGGCCTCTTGTTAATTTTTTTTTCTAATTAAGAAAAAAAAAATCAGGTTGTAAGATTACCATTTGTAATGATGCAAGCAAGAGTGAGCTATACTGGCTTAACCCTTTCCCTCATAGAGGAAACCTTGAAAAGACCTATGCGAACAGCATAAAACCAGATCAGCATGCGAGTAACTCGCAGGCTGATCAGGTTTTATGGTGTTCGTTGCTCCTCAGTGGTCTGGAAATGAGGACTTTATAATTAAATTTGGTAAGGTTTAACTGTGGTTTTCTGCAGATCAGGCTTTATGTGGTACCTATTGAGTGCGTCAAAATGAGTCTATATGAGGGAAAGGGTTAAGGGTCTTTTTTGTCAAGTATATTATCTCTAAAAATTATCCCTTTACCTCACAATTATTTCTCCCTCCATATTTATATGGGGGAGATATATTGTTTTTGTCAGAGTTGTCCGTCCATCTGTCTGTCTGTCTCTCTCTCTGTCACACTTTTTGTCCGAAGCATAACTCAGAAAGTACAAAGCTATTACTTGAAACTTCACAGTGGATAGATCTCATGGAGGAGAAGTGCAGTGCAAAGAACCGTAACTCTGTGCATCATATTTTTGGGGTTATTGCCCTTGTTAATTTCATACTTAATTTTTGTCCGGAGCATAACTCACAAAGTATCAAAACTATTACCTTGAAACTTCACAAGTGGATAGATCTCATGGAGGAGAAGTGTCATGCACAATAACCATAACACTATAATCATATTTTGGAGTTATTGCTCTTTTGTTAAATTTCATATATATATATATATATAATATATATTTTTATTTTTTTTAAT
>CM037782.1:31908309-31958309 GCA_021229015.1 Solen grandis | reverse complement strand
ATATTCTGACCAGTTCCTAATCAGGCACATAGCTCCTCCCAATTCTTTAAAATACACTATTCAAAGGAATTTTGAGTGTTCTAATCCGACCATGGTTGTTTTGATTTTGGCTGTATCTTGTCTCATGTAGCTTTTGACTTGCACTTTACAATAGGAATTGTCTGGCAATACTAATCTGAGACATCTAGATATTCAGTGACCTTTCTTCAACAATTGTCAGTTTCCGAAGTAAAACAGTGGACTAAGTATGGTACAACATGTAATATTATATGTATTACTTTGAAGAGCTATCACCTTCCCAGCTAGCCTCAATGATAATTTGGTTGAGTACAAAGCTGAAAGTTGTGGTTTCGAATCTAGCTCAGACCACAACTATTGTTCATTTTTTTGTTGAAGTTTGACCAAAATGTTTAAAAACGTACCACATGCAAATCACACGATCTTATCAAAATTATTCGGGTTAGTCGAGATGCTTTACTCAATAGGATTTTGTGACGATGCGTCGTCACAGGTATAAATACAATCTCTGACAACTGCATCAGGGAGTCAACTCTTTGGCTCAGTGGTTAGAGCATTGGACTTGCACGCTGGTAGACCGGGTTCGATCCTGGGTCGGGTCAAGTTTGTTACATTGGTGGCAGCGGTGGGGTAATGTCAACTGCCAGACCGGAGTTGCCTTACCCATATGTTTTCCAGGCCAAGTCTTGGGTTGAGACTTCTAGGAGGGGAAAGTAATGTGACGATGCGTTGTCTCAGGTATAAATAAATACAATATCTGACAACTGCGTCAGAGAGTCGACTCTTTGGCTCAGTGGTTAGAGCATTGGACTCGCACATCGGCGGACGGGGTTCGATCCTGGGCCGGGTCGAGTTTGTTACAATTTTAAGAAGAAGAAAATTAAAAAGACACCTGCAAATCAACAAATTATTCATTTATCCATTTACATTGCAAATAGTTAAAAGAAAATTGATAATTGAAAATAATCACAAATTTGAAAGGAATGTTTGCATTGAGGATTTGAACCTGCATCTTAGTGATTATAAGATTGCCGAGCTTACAACTGGGCCATCTCAACTTATTTATACAATGATGCATAGCAAACCATACTAGCATCAGAAATTTATAAATGTTTGGATGGTAATAATCACGGAAAATAATGAAGAGCATCCTGGAGATCAATCAGGCTTTGATCAGTATTGCCAGACAATAAATATATCAACATATTTTTATGTTCATAATGTATAAGGTATTATGTATATCACTAAAATAGCCCTACATTACCTGCAAATACTAAGGATATTCCTAACAATTCTTGAAATTCAGTTATGGAATTTTTTGAAAATTAAAGAATCTATCCATAAAAAAATAGATCTATCCAGAAGTTTTGAGATAATCAGTTTGCCACCCAGATCTATTGATAACATTTGTTGTGAGAGGTTCACCACCCAGATTTATCCTTAAGTTTTGTTGTGATCGGTTCACCACCCAGATTTATTTATGTCTTTTTGTGATTGTTTCACTATGCAGATTTATCAATAAATTTTTTTGTCATCAGTTTGCCACCCAGATTTATCAATAAGATTTATTGTGATCAGTTCACCACCAAGATCTATCCATAAGTTTTGTGGCCCATTTATTAGTAAGTTTTGTTGTTATTGGTTCACTACCCAGATTTATCAGTAAGATTTGTTGTGATCTGTTCACCACCCAGATCTTTCAATAAGTTTTGTTGGATAGGATCACCACCCAAACCTATTTTTATACACTCATACAAATTTTGTACGAACGTATTATGTTTTCAACTATGGTGTTCGGGTGGGTGGGCTGCATCCCTCGAAGTGTCTGGACTCCTTTTCAGACAGTTTTAATCCGATCTTCTTCAAACTTGCTGACAATGTTTATTGGCATAATATCTCGGACAAGTTCGATTTCCAGCCAATTTGCCCCAGGCACTCCTGGATTAAGGCCCTTGATTTGTTGAAAATATGTGAAATTAACAGTGTCTGGACTCCTATTCAAACAGTTGATTCGATCCTCTTCAAACCTGCTGACAATGTATATGGGCATAATATCTCAGCAAAGTTTGATTTCCAGTCAAATTCCCCCCAAGCACTCCTGGATTATGGCTCTTACTTTGTTGAAAATGTATTTAATTACCAGTGTCTGGACTACTATTTAAAGTGTTTTTATTTGATCCTCTTCAAACTTACTGACAATGTGTATAGGCATAATATCTCGCCCAAGTTGATTACCAGCCAAATCACCCCAGGAACACCTGGATTATGGCCCTTGATTTGTTTGAACATGGTGCATTTTAGGACAACACATATTATGGGCGTATTATGCTTCAACTCTTGGAGCTCTTGTTTACTTTTGTTGTGATCGGTTCACTACCCAGATTTATCAATAGGTTTTATTGTGATAGGTTCACCGCCCAGATTTATCCATCAGTTTTGTTGTGAAAGGTTCACCACCCAGATCTATTCATTATTTTTGTTGTGATAGGTTCACCTGCCAGACCTATCCATAAGCTGTGTTGTAATTAGTTCACCACCCAGATCTATCCAAAAGTTTTGTCATGATAGGTTCACCAATCAGATCTGTCAAAAAAGTTTTGTTGTAAGCAGTTTGCCACCCAGATCTATCCATAAGTTTTGTTGGATGTAATCAGTGTACAACCCAGGTTTATGCACGTTTGTTATATAATCTGAGTTTACTTACTGAATCTATCCTGAAGTTTTGTTAATATTTATAATAATATATATAATCTGAGTTTACTTACTGAATCTATCCTGAAGTTTTGTTAATATTTATAATAATATATATAATCTGAGTTTACTTACTGAATCTATCCTGAAGTTTTGTTAATATTTATAATAATATATATAATCTGAATTTACTAACTGAATCTATCCTGAAGTTTTGTTAATATTTATAATATCAGGGGAAGAGAGTAAACCGTACAAACTCCAATCAACAGAAAAAGGTTTATTACCAACTAGTTTCAATCTTAACAAAGATCTTCATCAGGGTTAACAAGCAAAGTATTTTCATCACTGAAGTAGTGTAAAACATGTCCCAAAAGTCACGTGATTCTATAAATAGATATAAATATTGTCTGTGATTTTCCATAAACATGTATAATAAATATAGTCAAAATATAGTAACAAATAAAATAAAAATGATAAACAAATACATGTGTGTGATTAAAAGTCATCGGGGAGTTAGTGAAAAACTCCATATACATGCTGTACACCCTGTGGAATGTCCATGTGATTGTCCCTCTTGTCCAGTAAAATAGTTGATGTACTGCTAGTTGATTCTGTTTAATCTAGGCTGGAGTTGGAAGATGACAGATTCAGGTCCTATAGAAGTTCATCTGTAGATGGTGGCTTGTCAGTAGATTTGGTAGTGCTGTTATCAATGGTCGTCAACGCTTGTTGAATAGATAATTCCTTCCATGTTTGTGTTGGAGGTGGGTTGATAACGGATTTTCGGTTTCAATCGAGCCTCTGGTGGTGATTTCCATTGGGTGACTTCAGATATCTTAGGTTTATAGGTGTATCTTTTGATAATTTTGGTTTTAAATTCATATAGAGAAGGGTCTAATAGATGATATTTTAGAGCAGGTTCCGTAGGTTTTGTTTATTTGCGTAGCTGTTAGTACAAAAAGGGCATATCAGTTTAATAATTGTTTCAGCGTGTACTAACTGAATGTGCCTTCTAAGTTTAGATATTCCACCTTGTATAGTCTTATTGCACTTGTCACATAGTACGTGAGGTCTTGATTGATCCATTGCGTTACTGTGTCAAATTAAGTCCGCCTGGGTATCTAGTTTTAAGTATTTCAATAAAACATTCTTCAGTTCTCAGTCGTATGTTGCAGTTCCGTGGTGTCGTTTTTAAGATAGTGATACTAACGTCGTCTGACGTATGATCTTTCTGTGTAAAATGACGTGCGACTGGTTTGACGTTATTTTTCGAACGAATGTCTGCCGCGTGTCTGTACCAACGGTCCCTCATTGTGTTCCCAGTCTGTCCTACGTATTGTATCTTACATCTTTTGCATGTGATAAGGTAGATAATACTTATAGTTCTGCAGTCATAAGATCCGTGTATTTGGTATTCTTTTCTTGTTACAGTGCTATAATAGGTGGTGGTTCTATTCATAAGTTTGCAAATATAACAATTGTTAAGGCATGGTCGAGATCCGCGTGTAATTTTACACTGTGTGTGATCGGAACGTACCAATGTTTGTCGGATATTTTGGGCTTTCCTGAAAACAGTTATAATTCTGGCATTATGAAGGGATTTTAAAGTGGTATCCTCCTTTATTATATATAAAAAATTGTTTACAGGAGTAGGTGCGTGTGTATTCCACGGATTGTAAGTCACGATCAAGGGTATGGTACACGAATCAAGGTTATTAGTGCGTGGATTGAGTAGTGTGTTTCTGTCCATAGATTCTGCCCTTTTTATCGCTTCAGATATCAATTTCTGTGGATAACCTCTGTTTTGTAAGAATATGCTGAGTTTCATAACGTTCTCCCTGAATGTTTCTATATCACTACAGATTCTCCGTATGCGAATTGCCTGGCTATACGGGATACTTTTCTTTTGATGTTCCGGGTGGAATGATTGATAATGGAGATACATGTGGGCGTCTGTGGGTTTTGTGTATAGTTGTGTATGAAGGTGGCCTTGTTCATCTTTGGTAATAGTAACATCTAAGAAGTTCGCTTTTTCTTTACTGATATCGACATTGAATTTAATACTGTAATGATAGCTGTTTAAGGCCGTAATGTTAAATCCTCTCTAGTGTATGGCCATATCATGAAAATGTCGTCAATATAAAAAGTCTGTGTAAGTAAAAACGCCCTTTCTAGTCTGTCCATAAAAATGATTGCATAGCTGGGTACGCAGACTGTACCCATACTGGTTCCCGAAGTTTGTGTATAAAATTTATCCCCAAACTTGAAACAATATTTATAATAATATATATAATCTGAGTTTACTAACTGAATCTATCCTGAAGTTTTGTTATCACCAACAGAATCTATCCTGAAGTTTTGTTATCACCAACAGAATCTATCCTGAAGTTTTGTTGTACATGTAATCAGTTCACCGTGCCTGATCAATCCATTTAATCACATGTATTCAGCATTGTATTGTAATATATTTTCCTTTTATTTAGTAGACACCTTGGCTAAACATCTGTTTCTTTTTAATTCCTTGACTTGTTGCAGGAAATGGGCTTGTACACTCAAGTTTGTTACTAAGGGTATGAAGCTTCCCATATTTTACAGCTATTCCTTTATATTCTGCATAAATACATAATTATACATTGTGGAAAGTCTTATGAACTTCATTATACTTAGGGGTAAGCAAGAAGATTTCAATTAGTTTATCAGTTTGTGCTTAGATAAAAAAAAAAAAAAAATCCTTCGAAACAAGCATGTTCAATTTTTAATTATAGTAACCATGACATATTGTCCTTTGTGAATAGCAGTACTAATTCTTTGACTTTAATTAATAGTTTTATTAGTCCCCTACCGGTGTTCACACCGGAGGGGACTATAGGTTTGCCCTCCGTCTGTCCGTCCGTCTGTCAGTCTGTCCGTCTGTCCGTCCGTCTGTCCGCTCAAATCTGGATCCCGCGATAACTTAATAACTAAGCAAGCTAACTTGATGAAACTTGGTATATGACTAGATGGTAATGTGTAGATTATGCACGTCATTTTATTTTTGTTCTTTGACTAAAATTGTGGTTGCTATGGTAACGGAAATAGTGAAAATATGGCAAAAATGGGATCCCGCAATAACTAAGCAAGCTAACTTGATGAAACTTGGTATATGACTAGATGGCAATGTGTAGATTATGCACGTCATTTTATTTTTGTTCTTCGACTAAAATTGTGGTTGCTATGGTAATGGAAATAGTGAAAATATGGCAAAAAATGGGATCCCGCAATAACTAAGCAAGCTAACTTGATGAAACTTGGTATATGACTAGATGGCAATGTGTAGATTATGCACGTCATTTTATTTTTGTTCTTCAACTAAAATTGTGGTTGCTATGGTAACGGAAATAGTGAAAATATGGCAAAAAATGGGATTGATTACCATATTGAGTCAAGGTGGAGCCGGTAGGGGACTTTATGTGTTGCATACAACACCAGTTACTTGTCACATAAAGAATGTATATTGATATTCTTGTCACAATGTTTTGCACACAGTTTCACTCTACGTCCAATGTTGTTGTTGTCATTTTGACTTTGAATGAGGTCTCTGATACCACAGGGAATAAAATTCTTGAATCGTGGCATGGATAATTCTTGGATGTTGCTTTATACATGAACCTGGTCCATGCATCATCAGAAGTCTATAAAATTAAAGGGATGGTGAGAAGAGGAGGAAGTTTAAAATCTTAATTGTTCTTCTGTTCATTTATTTCCTATTTTTCCTTTTATTTCTGTTGGAAACATCCTTCATTCATATATAGGTATATGTCCAGCATTTAATTATTTCTTAAATAAAAATTATTTTGGTATGCAATTTAATTACAAAATAGTTTTGCACTTTATGCATTTTTTTGTGGAAACAAATAACATCTTTTTATAAACCATACATGGCTGTTTGAGTTTTTTAGTTGATTTTGATATGTCCTAAAACTGCTGAAAGAAGACAGGTATGGAACAACAACAACAACACAACAACAACAACATTACTTACTACTTAAAATGTTGCACTTCTATTGCAAAGGGCAGAACTTGACCTAAATAAATAAAGACATCTGCCATAAGAATTTTATGTCATAAAAATCTTTGAAATCTAAAATGATGGATTTAAAGAATACCTGTAATCATAAGGTTATTTGATAAGGAGCTATATCACAGACTGGTGTATCAGTGGTGTGTTGCCCATGTTAAATGGTGGTGTTTATGTAAATTTGCACTGTTTATATAAATACACATGTTCAAATATCTGTAACACAATCAAATGGTTCTATAGCTAATGCAACTTTAATATAAAGCTTCTTTGATATTTCATTTTGCTATTGATGGCATAATAATGAAAATCAGCTTTCTGTTTTTAATTGATTAGACTTGTGCATGACATGAAATGACATTAAGTTGTTACACCTAAAGAGGAACTCTTTCCTTGTATCCCTGCATTACTGTCTAATGTTGGGGGGAATTTAGATGTTATTGTTTCAGTATGTAAATGTTATTGTCTTTTCATGCAAATAATATACAACTTTGTTGAATTTTAAGAAGCTAAAGCCATATGACAGCAGTCAAATAGTGCATAGCAATAAGGTATAACTTGCAATTTACTGCCAGTGTGCCTAGCTTGCTATCAGGAGAAATGATTTCTTAGGCTGCACTCTGAGGGGGTTGTTGCATGCAAGAATATCGGGCAAAATATGAAACAAAATTGAGGAAAATATGGTGCAAAAGTCTTGAAGCTCCGCATATGTATTCAATCTGTTAAGTCATGAAACTTACATGCAAATAAGCACACATATCAAGATATACAACTGTGCTATATATGTTTTTGCCAGATCGTTTATGAGCATTGTTGTGGTTTAAGGAGGTTCTACAAAGGCCTCCTTTATCCTTACATTTCAACATTCAGCTGGTCTGCTGTTAATAGGGTGCATTAAATGAACATCTGTTCTACAGAAGTGCAGCTCCTATTGCTCCTTCAACATGCACTTTAATTTTGGGAATGGTACAAAAGTAGGTCATAGAACATTGTGTGATGATAGAGTGTATACTAAGGCTATATACATAAATTATGTATGAGTGTGATAAGATGTAAGGCAGTTTGAATAAATGATTGTGGTTGTGTTAGAAAGTAGGCTAAATATGTAAATCAAACTGAAGGGCACCAGAAGATTTTTGATTTTTTGTTTTTTTGTTTTTGTTTTAATTAAATTAATACAAATAAATTGGACACGTTACCATACATTGTTTACCATATTTTTTGTACATTATAAATCCATATCACACCAATTAATTCCTGAATAAAAAATGAAAACAAAATATTTATATGTATACTTGATTATAAACTTGATTCATATCTTTTTCTTCTGTTAAATCGCAGAGACTTAGATTTGTTACAATATGACATACAGAGTTATGTTCCTTTGATTTTCTGTTACGATAAAATTGCTTTGCTTAATGTTCCGTAACCTCAGTATAAATGCTGTCAAATGATAATTGTAAATAATAAGGTCTGCCTTTGAAAATATTTGACTTTCATGATGTATTAAAGGAGATTGATAACAACATGCTCATGAGTTTAAAAATTCTTGTTTTGAATTGAATCATCTAAAGAAAATTAAACCTATTCATGGACGTGGCATCATGTTAAATACAATTGTTAGTGACTTATTTCATAACATAGATACCAGAGATGCAGAATAAAGTTTGTGTTTTTAGAACGTCTGGACTCAGTCTTTTGTATTAGAGTTTACAATCTCTGCTGTTTGTATGTTTCTCTGACCTTAACATTGTCTTCTCTACAAATTCATGCATGCCTTATACTATCATCATTTTAATGGTAAAACCGGAGGTTACTTATGATATGGTTGCAAAAGTAGCAACTTTGGGCTATCCTCAGTATTCTGTTGAATTGTTATAATTTGTCCTTATAAATGTTGAAATGTATTTATTCACAAAGTAGAATAAAAATAATGATACAAGTATTTAATTTCAAAATCTTCATCAGCATGAATTTCTTGTAGATTATTGCCGATCTTAAGATGGACACTGGCGAGTTTGTCATTCCGAAGAACATGGAAGGGCCTTCAGCAAAAAAGAGGTATCTTGCATCTCGGCATTCAGTTGGAGGTAATCCATCAGATACTACACCGTATCTCAGTGTTGACCATACAGGAGAACATATCATCAGCGGAAACATAAAACATACCCCTGGGTCTGCATCTAGCCTTTCTAGGTCCTCCTGCTTAAGGACAAACAACAACACTAGTGCTGAGAATGCTGGAATAGGGACCAAGGCTAAAAAGAGGCCACAGGTATTCCCTGGAAGTGTGCCATGTATTGACAGAGAAACCCCACTTATACTTGCCACAGCAAGGCAGGTTGGTTCTACGATATCCACCTCTTGTAACACCGAGTCCATCAGCAAGCTTCAGAAATCTGGGTCCTATCAGCAAAGCACAGAGTCTTCAGCATACTTCGGTTTAAGGCCATCATCATCAGTAACACCATCCTTGTCCGGTTCCAATCCCTGCAGTTCATCAACAGGGAGGAATTCAGTGGAACTATCTACTGACAGAGTACCAGTGACAAGTGGAACAGATGATAATGGTGAACATGTTACTGAACAGAGTCTTAGAAGCACTGAAATCAGCCATGTAAATAGATCTTGTAGGAGCAATGACAGAAGTAATGCATCAGATAACTCACAGGTAAATGGTACATGTACAGTTTGATTAGTCTGTTTGATTAAATTGTTTTTGTGTTTTTTGCTCGACTATTCGAACTGCAGTCACCCATGCTTTACTGTTGGTGTTAGCATTGGCATTGCAGCTTGGTTAAAGTTTTGCATGCAAAGTACTTTCCAGCTTACATCTCAATAAACATTCATTGTAATTAGTTGAAAGTCTATGAGTATGTTCAGGGATTCAGAAAACAAAGGAAGATTACTCTTGACTGAATTTATCACTAATTATGGCCCTTTTTTATTGTAGAAATTTTGGTTTTGCATGCAACAGACATGTTTATATCTTTGCAATAAGTAATGGGATTGACTTAAAACTTCATAAAGGTTTTAAAGAAGAGCATCAGGCCATCAAGTTAAGTAACTATTGACTGAAGTTTCTGTAAATTATGGTCCTTTTTGAACAAAGAAATTTTGGTATAAGGTTTGTGTGCAACTAAATTTGGTTAAAATAATCAGTGGCTCAATAGCTGAGCAAGCTGTCTTAAGGCTCTTGTTTTAGAACAGAACTGTGATGGCTGTCAAGCTCAGGTTTCATTCGTATGGCATTATTATTTCTTGATGAAATGTGTAAAAATGTCCATTTTGTGTTAAATATAGTAGGGCCTCAATTAAAAGCCATATTTGAAAAAAAGGACTTTGAAATGATTTCCTGTTTTTAGCAAACTAGTTTCTGAACCCAGTGTGGCCTATCCTTTTTAAAACAAAAAGGTTATTTTTTATGACCTACTTTTTTTAAGAGATAATGATGTTGTTTCATTCATAACATATTTTTTTTACAATCGTACGATACCAAATATAACCACTCTACTTATTTAAATTAGCTGGTGCAATCCAAAGTACAATGACTGAAATGCTTAGATAAGGATGTTAATCAGTTAACAGAAGTCATGGCCACGATCTCAAAACAAGATTCTACAAATTGTTAGGTTCTTTGTTGTCCATACATCAGGAAGTTATTCCTAAGTAGCTTCAAGTGCATTCTAATTGAAATTATCATCAGAAGTGTGCCAAAGTTCGTTTATTTAAATAGAACCACTTAACAATAGCACAAAACATGTTAGATAGTACAGTGCAGTACTACACTGTCACCTTCAGGCTTAATTTTCTGATGGTTTGAAGGGACCTTGATACCATTTTGGGGGAATGGAGGGAGGTGTGTAAAAGCACCATTTTTTCAAGTTCAGTAAAAAGTAAAATCCTGGAAGCTGTCAGCGTGAATTTTAAGGAGTTCTTCAGGGAGGAAACCCCTTATTTAGAAGGGCAGAATATCCTGATCATAGTAGAATATTTTAAATTTCATATTCTGAACATTCATTTATTTGGACTTATTTATTCTTTTTTCTCTTTTTTTATTTTTGGCAAATAGAAAATGGTCTTGTATAAAAATTATGCAATTTCATCTGACCACTTTTTTGCCTAATGCTGGATTTTAATCAAGTTAACACTTTAAAGCAAAAGAAAAAAAAGTTCTTTTAGTGTTTCAGTGTAACGTTTTATCATAATCTGATGATAGTTTATTATTTATTACTGTAAGTAGTCTATGTTTTAGTATAAATGTATCACATTCACTTAGGCTTTTAACCCTTTACCCCATGAAAAATTATACCATTAAATACCATTAAATACCATTCAACATTTGTGACATTTTATATAACCATAGAATTGTTTCCCACGGGAAATGTTTCACTCTTGTGAAACTAATATATTTTTTTAGCTCCAGGCACTATGGATCATACATCGAACGACTGACTGATGTATACTATTGACAAAAATAATATTATTACTTCCTCTTTTGCTATTATCTCATTATCTCACCATTTACATCCCTCCCTCAACATTTTCCCTAGTATTTCTTCTCTCTATTTAGTGAATGTCAGGTTTCGACACTGCCTAACACACTCACTGAATTACATTTGTGTATTTTTTGTGCAAATCTCAATGCTGTATACCTTGTTTACCTGGATGAAAATAAAGAAATGTTCTGTTCTGTTCTGTACAGATTTATGACTGAATGAATTTTAGGCATGCAGAAATGGGTTACTCTATACACCTAGGGGCTTTGTAGTTTCCCCTAATTAAACTAAGATTGCAAAATGTGTCTCTGAATTAACAGCCCCCATACTCACTTGTATATAAGTTTTAATTCTTCACCATATTTAAAGGATATATTGTTTCATTCAAGAATTAATTGTTAAGTCTTAAGTACACAGATTGGATGCTTGTAGCCTAGTGATAATATCAGGAATGATTTTTTAACATGGTTCATAAGCTACATAAAATAAAACCTAGGATAAATATGAAATTCTTTCATTTTAGATTTAATATTTTCCTTTATCATTGTAGACTTATTTTGACACATTGGCGAACAGAACAGACCTAGCTGAGACAGCTCTTATAGGAGTTGTCTGATCAGGGTCTCCTCTGTTTGCTTTAACAATATTATAGCTCAGTTTCTGAACATTCATATCTGTGGCAAAAAAAAATCCATTATTTCATATGTAATTTAAAGTTCAGTCAATTAATTTTCATCAAGTTATAAATATGAACATAAATATTCACGTAAAGAGTTGATAACGGATTTTAAGTCTGGGCTTGTTGTAAGTAGTAGGGAATTTGCTGCCAGACAGAGTTGTTTTGAAGTCACTGATTTCATAAGAATAAGATATCAACACATTCAGGTGTAAGGCCTTTTGTTATAAATACACCATAAATTATAGCCTACAAAGCGCAATATTGTCTGTAATATTGTCTGTAATGAAAAACAAAGGACACTATGACCTTAAAGAAAACAACATTTTAAATAATTAACCACCATTACTGCAGTAATAGATAAAAATGATTTTCTGTTGATGTACAAAGTAAAGCTGTCTTTGCTAAGTTAGCATGGGAGTAAAAGCAAATGATAAGAAAGAGAATAAATATCCGCTGAGACAAAAGAAATGATAATGAGGTGTAGCCAGTGTAATTAGTCTTTCAACATTAACAGAAAGCCCTGTTATTACAGCTATATGAGAGACGTTAGATCATTGTGCAAAATAATACATTCTAAAGGGTCAGTAATATATATATGGATCTGAGGTTTTGTCAGTTATCTCTTAACCCTTTCCCTCATACAGGACACCATGAAAAGACCTATGCGAACAGCATAAAACCAGATCAGCCTGCAAGTAACTTGCAGGCTGATCAGGTTTTATGCTGTTCGCTGCTCCTCAGTGGTCTGGAAATGAGGATTTTGTAATTAAATTTGGTAAGGTTTAACTCTGGTTTTCTGCAGATCAGGCTTTATGTGATACTATTGAGTGCGTCAAAATGAGTCTATATGAGGGAAAGGGTTAAATATCACTCTCTTGAACGTGCATACACTACTTAACACTAGGTTGGACAAATTAAAAGACAGATTAAATTGAAATCGATTTTATATCTCATCTTAGTGTTGTACATACCATCTTATCTTTAAAGTTACTGGTATTAATGAGCAGAAATGAGTATTCATTTTGATAAGCCTGTAAAGCTAGTCTGTGTTGTTCAGGCATGTATATACATTTAATTTGCTTAGTTCCAGATTGGCTGCATTCTTGCAAAATTTCTTTATTAAAATTGGACAAATACCCATTTATTTTTAAATTGATGGGTAAAGAAATTCAAATGGAACCATAAAAATCTCAATTTATTTGTAAACTATGGGTTACAATCATTATGTCCTGGCAGATATCTAGAACTATTATTGTTTAATTGATATGAAGGGGATTTATACCCTAATTGAACACTCTGTGGTTTCTGAAAATGAGCAAAAACGCTACTGTTTGATACTAACGGTGCCCCAGGATCCCGAAGACACCAAAAATTGGGATGGGACTGCAGATTCAACATGGCCTAGGGTCCATCTGGACACTTAGTTTTCGATTAAAAGTAAATTGAACAGCCACATTTGTGGTTCTTATGTTCTTATGAGTAACCCTTTTTAGCTCACCAGAGCACAATGTGCTCAAGGTGAGCTATTAGGATCACCCTGCGTCCAATGTCGTCCATAGTGCGTTGTGCATTGTCCGTCATCAACAATTTGCTTTAAACAACATCTCCTCTGAAACTGCTGAACAGAATTTGATTAAACTTGGCAGGAATGATCCTAGGGTGAACTTTCATAAAAAATTGCTGAAAAGAACTTGATCCATGTAGAACTCTGGTTGCCATGGCAACCGAAAGAAATAAAAAATGAAAACTTTAAAAATCATCTCCGCTGATACCAATGGTCAGAATCTAATTTCCTTTGGCACAAATGGTCACCTCATGTATGTCTACCATAATTGCTAAAATAAAGTTGATCCCTTCAAAAATGAGGCCCCAAAGGGGTGGGGGAAGCTAATTACCTTATATACCAGAATTTGGGAAAAGCGTTGGGACTGGCGGACATTTATCGGCTCGGTCTGATAAAAAATTGCATCTTGTCGGTCCAGGTGACTGACAATTGTTCAGCAAACTCAAAACGGCGAAAATAACAATTTTAAGTCCATAACTTTGCAAAAACAAAATCTATAGAGCAAAATTACTCTGCCCTATTATTATCGGTATGAGATTCCTATTATATGAGCATGAGCGTCAGACATTGTTGTCTCACTTGAAAGTTGAGAAAAGAGCGAAAAAGTCTGCAAAACTAAATGCATAAACTTGTCTACAGATGCAAAACGAAAGGCCATTGAGAGCTATATAGAAATGTCACCACGATGTAATACTCACTTTGCCGATTTGAAGCTTACCTTGATCCTCTGAATTTTGTATGAGTTTTTATGTTTTGATTCATTTCATCTGACTTCCTTTTATCTCTCTAAGAAAGACACCTCAATTTTAATTGTCTATAATAATCACACTTTAATATGATTTTGTCAACTTGAAAAAGTTTAAGTTGTGGAATGAAAGAACAACTCAGAAGCAATTTGTTCACAGAATGATGGTCATTGACTAATAATTTAATTTTTAACTATTTGTGTGTATTACATCTATCAATACCCATCTACAGACACATGGCTACCCATTGAAACATTCTGTGTTAGTAATTTCTCTGAATTGGGATACCACTAAACCAAAATAGTGTTGACTAACACTTGCCAAGTTTATTTGTCAACAATTAAAGAACAATATCCAACATAAATGAGGAAGAGTATAAGAAAAAACATGGAGAGTGACCCAAGGAGCATCTATGCAAAAATATTCTAAAATCCAGTCTGTACTTTTGCAGGAGAAGATTTTTGAAGTTTTCACTTTTTTCCCCTATTAGATTGTTAAATTATTTGGATCCATTGAAAAACATTGCCGCCACAGTGGCAATTATTTAGCACATATGTTCCTTAAGTCACTCTCTACCAAGATTATTCAAATTATTTGGATTGATAAAAAGACATGGCCACCAGGGGGCATTAAGCCCGTATGTATATAGTACAAATTTGAAAAATCTTCTTGTCCATAAGTGCTGGCTGGAATTCAATTTTTTTTAGCACAGATGTTCCTTGGGTCTTTCTGTATCAAGACTGTATCTGTCTATAGGCTGGCAGGGGACAGAGCCCATTTTCCATAATATCATAAGATATTTGCTATAACTTTTCCTCGCACTAATGATAATGGTTCTTAATCTTAGGTGATCAATTCATTTGTTTACAAAATCAGTATGCAGTTAAGGCCTTCATGCTGAGTTTATTTGTAAGGAAACAAAGACTTCACAAACATTAACAAGGGTGAGAAGAAGAAACTTTCGTTTATTTCTGCTGATCATATAATTATGTACCTGCTGCTTTAATATAGAAAAATGATTATTAGCTTTTCTCAGATATTCTCCTTTCATGTCAAATTTGCTTCTTGAAAACTAGAGATGGATGACATTTTAAGATGAGAAACATCCTTTTTTTGAGGTCAAACTATAATCATACTCTAGAAATTATATTTGTTTCATAATAAGCAATTTGGAATTTTCCTTTCATTATCTTCTTATACTAGTATTGTCATTGTTCTTTGATATTTGAAATGCTACTCATTTTCATTTATTTCTGATGTTTGTAGACATATTATCAGACAGATTGAACTCTATACATAATGATAAATGAAGTATTAGAAGACCATAACTTTATGGGGAGAGCTATGGCTAAGTTTTGAACCGTTGTGGCTTGATCCATTTGCATTATACCGTTTCAACTCGTGTATTTGTAGTGTTTCATTTATATTTGAATCTGGTCATAAACGAATATAAAAGATAAAATCACTAAAGGTATTTGTATGTGTTCAGAATAAATTATCCTTTAGAGTTATTCCATGGCCATCAATCTGAAATACTAGTTTGACAGATTTTCTACATATTTTGAGGTATTGAACAACTTCATTTTGCTTTGTCTGTGAGCTATGATTAGTTACAGGTTAAGTTTGCATTTTACTAGCCTGTGTCTGTTTTTCACTTTTTTTTTCTTTTCTTTTTTTTTGATTTTACAGATTTTATTTAAGTGAGAAATATGTCATTTAATTGCAGATAGTTAATTAATGTATGAACTGCATTAGATAAAAGGGGGTAAGGTTTTATGACTCTTCCTTTAGACCAAATTGAGGACGGATGTTGAAACTGTTGGAAGTGCATACTGAACAAGAGTAAAATTTAACTGTTTATCAATTGGCCCCCAAAGACTTCACCATCATCATCAAAAAAGAAAACTTTTTTTATTTATACCAATCAACTGAACAAGCTGCTTTAATATGTTTTTAGAAATTTGGTACATGCAAATCTTAATCTGAGTCCTATGGGTTGGCACTATGTTCAGGTGTACATGGGGTTGCTGTGGCATGGAGGGAGACTAGGTGTGGCCTTCTATGATGTGGACACGACACTGGTCAGTGTCATGCTGGATGTGCAGGAAGCAGACGACTTCAGGATGATTACCAGAGGTAGGCTTTTTTCTGAATTTGAACCATCTTGAGGTATACCAGGTTTTTGTAATGGATAATTATACCAGCGTCTCACAGAAGTGGGGGCTTCATCATGTCCATCCCCGTCACAGGATATCCTGTCATGTCCCTTCCTACTCTCACATTACATGAAGACAAGGTTGATTGCAGGGGTATTTAGCATCTTTAGTGATAGTTCTAGTTGTACACTTTGAAAGATACCTGGAGCCCGATTCACTTAACCATATACAACAAATTTGATCCTAGTCATAAATATGTTGTTCAACATGTCTAATAATGTCTTAGTTGCACAATAAAACATGAAAAAAATGGACCAATTTCATTTCATTATACAAACACAACTCTATTTATACAGAAAAAATCACAGGAAAAATACTATTTTACATTTGTCAATTTATGCTTTATATGAAGCTTTTTATTTGTACGAAGTTTAGTGAAAAGGGGCCCTGGTCTATGGCATGTCATATGACCAATACTCAGTCTGAGCAGGAACAATGGATATTCTTGCTTATTTCAAATAATGTGAGAAATGCAAGCAATGTGTCAATTAATGAAAAAGTTTCAGTTATTTAAGTATAATTATAACCCCGAAAACATTAAGTTTGAGAAGGGATATATAAGAATTCAGTCTGTTGGTTTGTCAGGATGTCCATCCTTTTGTAAAAAAAGTCATAATGTCAGTCATTCCAAACCAGCTTCTGTTTTATGAAAAAGTCACATGAAAGGGATATTCATCACCTTCAGTGATAGTTCTAGTGAGATATCTAACTTTATTAGTTTTATCTGAGTAAAGTAATGGTTCTAGTATGTGATATTTGGACTATTGTGTAAGTACATTGGTGCTTGTGTACTTGATTTAGAATTGTTAGCTACCCCTTAGTAAATAAGGAGGTAAGAATGTTCATCCTGCTCAGGCTGAAGCTCCTGAAATCAGGAGGTAATTAATGTTCAGCTCATCCAGGCTGAATCTCCTGGGATCAGGAGGTCACAATGTTCATCTGGTTCTGGCTGAGGCTTCTGAGATCAGGAGATCACAATGTTCAGCTGGTTCTGGCTGAATCTCCTGGGATCAGGGGGTCACAATGTTCAGCTGGTTCTGGCTGAAGCTCCTGGGATCAGGGGGTCACAATGTTCACTGGTTCTGGCTGAGCTCTGGATCAGGGTCACAATGTTCAGCTGGTTTTGGCTGAATCTCCTGGGATCAGGGGGTCACAATGTTCAGCTGGTTCTGGCTGAATCTCCTGAGATCAGGAGGTCACAATGTTCAGCTGGTTCTGGCTGAATCTACTGAGATCAGGAGGTCACAATGTTCAGCTGGTTCTGGCTGAATCTCCTGAGATCAGGAGATCACAATGTTCAGCTGGTTCTGGCTGAATCTCCTGGGATCAGGAGGTCACAATGTTCAGCTGGTTCTGGCTGAATCTCCTGGGATCAGGAGGTCACAATGTTCAGCTGGTTCTGGCTGAATCTCCTGGGATCAGGAGGTCACAATGTTCAGCTGGTTCTGGCTGAGGCTCCTGAGATCAGGAGGTCACAATGTTCAGCTGGTTCTGGCTGAAGCTCCTGGGATCAGGAGGTCACAATGTTCAGCTGGTTCTGGCTGAATCTCCTGGGATCAGGAGGTCACAATGTTCAGCTTGTTCTGGCTGAATCTCCTGAGATCAGGAGGTCACAATGTTCAGCTGGTTCTGGCTGAATCTCCTGGGATCAGGGGGTCACAATGTTCAGCTGGTTCTGGCTGAATCTCCTGAGATCAGGAGGTCACAATGTTCAGCTGGTTCTGGCTGAATCTCCTGAGATCAGGGGGTCACAATGTTCAGCTGGTTCTGGCTGAATCTCCTGGGATCAGGGGGTCACAATGTTCAGCTGGTTTTGGCTGAATCTCCTGGGATCAGGGGGTCACAATGTTCAGCTGGTTCTGGCTGAATCTCCTGAGATCAGGAGGTCACAATGTTCAGCTGGTTCTGGCTGAATCTCCTGAGATCAGGGGGTCACAATGTTCAGCTGGTTCTGGCTGAATCTCCTGGGATCAGGGGGTCACAATGTTCAGCTGGTTTTGGCTGAATCTCCTGGGATCAGGGGGTCACAATGTTCAGCTGGTTCTGGCTGAATCTCCTGGGATCAGGGCGTCACAATGTTCAGCTGGTTCTGGCTGAATCTACTGAGATCAGGGGGTCACAATGTTCAGCTGGTTCTGGCTGAATCTCCTGGGATCAGGGGGTCACAATGTTCAGCTGGTTCTGGCTGAATCTCCTGGGATCAGGGGGTCACAATGTTCAGCTGGTTCTGGCTGAATCTCCTGGGATCAGGGCGTCACAATGTTCAGCTGGTTCTGGCTGAATCTCCTGGGATCAGGAGGTCACAATGTTCAGCTGGTTCTGGCTGAGGCTCCGGAGATCAGGAGGTAACAATGTTTAGCTGGTTCAAGCTGGGGGAGCAGTGTTTAACCTGCAAACCTGCTCAAGCTGAGGCTCCTAGATCAGGAGGTAACACTGTCAAACCTGCTCAGACTGTGAATCTGATCAGGGATATAAACTATCTACCATGGTGTAAAATTTTGAGAGTCACTCAGTTGATTTCAATTATATTTTGTATATGATTCTAACATTGATATTCTTTAATTCATAAACAAAGCTTGTCAAACCCTTTAACTAGGTCAAGAGTAGTGCTTAAAAACTGTGACTAGATCTTTTGATTGCCTATCCAACCCCTTAAACATTTAGTATTTCTACTTGTACACTAGATAACACCGCTAAACATGAATTATCAAGTATGAATCGTTAATATGATGTTAAAGATACCCCCCCCACCTCACCCCATAAATGTACATGTACTTTGAATCATTGAACCAATTTTTTTTTTCATCATTATGAGTCTAAAAAAGGGCTATACACCGGGCATATGAAAGTACCAAAGGGTCTATTTGCAATATGAGCTAGGGTATCGCACCTGTACTCCCTTGTATCCAACCACTGTCTCTTCTGCGTGCTGTCTCTTTAGCAAAAAAAAAGACCCCATTCATTGTTTATCCTTGACTGTCATTAGGTCTAAAATATGGCCATAATAATCAGAAAATGATTGCTAGCCTTTACAATTTAAGAAGGGTGATTACAATAGAAGAAGGATGTTTTTTAACGTGTTCTATGGTTATTATTGCTTATGTTTTGATTATTTGTGAAACCTTATGAAATCTGTTTTCAGTGATTGAGGAGGTGAACCCAGTCCAGATAGTACTTAGTTCTAAGCAGGATGAGAGGCTGCTGAATACCTTGAAATCATACTGTAAGTCAGCAGGTTGTTTATTGTGACTTTATCTCTTAACCCTTGCCTTGTCATGCTAAATATTTTTATTGGACTTGTCCTTTCTTCATTTCAGACTGTATCAATAGTTTGTATTGGGGGTGCTTGCTGAACAGTTATTGACTGAATAGTAAACAGTGCAGACCATGATCAGACTGCATGGATGTGCAGGCTGATCTTGGTCTGCACTGGTTGCAAAGGCAGTCACATTTTCCCACAAAATTATAAATGTTAATTGCATGCAGTGTCAGGATATTTTGTAACTTGAATAATAGATGATACTTATTAGTACTCCGACTACAGTTTTGTCTATAGCATTTGTTGTATTCAAAATAACAGATTTTTGGTTTTCTATAGCTTTCCACGAAAATTGGTTTTACGGAGTCGATTATGCGTCAAAATTATTCAAGCAGACAACAGATTGAGCCATTGCGAATTTTAATATTTACTGGGCGTATATTTTGGAAAATATATCTTCTCTACAAGTTTGAAATCGGAGTACATACAAGTTTTGTTAAGTATATTTATAAAAGCCCAAGCAGCCTGCAAGTGGCTAGGGTTCATAGACTTTAAAAGTAGCAATATATGTATGTAAATATGGAAAAGTTATTTAGGGTATGATAGTTATATTTGGTGAAGACAAACTTTTCATGTGGCTGGCATTACAGAATCAGTATGACAAACTATAACATGCATATGCAACAGTTTAACAATATTGCAACATGCATAAGCAACAATATAGCAACATTTGAAAATAAAATGATACGTTAGTACACATTTAAAATGAAAATAGTATACTAAAAAAAATAAAAAATTAAAAAATTAAACCTGATCAGAGCCTGAACTGGATGTTTATTGAGGGTTAGTGATATTTAACATCCTTTAGGAAACAAGAAGTGTTTCTTGGAATATATGTGTTGCCTGAAAGAAGTGTGATGGAAAAAGTGTGACAAACAGATGGACAAACAACAGAGAAGTGATCCCTATGTGTCACCTCTGCTTGCAGAAGGTGACATAAACAGTTCTTAATACAAATCCCTCTAGATGTTTCCTGGGTTAGACTAGTACTTAGCATGGAGGAAGGTCATGATCCTTGACCCCAACAGGACGTGAACCCACAACCTTTGGATTCAAGGTCATGCTTTTTGCCACTAAACCATGGTGTCCTTAAATGGTATATAATGGTCTGATACAATGTAGAAATTATTTATTGAAGTGGTTAAAGAAGTGATAAAAACAAAATTTGGTTGCATGTGTTTATGCTGACAGTGGTTTGTTGTGCATATTAAAAGCAGTTGAATGCTGACAAGACAGTTTCATTTTAATCTCCAGATATTATAGCAGTGACAATCTGCACTATTCTTGGTAAAGAGGTTTATCAACACCTGTTTTGCAGGTGTTACTTCTGCTTCAAATGCAAACATAACAACACAAAGCTTATAAATAGATTCAGTAATTAATTCAGCTTTTGATACTTTGAAAAACTGTTGTCTCAGATGGTACACATAGACAACAACTCTATTATATCATTTCATATATAAATTTAATACATCTTTTCCATACATTGTTTACTTTGACCAGTGAAGTTTCCTTTGAAATAGAAATTGATGAAACTTGGCATGAATGATCCTTGGCTGACCCTAAAATAAACTTGATTCATGCAGAACTCTGGCAAGCAAAAGAATTTTACTTAAAATTTTCTCCTCTGAAACCTACAGTCAGAATTTAATTCTTTTGGTACAAATGGTCACCTCATGGCTGTCTACTATAATTGCTAAAATAAAGTTGATCCCATGAACAAAGAGGCCCATTGTGGGTCAGCTAGTTTCCTTATATTACTCTATATAGAAATTTCATTTTTTTTCTTCTAAAAAGCCAATGTCCAGAATCAAATTTCATATAGTACAAATGGTTGACTGTCTACCATAATTGCTAAGATAAAGTTGATTCTTTTTATCTGAAATTTGAATCTGGTTGCTGCTTGAGGTAACCACGTAAAAAGAATGGTTTTAAATAAGCTTATGTACCATTGGAGCGATCTAGGGCCATATGGCCCTCTTGTTTAAAAGAGGTTCACATGGATAGCTCTTTGTGCTTGTAGGCAAGAGAGGAGGGAACCTACATTGAGCACAATCCTTTGTAAGTTTTAACACTTGTATCAATATCTTATGAACTGACCCTGATGATATGACACTTTCAGCAAGTTATTAGTTCCCACCATTTGACATTTGATATCACCATAATTTTATTATGGCCCTGAAACTGAAATGTCCAGACTTATCAACCTTGTATATACATGTATAGGCCCTTATTTCAAAACTTGCTTCACTTTTCATTTTACATACATTAATTTTCATTAACTTTTGAGACTGAACTTCGTAAATAGAATAATATTCATGATAACTTCCCTGTGAAATTACTGTGGTGTTGGGGGTTGATCAGAGAATCGTTGTGCAAGCTTCATGAAGGTTTAAATGGTTCTAATAAACTTTTTGTGCCGATGGTCTATTATTTACGAGCTGTCTCCTAGGCTATTTCCCTCTTTTACATAACCACATTGTTCAGGTAATCTTCAAAGGTGTTTCTTGATGCTGAACTACACGTAAAACTGATATCTACCATTTAGTGTTTAATGTTCAGTCCTGTTAATTGTGAACTTTTATGTTGAGATACATTGATATTTACAAATATGTGTTATAATGTTTACCTGTGTGCAGAATACATACACATAAATGTTAAAATAACTGAGAAAATAAGTGCATGGGGAAGAACTGATAGGCTGGGTGTTGGCATAATTACTGAAATACCCAATTAATATCAAGTCAAGAATTCTCAATTAGTTCTATAACCTTGATATTACGCCTCAGCCAATAATAAATACTATAATTTTGTTAACTGGATTTTATTCACCTAAATATGATTTAAACCATTTCCCTCATAGAGGAAACCATGAAAAGACCTATGCGAACAGCATAAAACCAGATCAGCCTGTGAGTAACTCGCAGGCTGATCAGGTTTTATGCTGTTCGCTGCTCCTCAGTGGTCTGGAAATGAGGATTTTGTAATTAAATTTGGTAAGGTTTAACTGTGGTTTTCTGCAGATCAGGCTTTATGTGGTACCTATTGAGTGCGTCAAAATGAGTCTATATGAGGGAAAGGGTTAATGTCATTATGGGTTTAGAAGTTGAGCTAAAATGATAATTTTTGTTGTTGTAAATATACACTGTATGAATCACTGTATCATTGTTTTTCATTATAATCTATGATTGTTACTCAAAGAAAAAAAGTCAGGATAACAGTTGCTGAATTACTTAATTAATTTACAGAAATTCAGTTATATTAAAATTATATTTACCGAATAAAACTTATCTTTACCTCAATTTGTATTTGTTAATAAATGTCTGTGCAGAAAACAATGGAAAAAAAATCATTGTTTTGACGAGCTGCAATTAATGAGCTTCCATCAATACCAATTTAAATACAGCTATTTGTCTAAATCTAACAGAAAAAAGTGTTAAAAAAAGAAGAAAAAGATGAAGAATGACAAGGTTTATAAACAAATCAGCCTTGTATACACAGATTTATTTACTGAAATGCTTATTATGTCTTCATTGATTATTACATTAGAATTGTATAAAAAGAAGAGAGTCCTCAGCTTTAGATATTTTGTGAGACTTAGTAGGGTGAAGAGCCAGTGCATGTCTAAACAGCTGACATGAACTCTCTTATATAGGAAGGGAGATAACCATTGGAATTCCCTTGTTTTTACATAATTGGTTATCCCCCTTCTAATTTCCCCACTTCTTGTCTTTGGTAGTGTGCTTAATTAGGTACATTCATTTCTTTTCATTGTTGTCTGTATTTCTGTTTCCATTTCAGTGACGGAAAATTTTGGGAGTGAAGTGAGCATGACAGGATCAGATGGAATGCTGCAGTTTCTGCCTAGCATTGATTTCTGTAAGTATTACTCAACCTGTTGCCACAGGTATTTGCAATTTTACTAGAATATAGTTATAGATGAATTACAGTGATACAATACCTTGTTGTAAAATATAGCCTGAGGAAACTTTTTATACAAGAATCAGATTACATCCATCAATTTTTTTTTCCATAATTTCTATCAACTTCATTCTGTTATTTTTCCTGCTTGCCAATTTCTTTCTATCTATATAACCTTTTTGCATGACTCTGACATATTGTATTTTGTCTGACTGGTTTTTCAGCACTGGAGATCTGCAAGAGGAGGATCCTGTCTATGAACCTGCCCTCCATACCAGACCACTTCTCTGACACAGAGAGAACTCTCAATATGTCGTCACTGGTACCTTTTGACAACTTATGCATGGTCAGTCTACCTGTGGATATTTGTGTCAAGTCTCATGTAGCATGATTGTATTTCTTTGTTTCCTAAATCCTAAGTCTCATTCTATAACCCTTAACATCATGGATATTCATTTACAAATCTCTAACTTAATGAAAATTTATTTACTAATCCTTAAGTAGTAAATGAAACAATCAATAATTATATGTTGTTCAAACTGTGTAAAGTCTTAACAACATTATTGTTTGACCCTGATCAGACAACTCCTATACATCAAAATGAGTCTATGAGATTATACAATTTTAACTAGTGCCAAAGATCTATATATAAAAATATGTAGTGAATAAAAAAAAAAAAAAAACGATAAAAATGTTTATGTTTCATTATTAAGTAATTACTTCATTATACCTCACAGAACTAAGATATGACATAGGTGGGCGTATATAGATGTCAGCTTGCTGTATGTCCCATCTGTTTCCTCAATACGTCTGTAAACTATGATATGAAATGATGTGGGTGGTAAAGGGTTAAGAATGCAGTGAATGTTGTGACATGTGCTTCAGTATACCCCAGAATGTATATCTGGGGGCTGTATTGTAGTTATGCCTGTCCTTCCTTGTAATCATTATTCAAAAAATGTCGCATTTATGGCTGGTAGAATAGGAAAATATACAGCATTTAAGGAAATGTGTTCCAAATTTCTTTTCTTTTCATTTGCTTCTTGTAAAGGTACAGAAATTGCACTTTTGATTTTTAGCTCACCTGAGCACGTGTGCTCAGGATGAGCTTTTAGGATCGATGAATGTCCGTCCGTCTGTCCGTCCGTCCGTCTGTCCGTCCGTCCGTCCGTCCGTCGTCCGTCGTCCACAATTTGTTCGTTTGCACTCTAGCATCTTCATTTTATGAGCAATTATCTTCAAACTTTAAAACAATGTTTATAACCATAAAATCTCGGTCAAGTTCGATTATGGCTGATATCGGAACATTAGGTCAGGAGTTATGCCCCTTTTAATATTAAAAAAATGCCAGATTTCACGTTGTTTGCACTCTAGCATCTTCATTTCATGAGCAATTATCTTCAAACTTTATATCAATGTTTATAACCATAAAATCTCGGCAAGTTCGATTATGGCTATATCGACATTAGGTCAGGAGTTATGCCCCTTTTAATATTAAAAAAATGCCATATTTCAAGCTGTTTACACTCTAGCATCTTCATCTTTTGAGCAATCCTCTTCAAACTTTATGGCAATGCTTATGACCATAAGGTCTCGATTGAGTTCGAATATGGCTTAGATTCATCAATTAGGTCAGGAGTTATGCCCCTTTTAATATTCAAAAAATGCCATATTTCACTTTGTTTACATTCTAGCATCTTCATCTTTTGAGCAATCATCTTCAAACTTTATGGCAATGCTTATGACCATAATGTCTCGATTGAGTTTGATTATGACTGAGATCAGTTGATTAGGTCAGGATTTAAGCCCCTTTTAATATAAAAAAAGGCCAGATTTTACGTTGTTTACACTCTAGCATCTTCATCTTTTGAGCAATCATCTTCAAACTTTATTACAATGTTTATGACCATAAGGTCTCGATTGAGTTCGATTAATGCTGAGATCCGTCAATTAGTTCAGATTAGCCCCTTTTAATATAAAAAATGCCAGAAATCACTTGTTTACACTCTAGCATCTTCATCTTTTGAGCAATCATCTTCAAACTTTATGACAATGCTTATGACCATAAGGTCTCGATTGAGTTCAATTATGGCTGAGATCCGTCAATTAGGTCAGGAGTTATGCCCCTTTTAATATAAAAAAAGCCATATTTCACGTTGTTTACACTCTAGCATCTTCCTTTTTTTAGCAATCATCTTCAAACTTTATGACATTGTTAATGACCATAATGTCTCAATTGAATTCAGTTGTGGCTGAGATGGGTCATTTAGGTCAGGAGTTATGCCCCTTTTAATACAAAAAATGCAAGATTTCACTTTGTTTATTCTCTACCAACTTCATTTTTTTAACAATCATTTTTAAACTTTAAGACAATGTTTATGCCCATAATCTCACAATCGGGTTCAATTATAACTGATATTGACTTGTAAATTTAGGAGTTATGCCCATTTCACCATAAAAAAAAGCCAGATTTCACTTTTACACTCAAGCATCTTTATTTCTTAAGGAATCATCTTTCTCAGGTGAGCGACCAAGGGCCATCTTGGCCCTCTTGTTCTGAATATTGTTTTTAAATATTTTTTTAATATTTTGTCCATTGAACCTTATGAAAAGTTTAACTTTGAGTTTTAACTTTTGATTTTTAACTTTAATTTAGTAAAAGGGAATAACATAGAACTCAGTTATGCTTGTATTGTTATCGTAGACCTTGATGTTTTAAAACAGTTTGAAGATTGGAACTAATTAGTTTCCGTAGCAGTTTTTTTCCCCTAGAATGTCTTCAGAATCTTTTTCAGAATCATGTATTATATAATCATTCATCATTTCATAAATATTGGCATTTTTAGATTTTGACAAAGCAGTTTTGCAAGAGTATTTTCCACTTTCAATAGTAGTCCTTGTTTATTGATATTTACTTAACAATCACACACATGGTATGGTATTACTATGTATATGAGATTATTGTGTTATGAGGGATGTAGTTTCATCTGTGTTAAGGTCAGTTGTATTAACCCTTTCCCTCATAGAGGAAACCATGAAAAGACCTATGCGAACAGCATAAAACCAGATCAGCCTGCGAGTAACTCGCAGGCTGATCAGGTTTTATGCTGTTCGCTGCTCCTCAGTGGTCTGGAAATGAGGATTTTGTAATTAAATTTGGTAAGGTTTAACTGTGGTTTTTTGCAGATCAGGCTTTATGTGGTACCTATTGAGTGCGTCAAAATGAGTCTATATGAGGGAAAGGGTTAAAAAAAAACACACACACAAGGTTTCAACTACTTATGCCTCAGTATATTTGACTGAAATGGGCTAAGCAGATCCCATGATTTTCTGTTTAAGACAGATATAGCTACATACGTAGTTTGTAAACTTATGCTCCCAGCAGTCATGCCGTGTCACATTTCAGGTGCGAGCCCTGGGCGGTCTGTTGAAGTACCTGGAGAAGATGAGAGTGGGTATAGAACTGGAGGAGGCTGCCACCAGACTGCCCATCCTCTCAGTCAACACTGTCTCCCTGTACGTACCACACCTGCCGGGCCTGTTTTCTTCTATAGTGGGCAAATTTCACAGGGAAATTTAATGAGGGAACAGGGGTCTCATCTTTCAGCACTTTTTTTGAGAAGGAAAAAGTTAGATCTTGCTCTGATTTAGGCAGGTTTCATTTGAGTCAGTGTGAAAACTTGGGTTTCTTGACAAAATGTCCTACTTGTCACAAGTAATCCACACTGATATATATTTTGATCTTGACCTTCATTATGACATTTCTTCTTATGGTCAGATTAAAGGTCTTTAGTGTTGGCCACAAATCTGTTATATCTGCATGGGTTCCAAATACTTGCATGTAAAGGATTTTTACCTTGACCGTCTATATGACCTCTTTCATGCTCAACTCTTGTTAACCTTTTACTTCATGTAGACTCATTTTGACACATTGACAAACAGCAGATCCAGATCAGACAACTCCTATAGGAGATCTCCTATCAGGGTCTCCTCTGTTTGCTCATATGATACTGTAGCTCATTTTCTACACAATCCATGTGACAAAGAAAACTTCATGATTTTATATACATGTACCATTTTATTGTCTATTCATTAATCTTTATTTTATAAATTTATACATGAATATTAATGAAGTAAAGGGTTAAATTGAGATAAACAGCTCAATTTATGGCCACAAATTTCTTTACCAGCCTCAGTATTAGATGTTTCAGAGTAGGCAGATGTTGGTATCTACATGTTTTGTCTTTTTCCCAGGTTTTTGTGTTTAAATTTGAATAAGAAGAAACTATTCATACAAAGTTTAGAGATACAGGCCTCTGTCCCATTAAAAGAATATTTGCATATAAATTTATTAGATGAGGCTATGGTCTAGTGGTAACATACATGACTGCAAATCTTATGGTCATTGGATCAAAACCACGTTGGGGGCTAGGATTATTCATGGCCCCCCAGGCGCAAAGTACTGGTCCAACCCAAAAACTGTTGAGAGGGATTAGTATTAATTGTAAAGTCTTGTTTCCAAATTGACGTCAAAAGGAATAAGTTTAATCTAGTAACTAAACTAACAAACTATTAATAATGAAATAGGTGTAAAATTTTTGTTAAGGGCCTCAGCAAAAAAAACCAAAATGATCTTTCTTTGGTTTGGGATGTACTGTTTTGTGAAAAGAAAAAAAAAAATCTTTTGGCACAGTTTATTTGTTTGTATCTTTATACATGGATAATATTTTTTTTTTATTTATTTTTTTTATAAAAATAAGTTTAGCTATACATTAATTTCTATAAATATATGAAAAAGAAATATAAACAACATATTCCTTTTTTAACCCTTTCCCTCATAGAGGAAACCATGAAAAGACCTATGCGAACAACATAAAACCAGATCAGCCTGCGAGTAACTCGCAGGCTGATCAGGTTTTATGCTGTTCGCTGCTCCTCAGTGGTCTGGAAATGAGGATTTTAAAATTAAATTTGGTAAGGTTTGAGTTTGGTTTTCTGTAGATCAGGCTTTATGTGGTACCTATTGAGTGCGTCAAAATGAATCTATATGAGGGAAAGGGTTAAAGTGATCAAACTTTTACTAATTTTAAGAATTTAACCAAATACTATCAAGATTAGTAACACACATATGCACTTCATTTGTGTATAAGTTTGCTTTCATAGTGGTAGTTGTTTTTCACCTATAGCTTGTATCCATATTTTATTAGTTGATTTGCTCCTATTATGTTAAATAATAAAAAGATTTCATCCTATATTCATAAATTATATCATGGCTTCCTGGATTAAAAATGAAATGATTTCCCTCTGTGTTTAAAATATCACATACTTTTTCCCTATTTTCATAAACTATTGATTGACTTGCTGCTTATTTACTAATATTAAATGTTACATTCATGAAGCAGCCATAACCTACTGTTGTAGAAAAGAACCAGTGGTAGAGGTTGTATAGCAATTGTCATAGAAAAACTAATACTCTGATAACTAAGTCTTGTGTCCCTGAATTACGTATTATATATAAGTGATCCTTGCACTGTAAGAGATCCAATATAATGAACTTAATGTCACAATTTAACGATAAACCGGTATTGTTGACTTTTCTCATTATCATAATTCAGGCCTTTTTTCAAGGTATGAGAAAGAAGCGTTAATACCTTTTTAGCTCACCTGAGCACCTAGTGCGCATGTGAGCTTTAAGGATCAATGGCTGTCCGTCCTCCGTCCATCATCCACAATTGTTTCAAATGACATCTCCTCTGAAACCAAGTGGCCAAATTTGATAAAACTTGCCTATGATGTTCCTTGCATGAAGCTCTACCAAAGTTGTTCAAATGGTCTGGTCCATTGCATATCTGGGTCACAGGAGCTTAACCCTTTCCCTCATAGAGGAAACCATGAAAAGACCTATGTGAACAACATAAAACCAGATCAGCCTGCGGTAACTCGCAGGCTGATCAGGTTTTATGCTGTTCGCTGCTCCTCAGTGGTCTGGAAATGAGGACTTTATAATTAAATTTGGTAAGGTTTAACTGTGGTTTTCTGAGGATCAGGCTTTATGTGGTACCTACTGAGTGCATCAAAATGAGTTTATATGAGGGAAAGGGTTAAAATAGATTTTAAAAGTGAAATCTTAAAAAATCTTCTTCTCCGAAACCACAAGGCCTGGAGCTTAGATAATTGGTGTGTGACATTGTCTAGTGGACCACTACAAAGTTCAAATAATTACCCTGGGGTTAAAATTGACCCCACCCCAGGGTCACTTGATTTTACATAGACTTATATAGAAAAAAACTAGAAAAATCTTCTTGTCAGAAGCCACAAAGCCTGGAGCTTAGATATATGATGTGTGGCATTGTCTATTGGACCACTACCAAATTTGTTAAAATCATGGCCATGGTGTCAAAATTGGCCTCGCCTCAGGGGTCATTTGATTTTACATGGACCTATATAGGAAAAACTAGAAAAAATTTCTCAGAAACCACGAGGCTTGGAGCTTAGATATTTGGTGTGTGGCATTGTCTAGTGGGCCACTACAAAGTTTGTTCAAATCATGACCCTGGGGACAAAATTTGACCCGCCCCAGGGTCCCTTGATTTTACATAGACTTTTATAGGAAAAACTAGAAAAATTTTACTTGTCAGAAACCACAAGGCCTGGAGCTTAGATATTTTGCATGTGGCATTGCCTGGAGCACAAGTCATTGTCTATTGGACCAATACCAAGTTTGTTAAAATCATGGCCCTGGGGTCAGAATTGGCTTACCCTAGGGTCACTTGATTTTACATAGACTAATATAGGGAAACTAGAAAAATCTTCTTTTCAGAAACCACAAGGCCTGGAGCTTAGATAATTGGTGTGTGGCATTGTCTAATGGACCACTACCAAGTTTGTTCAAATCATGACCCTGGGGTCAAAATTGGACCTGCCCCAGGGTCCCTTGATTTTACATAGACTTATATAGGAAAAACTAGAAAAATCTTCTTGTCAGAAACCACAAGGCAGCTTAGATATTTGGTGTGTGGCATTGTCTAGTGGACCACTACCAAGTTTGTAAAAATCATGGCCCTCAGGTCAAAATTGGCTGCCACCCCAGGGGTCACTTGATTTTAAATAAACTTATATTGGAAAAACTAGAAAATTCTTTTTCACAAAAAACACAAGACCTGGAGCTTAGATATTTTGCATGTGGCATTGCCTAGTGGACCACTACCAAGTTTATTCAAATAATGACCCTGGGGTCAAAATGCACCCCTCCCCAGGGGTCACTTAATTTTACATAAACTTATATAGGAAAAACTTTAAAAATCTTCTTGTCAGAAACCAAAAGGCCTAAAGTTTAGATATTTGGGGTGTAACATTGCCTAGTAGACCTCCACCAAGTTTGTTCAAATCATGGGCCTGGGGGGCACAATTTGCCCTGCCCTAGGGATCATTTCTGCATGGTTTATGTATTCTTTATGTAATCATGGCCCTAGGGTCAAGATTGGCCCTGACCCAGGGGTCACTATATTTTACATTGACTTAAATAGGAAAAATTAGAAAAATCTTCTTTTCAGAAACCACAAGGCCTAGAGTTTAGATTTTTGGTATGTAACATGGCCTTGTGGACCTATACCATGTTTGCTCAAATCATGGCCCTGGGGACAAAATTGGCTACGCCCAAAGGGTCACTATATTTTACATAGATTTAAATAGGGAAATATTAGAAAAATCTTCTTGTCAGAAACTACAAGGCCTAGAGTTTAGATATTTGGTGTGTAACATGTAGTAACAGCCTAGTAAACCTCTACCATGTTTATTCAAATCATGGCCCTGGGGTCAAAATTGATCCAGCCCTTTGGGTCACTTGATTTTACACAGACTTACATAGGAAAAACTAGAAAAAAATTCTTTTCAGAAACCACAAGGCCTAGAGTTTAAATATTTAGTGTGTATCATTGCCTAGTAGACCTCTACCAAGTTTGTTCAAATCATGGGCCTGGGGGGCACAATTTGCCCTGCCCTAGGGATCACTTCTGCATGGTTTATGTATTCTGCATGACTCTTATAGAGTCAATGAAGGCACTGTTTCTCAGGTGAGCGCTTCAGGGCCATCTTGGCCCTCTTGTATTTTTAGTGAGGGGAACAATTCATGATTTTGGAAGAAGAAAATCCTTGGATAAGTAGAAAATATTGGGAAAACTGTCTGATGAAGGATAAAAAGTCCGGTAATTCATCCTTTACATGGATAGGCCAACTTGGTACGCATGCTTTATGATCATGTTTAGCTATGTCAAACTAAAGTTAAACATGCCATGCATAAATTTCAAAATCTTTTCATGTAATTTTCAGTGAGACCCAAATGATTCTAGACAGCACAGCCTACAGGTGAGTGGTAGTGTTTAATACCGACATGTGATACACAGTTCATTGCTTATCTTAATGCAGGAGGTAAACTGCAAAGTTATCAACTGGAACATCCCTGGTTCAAGACCTGTCATGACCTCTACTTTTTTTTCAAATTCTGTAACCTCAGACTTATTTGAGTATGCACTGGGCAGCATGCAGTTGGTACATCTCCAGTACTGGTTTAATCCCAGCTTCACAGGAATGGGGGTTATATAGGTATCCTGCTCATCAAGTTCTGCCCCAACGTGTCACATCCTACCCTCACATTATGTAGAGAAAAGGTGGGATGCATGGATCTTCTAGTTCATACAGGAAACTCTAAGGCAAAATTAATGTAAGATTATGTAAAACAGAAGAGTTTATAACTCCAAGTGTTTGGATGTTCTTGAATTGGGCTACAGTCTTAATACAAGAATTGTGCCCCTGAAATGACAACACTGACACAATTAGAGACATAACTCAACTGATTACATTTGTTATAAAAACCCAGATATGATTAGTTTCACAATCATCAAGCAGAAAATAAAGAGACTTTGTTTCATGGATTTCAGTGTAGATTGTAACATCTATTTCAGTGCTCTGCAGATATTTCAGCGTGAGTCCCACCCTTCTGTGTACAAGACAGGTACATCTAACAGTGGCAAGGAAGGACTAAGTCTCTTTGGTATGGATGTTATCAATACAGACATTAAAGATATCATCCTTTTCTTCATTTGTGAAAATTAGGGAATATTAAAACACGAAGTCAGTCAGGATTTATAAATGAATTAAAGCAAAGGGCCATAATTCTGATTATCGATCAGAATTATGCAATTTTCTCTTGAAAGTTTAACTCCTTTGAAATTTTATTCAATTCATCTAGTGATTGCTGAGAAATTGGTTGGACAAGAGGTGGGACAGACAGATAGATGATGAGGCAATTTATGCCCCATACCCACACTATTATTTCATGGGGTGTACAGTTTAACTTGTGACTATAATTTGGATGAAAGATATCATTGCCACTGATACTGAATATAGAAAAACTGAAATTGGCAGTTGTATGAAATATTGTAATGTGAACTGGGGGAAGTGGTGAGTTTGGAACTGTTTATACACCTATAGTGATGGTTCTAGTCCATGTTGACATTTTTTGCGGTTTAACACACCCGGATTCTTATGATAAAAAATGTCTAGAGAATTTGCAATGTTAAACTAGGGGAAAATTGAAATACTTCATTAAAATCTATCAGAAAACATTTGAAACATTGTAAATAGCAACACTAAGATTTTCCATGTATGAAAAACAAACAGCCTTGGAGTTACTTACAAACTGAACTATTTGTATTGGTCATTAGTAATATGTTAGTAGCCGCCTAAAGCAAGTATGATCCATCTGAAAATATCTCTAAAACAGAGGTAAAAGTTGGTCTACAAATGTTCAAAATACATCATACGGGAGTGATTCATAGTGACTAGATCTATCATCCATACCAAATAAGAATATTGGAGTGTTTATCAGGCCACACACACTATCACCACATCAATCTGTTTTCTCTTTCTTTGACAGGTATAATGAATAGGACAAAGTCTCAGATAGGCAGTCGAATGCTGAGGTATGTATCCTCCAGGTGTCTTATTGCAAGTCCATATATCATCATCATTTTATCACCTCTTCTCTTTACTGTACATTGTTCCTCCATCTTATACTGTTTACAACCAGTTAAACAACAGATCAGACCTTCCTGGTGGCCAAGTGGATAGAGTATCTGCTTTGGGAGCAGGAGATCATGGGTTCGATCCCTGGCTAGGACATACCAAAGTTGTAAAAAATGGTACTGGTATAGCTCCCTTTGCTTGCCACTCATTATAATAATAAGGGTAGATCCAGGACTGGTTGGCCTGGTGTCAGGATTATGTGACTGAGTGTGATATGAAGTGACATGTCTATGGTAAGATACTGCAGTGTAGTAGCGCTCTATCTGTCTCAAGGAGACATAGTCTGCAAATGGCTGAAATACTGTTAGTGGGATGTTAAACCCAACAAACAAACAAAAACCCAGATCAGATGGAAAGCAATTTCTCAGTCTGCACAAATTATACAGTGTTACCACAGTTATCAGTATAAACTTGGGACACTTAAACCGTAAGTATATATTTTAGACTTAAACTTAATATGATTTGGAAATTTGAAAAAAAAATCAAGACCTTACTTTATACTGAATTTCATTAAAGAAAATGTATAGTTGTCATCTTTCCCATTATGTATCAAGAAATATGATTCTATTCACTGATATGTTCATAGACTTAGTACTCAGTAAAAAGTCACTGTGAAAGATAATATTCTTTTATGTAGGTCAAAATGAGTCTATATGAGGGAAAGGGTTAAAAAAAATGTTCTCAATTGGTAAAGGGTATGAGCGTACATGTTTTGTTTTTGGTGTATTTTATCTGTGTGTGTGTGTGTGTGTGTGTGTGTGTGTGTATGGCAGAGAAAAAGAATAAACAAACAAGTAGAGAATAAATTTTAGTTAACAGCTTATCATACTGTTTGCCCATCCTATTTTTGTGTCGCCTGCATAGCATGGCAGACACATAGGGATCACTTTGTCCGTCGTCGTCGGCGTCGGCGTCGTCGTCGGCGTCGTCGGCGTCACACTTTCTTGTCCGGAGCATAACTCGAAAAGTATTTGAGGTATCACCTTGAAACTTAAAACATGGATAGATCACATTGAGGTGGAGTGCAGTGCACAAGAATGATAACTCTGACTTTCGTATTTTCTGAGTTATTACCCTTTGTTAGTCCCCTACCGGTGTTCACACCGGAGGGGACTATAGGTTTGCCCTCCGTCTGTCCGTCCGTCTGTCCGTCCGTCCGTCTGTCCGTCTGTCCGTCCGTCTGTCAGTCTGTCCGTCTGTCCGTCCGTCTGTCCGCTCAAATCTGGATCCCGCGATAACTTAATAACTAAGCAAGCTAACTTGATGAAACTTGGTATATGACTAGATGGCAATGTGTAGATTATGCACGTCGTTTTATTTTTGTTCTTCAACTGAAATTGTGGTTGCTATGGTAACGGAAATAGTGAAAATATGGCAAAAATGGGATCCCGCGATAACTAAGCAAGCTAACTTGATGAAACTTGCTATATGACTAGATGGCAATGTGTAGATTATGCACGTCATTTTATTTTTGTTCTTCGACTAAAATTGTGGTTGCTATTGTAACGGAAATAGTGAAAATATGGTAAAAATTGGGATCCCGCGATAACTAAGCAAGCAAACTTGATGAAACTTGGTATATGACTAGATGGCAATGTGTAGATTATGCACATCATTTTATATTTGTTCTTCGACTAAAATTGTGATTGCTATGGTAACGGAAAGAGTGAAAATATGGCAAAAAATGGGATTGATTACCATATTGAGTCAAGGTGGAGCCGGTAGGGGACTTTATGTGTTGCATACAACACCAGTTACTTGTTGATTCTGAGATTTTATTTTTGTCCGGACCATAACTTAAAAAGTATTTGAGGTATCACCTTGAAACTTAAAACATGGATAGATCACATTGAGGTGGAGTGCAGTGCACAAGAATGATAACCATGACTTTCATATTTTCTGAGTTATTTCCCTTTGTTGATTTTCAGACTTAATTTTTGTCTGGGGCATAACTCGAAACGTATTTGTGGTGTTGACTTGAAACTTCATAGATCTCAATGGTCTGAGTGCAGTGCACATGAATGATAACTCTGTTTCTCTTTTTCCTTGAGTTATTGCCCTTTGTTGATACTCAGACTTCATTTTTGTCTGGAGCATAACACGAAAAGTATTTGAGGTATTACTTTGAAACCTCACAGGTGGAAAGATCTCATGGAGTGCATTGTGCAAGAATGATAACTGTTGTATTTTTGGAGTTATTTCCCTTTGTTTACTTTTTTGGATTTAATATTTGTGTGGTGCATAACTTGTAAAGTATTTGAAGTGTTGCCTTAAACATTTATAGTAGATAGATCTCATTGGTCTGAGTGCAGTACACAAGAATGATAACTCAATAATGATAATGATGACTACAAACTTGCAACATATATATAATTAACGTCATAAGTGCTTAATGACGTCATAATTTTTCTTACAGTTAATGTTTTGAATTCATAGTCATAATATATATTGATTTTTACCCCAAAATAGATTATGCTTTTTTTCAAAATCGATTTTCTAGTCAATTCTTTCATCAAACATGCTTAAATGCAGGCGACACAAGTGTTCCGAGGAACACCCACATCTAGTTGATATTCACTGCCCATCCTAATTGATGTATTTACTGCCATTTAACTTAGGATGGGTTGATTAGTGATCAATTTTTTGTTATCTGAAATCAGCCGGTCAATGTACTTCAGGATATTCCCCGATTGACAAAGGAATGTGTATTTGTAATGTATCTTTACATGCGAGATAGACCCCGATAATCAAGGATCGTCTAGGGGGGTTCAGAGATTAAATACTTAACATTGAAGATCTGGCCTAGATAATGGATCAGATAACAGGTTAGATGGTTTGCGAGTTTATTCTGTAACAACAAATATCTTCTCTTTATATCCAGGCTATATACACATGCAATAAATAATCAACTATGAAAAATATACAAATTTCAAAATCCCTTTGGTGATCTTGATTCGATTCATATACAAAGAAAAAAAAATACAATAAAATCAAAGCAGTACCATTCATATGTAGCAATCAAAAGGTCAGTATATTTAAACACATTCAAAAACATTCATAAAAAGTATCTCATCTATATAATGCATATGAATAAACTCATTCAGTCCAAACATCATTTTTTCAGTTATTGGTATAAAACAATGTTAGTTTATACAATTTTTATCAAGATATTTTGTAATATGTTACAATTTTTTCTAGTACAGTATACCTTTAAGTGTTAAATGGAGTTTCATTAGTGAACAAGAAACACTAACACTTATATATGATAATTGACATCTACAGTTGGATCTCGGTTATTCAAATAAGTGTTATCCGAAGCCTACCCTTTATCCGAACCAAATCTTTGGTCTTGATTTTTTTCCTTATATAAGATAATATGAATAATAAACCCTTATTTGTTTGGTTTATTCAAACATAACCCTTTATCCAATTAAAGTTTGTCCCCAGTAACACCTGTTTACACCTTTTATTTGAACCTGTCTGCCATGCCCTATGGGCTATTGTGTTCTCACAACTTACCTGATCACTGTAATGTCTTCAGTACAGTGCACATTAATCTGAATATGATTTTGAATGGAAATCAGTTAAAGGATAATGTAATTACAACTGATTGGTGTCTCAAGTAGACATCATCCCCAAATGACTGTCTGTGTAGACTGTCAGTGGGATGTTAATCCCAACAAACAAGCAACTGATTGGTAGTCAAACTAATGAAAGAATGAACAAATTAAAATAAAAAAAATCAAATTAAATTCGAAATTAAGGATGAGTTTGTAATTATTATGTTTTACCGATAAAGCAAACTTACTGGAGGATAGGTATAATGTGGCCTGATTTTATCACAGTCATCTCACTTTAAGAATGACTTCCACAACTACAGCAACTATGGCGATATCATAGCTGAACAATCTAGGGAAGGGACAATAGTGGGTGAAATAGCAAGATCAGCTTTCACCTGTGATGGATGTTGAAACACAGGGAACAAAATGGCCACATATAAGGTGATTTAGATAACAAAGCATATTTGTTAGAAACCTGTAAGATAATTTAGAACATGACTATTTCATTTAGATTGATTTAGAGGTATGATCAGAATATTTCTATAATTAAAACACATATCTTCAAAAACATATCATTAAATACAAACATGCATACAAACAAACAATTACGTTTGACCATTATGGATTATTCAAACAGGTGTTTTATTTGAAGTGAAATATTGGTCCTTGAAATTTTATCAAAAGCTGCTTATGCTATAGTAATGTTTTTAGTTTAAAATGTTGAAAACAAAAGTACATAATATCAACACTAAAGTTGTTTGTGAGTCAGAAGTTCATGTTACGTCACTGGGATGTTATCAACTTATCAGTGTCATTTTACAAACTGTAATATGCTAGTTGTGAGGTTGGTTACTGTGATAATTTTGTTATCAGTTCATTGCTTTCGATGTACTTTAATAATGGCAGTTGAAATCTTAATGTAATGCATCGGTATTTTTTTTAAAAAAAATATAAAAATTTCTTAATAACTACAGTTATTTTCAGCTCGTTTGTTTTAAAGAAGAAATCTAGCTATTATGATTGCTGGGTCATTGTTGTTGTTGTTATACAAAAACTTTAATGTAGCCCATTACTCAAACAATTTTAAGAAATGGTGCTCTTGTTTGAAGTGACAAATGACCATGTTGTGTGTCTCATTTGAAATCGTTGATCACTTATCACTCAAATTTCATATTTTCAATTTAATGATGTTGCATCAGTCTTACATAATTACAGACGGTTACATTAAGAACAAGGACTACAACAATATTTGTTATTTAGACATTGAACATTGATAAAACAACTGCTTTAAAAAAATCCTGTGGTTTTTGTCAACAAATAGGAATTAGTAGAAAGAGGATTCCCATTGAGTTTTTAAAAAATGGGTGGGTGCATTTGCTGTTGTTGTTTTTTTCCCCTGATTTTTATAACCCTGCTTAGAATTTCCTTTTCAGTTTTGAGGACACAACAAATAAATGTGCAGAAAATAAATGGTAATGCGGAGAGACAAAGAAAAGTATTTTCTATTAAAAAAAAAAAAAAAAACAATAAAAAAAAAATACTAATCAGTAAGTGAAGTAGAAGAAACCAGATCATACTGCAAAAGGATGTATGTTTTGATGATATTTGGAGATAATAATAGTTGTTTGATAGTATTAAATATTATTCCTAACTTCCTGCTGAAGTCCAGTCAATTTGACAGGATAAAAGCATGTTGGATAATCATGTATGTCCTATCCAAGGATTCATCTACAACAGTTAAGGCAAAAGCTTTAATGTGAAGTCCTGTATGAATTTTGATTGTCTTAGGGAATGCCAAGAGATCTTACAGATAAAGGGTAGACTTAGATGAGGAATACACACACCTCGGATTTGTGAATACATGTAAAATATGCTTGTGTGTCAGAGAATTCAAGATACAATTAGGATATGTGAAGTTTTATCTTCTCGTCTATGCAGGGTAGACAGTTTATGAAGGTTCAGAGTTACAAATAGAAGTTCTCATATTCTGATCAGGAAATATGCCAAGAGATAATTTATACATGTTTCATCCACTTGGTCAGACACATGCAGATTATTCAAATAACTTAATGGGAAAGATTAACCTGTCTCTGTATATAAATGACCTTGCCAATGTAGGAATTATATCTATAATACCTTTGCAAGACTGTTACACAAACACGCAATGGGTATAGTAAAGATTTATACAGTCCTAGTCCATTTTAGACATGTCAAACTTTATGTTTTACTTGTATGACATTTTTTTTTACAGGCAATATAAACTTAAGATTTTTGTCATTTTCAGGCATCTGCATTCTATATTGATAATCAAGTCTTATTCCTTACAATCTACTGTTTTTGGGTGGTTGGTGCTAAAGTCAGTTTACGGAATTAGATGAGATTCAAAACATTTTTGCAAAAAAAGCAATAATTTTTAAATATGATTGTCCATGATTATTCAAGCTTTATCAACTGATACTATACATAATTACTGGTTTTATTTCAGATCAATGAAAAGCTAAATAATGTTTAAAGTTTGTCATAAGTTAATAGAAAAAATCCTTATTGCATAAAGGCAATAAAATCTACCCTATACTGATTTCCTGTCCCCTTTTACTGAATCCTCAATACAAATTTCTCTGAAATCACATTCTATTCTAAGTAAACTTTTATCTACACATGACATATGACATTTGGGATCTTAAAATAGAATAAGCTGTTGACTTGTTCTTTCGTCTTTCAAGTGGATATTATGTATGCAATAAACACTTCTAAATATAGAACTATTTGCAAAGGAACACAAGTCTTAAATTTTACAAAATTAACATATTTGGTCCTCTCATTCATTTTGTAACAGTAAAACAAGTCAATATGGAGGATGAAGTATTTTGTAACACATGTACATGTGCCTAATAATGTGCACGTAATCCCTCTTAAGTTTTAATTTAGTTATCCTTATACTGGTTTTTATCACACCAGTTCAGGTTTTTTTGTTTTTATCTCGGACTGAAGTATTAGTGCATAGTAAGTTGAATTTTTTTTTATCTCTGACTGAAGTATTAAAGCAGAGTAAGTTGAAGAAAGCATAGATAGGTACAAATACACTTTTCCAGTTACATTTTATGAATGTGTGTTTTTGATATGTCAGTCTTAGATACAGTCATCACAGGAACTTGCTTTTTCTAACTGATGGGCAAGAAGGAATTAAGAGGAATATATAAATGTATCCAAAGTATTCCTTCAGCATTTCATGAAAGATTAACACACCATGAGGTTTGAATTGCAAACTTCCATAGTCTTGCAGTGGTCCTCAAGGTATTAAGACTTAATAGGGGCCAGCTTATTATTTCATTGTAAAACTGAGTTTAATCAACATTATTATGCCGTTAAATTCATCACCAAGCTATATAAGAATGCACAAACACAAATCACTTTCACTCATCTATAGGTTCATGATGAATTGAATTTCTAATTCTAAACAATTCAATCTTGTTCTCATTGCGAGGCACGGCCAAGGTGTGTTTCTCTTTGCAGTAAGCAATACATTCAGAGTAGTTGATACTTTTTGTTCCCTTGAGAAGCACTTTGACATACTCCCGGTCAGCCAGGATCCACCTTATGGCCCCGTGTCTGCCAAGAATGTAAATATTACTACTTTTGTCACATACCACCCCTTTAGGATCCTCCATATGGTGGTTGAAAGTCAGTGTTCCTGAACTGATATCGATACATTTCACTCGGTTGTCCTCTCCTTCTGAGACCACCAGCTCCTTCATGTTTGGTGTCAGAGCAATGTAATTGGCATCAAAGAACAAAGCTGCACCTTCAGGGTTGTGAGCAATACGACGCTTGACTTGGCCATTCGGAGACATGATCTGAATTTGCCAGGAAGAGTCTGTGATTTCAACGTTCATATGTGTCAAAAACTTCATACTTACAATGAGATCTTCATGATAGGCCACTATTGCTCTGCATTCACCTTCAGTTGGAAAAGATGACCTTTTAATGAGTTTTCTTGCTACAAATAACATTGGAAATGTCATTGAAAATTTTTGAACAAGTTTTAACCTTGGTACAGTCACATATATGCTCCCTTTAAGCTCACAAACATCAAATGGTCTAAAGTCTAAATCAAGGAAGGAGCAACACTTTAGACTTGCATCATATAGTTTTATCCGTTTGTTGTTATTATCAACAATGACTAGATATCCATTTGGTAGAAAAATGCATCCTGTGACTTTGCACGGTTTGTCTGGCCTGATTGGGTTTGAACAAGTTGGTAAGCAGTTTGATTGTTTGGCTTGTCTAGGTGTTCTACGCCGTCTTCGAGGACGTGCAGAGGTCCGATTGGGAGTGATACTGTTGGACAACTGTAGCCGTGGTATCTCCTCACCATCCACATGATCAGTGGAGGCTCTCCCACCAGATTGTCCAGCCTGGGTTGTGGCAGGTGTAACGTGATTACCAATGGTCTGCTCATCTGTTCTCTGATGCCCAGGTCCTTCTCGCTGTTCAGCTGGATGCTCTGCTTCTTTGCCTGCCTCTTCTGCATGTTCAAAGGCTTGGTTTTCATTTCCAGAGCTTTCTTGGCATATGTTTTGAACTTCATCTTCATCTTCTATATCTTGAAGGTTTGTTTCCTGCTCATTTTCTTGGCCTTGGTCTGGAACACGTATTGAGGGACTCCTGAAGATGTGATTGGCCTGTTGGGCTCGAGATTGATTGGTCAAGTCTGAAGGGGGTTCGCCAGAAGGGGCAACATCAGGTCCTATTATACAGCCCATGTCACTGCAGTTTGAGTGCTTACACTTTCCATTCTCAAGGTCACCGGAAATCCATTGTCTTTACTTGTCTTCTAAGCACCAGAAGGTTCATATCAGTGGTGTTTAGGAACAAAAATTTCATTTATTTTGTGTTTAGTATTTTGTTTTTCGAAGCACTAAATTTATAGAAGGTAAATCAAAATGATCAAGTCATAAATTTGATAATTGATGAAAGCTTATTTACCATTTCTGTAGTCAAGATTATTAATATCCAAAACTCTCTTTTGAATACTTGTTTCAAGTATTCTCTAAGTAAATCCACATTCAAATCCTTAAGTGCACTTAATATTCAGATTTCTTTTATTTATTTGGTCTGTCTGCTGAAATTTATTCCAAATTATTCAGGCCTTCATGCTTCAATTTTACACAATGGAAAGAAAAGACGTTTCAGTTTCCTTCCACTACCTTTTGTTACTTATCTTCTTCTTATACTAAGTAGCCATATTGATAAATCTGAACATTAGATGGTAACCAAATACAATCGTACCAACACACAATAGATTCCTTGGTAGATATCACAACATTGTCAGGTCAAACATAATGGCAGTCTTCTATCAGCTATTGCGGAGGTTCAGTATTGTTTCAGATGTTTTTGGTTGAGTGTGAATAAACCATGCATTGTATACCAGTGCCAGGTTTGACAGGGATCCGAATGTCTGTATGCATTATTCTGATAATTGTATTAGGGTGACTGTATATGAGACTGATGCAAGATACTGGTATGTTGTAAACATTTGGACGGACGTTGCAGTAGTTTTGTTTCAATCTATAGGGATAGAATAGATCAAAAGTTATGTCTTATGTGGAACTGTTCTATTGTTGATATGATTTAACCCTTCACTTCATATAGACTCATTTTGAAGCAATAACTAAACAGAGTAGGCCTAGATCAGACAGCTCTTGGAGGAGATCATATGTCTCATCAGAGTCCCATCTGTTTGCTCATACAGTATTGTAGCTCAGATTCTACACTGTCTCCATAGCAAAGAAAAATTTATAATTATTTTATTTACCATTTTAAGTTCTTAAGTTAATAATATTAATCAATTCATAATTTTGTACATGAATATTCATGAGGTAAAGGGTTTAAGAGATATTAGGGCCCTACAAATTCAGTTAAGACATTGAAAATGAGACAATTTGCACATATGGTGTAATTATATGGTGTAGTAAAATCTCAATTTAGATACTTCATTTTTTATTAGCTCGGCTTTTCGAAGAAAATGAGAGCTTATACTGTCACTCGGGCGTCGGCGTCGGCGTTGCAACACAAGGTTAAAGTTTTTTTCAAACATCAATAACTTAAATACTATCAAAGGTATTCACCCAAACTTGAAATATTATTCACCATCATCACTTCTACCTTACTTCTAGGCCACAATCCTGGCTACCTATTTTGAGTTATGCCCCTTCATACTTACAAAACAGCCAAAATCAAGGTTAAGTTTTTACAAAGTTGTATATCTTCAATACTATCTAAGGTATTCAACTGAAACTTCAAGTAATATTCACAATCATTACTATACCTTACTACAAGGCCATATCTTACTGTACTACTTCTTAAGTTATGCACTTTCATACTTAGAAAACAGCCAAAATCATGGTAATTTTTATACATAGTTGTACTATCCATGTATTTGACTGAAACTTCAAGTACTTATTCACCATCACTACCTCTGCCTTACTAGCAAGGCCCAAAACCCTGGCTGTACTACTTCTGAATATGCCCTTTCATACTTAGAAAAAGCCGAAATCATGGTTAATTTTTTTACAAAGTTGTATATTTTCAATGCTATCACAGGTATTCCACCATAACTTGAATACTTATTTATTGTTTACCCACACTACCTCAACTTTACTGGCAGGGCCCATAATCCTATATGCAGTGTATTTTCAATTTTACCCTTTTTATACTTAGATATTTTTTGGCTGTATTTACAATAGCAAATAGGTTGGGCAACAACCTCTAATAACATCAAAGATGGCCCTTTCTTTAATGCGTTTGTATGTTTTGTTTTGCAGTTGGTGAATCAGCAGACCACATTCTCAATTGATTCTCCATGCTAATTTCACCAATTACAATTCAGATTTTAGCACTGGAGTTGGCGGATCAGCACACCACATTCTCAAATTGATTCTGCATGCTAATTTCACCAATTAAAAATGTCATATTTGTTTATTGGAGGTGATAGAATAATTTCTACTATAACTAGAACATATCATCATTGATATGTACCATACTATTAAAATCCATAAAACTGTGTCTTAGCAACTGAGAAAAGTCGAGCGCGCTGTCTTATGGACAGCTCTTGTTTTATTTTGCACTCATCTTGTTCATGCAATGTTGAGAGTATCCTACAAGGAATAGACCATACTAATGTATTTTATATGTGGATCTAAAGATTCTTACTAAATAGGTGTCATTGGATGCTTTGCACAAAAATTAACCTGTGCAAAATACCACAGTGCTGTGAATAACAGACCTGCATCATGCAAACATCCAAAATGTGACTTTCCTACACCCTGAAGTCTCAATTTCTATATCAGGTAATTCTAAGACTATATCCTGTGATATGCTATTTGAGTAATATAAAGTGAAATGCAGTATTTCTGTTCTCTATGGAAAAGTTTGTATCTTTAAAAGAAAAATTTTTTTTAAAGATATATACATGCATTGGGATACACTGTATTTATTAAACCTCCTAAACTGTCATAAATGCTAGACTTTAATGATGGGCACACAATTTTCAACCAAGAGTGTAGATGTGACAAAAGGGAGATTATCCCAGTGATCAGAGAACTGGTATACATATGTATGTAATATTTAAAACCCATGGTTTAAATGTTTAGCTGAATGGTGTGTGCACTTTATCAAATTTGTATCAGGAGATCTTGGATGCTTCATTACTTTGATCGAATAATAATAATTGACTAATTAATCTACTGAATACCAGGTGATCTATAGTGCTTCTGAAGCATGAAGATTTATGTAAGAGACATATAATCTAATTCTTAAATGAAGTATTATGTTAAATTATTTTTATGAACATTTTTTTAAAAGAAAGATAAGATATTTGTTTACTTTTTCTTTAAGTATACCCATGATAATCCTTTTTTCTCTGGTATTTTACAAGAATTATTAAGTAAATCACTCTTTGATCAAGCATCACAGAATTTCCTTCATGCAAATCCCACTTCTTTTGATTCCTATTCCACAATCCTTCTTTTCTTTCTCTTTTGTTTTATTAAAAAATTTTTTTAAGCCTAATCCAATACACTACTTTATTGGCTAATTTTGATACACTTAAATTTTTATATCAGTTTTCTTTTCTTACCCTTGTTTTAGCTAACCTGAGCACAACGTGCTCATGGTGAGCTTTTGTGATTGCCTTTTGTCCGTCGTCCGTTCATACGTGCGTCCGTTGTCAACAATTTCTTTAAACAACATCTACTTCTAAACTACTCACTGGATTTTGATAAAACTTCACAGGAATGTTCATTATGGGGCCCTTTACCAAAGTTGTTACAATTATTTGGAATGAAATGAAAATTTTAAAAATCTTCTTCTCCGAAACCGCAAAGCCTAGCCTTTTGATTTTTGGTATGTAGCATTATCTTATGACTCTCTACCAAGGTTGTTCAAAATATAACCCTGGGGTCAAAATTGGCCCCGCCCCAGGGGTCACGGGATTTAACATAGGCTAATATATGAAAAACTTGAAAAATCTTCTTCTCAGAAACCACAAAGCCTGGGGTTTAGATATTAAGTATGCAGCATTGTCTAGTAAATCACTAACTAGTTTGTTCAAATCATGGCCCTGGGGTCAAATTTGGCCCTGCCATAGGGGTCAACTGATTTTACAAAGGCTAATATAGGAAAAAAACTTGAAAAATATTCTTCTCAGAAACCACAAGGCATAGAGTTGAGATATTTGGTGTGTAGCATTGTCTAGTGGATCTCTACAAAGTTTGTTCAAATCATGACACTGGGGTCAAAATTGGCCCAGCCCCAGGGGTCACTTGATTAAACATAGGCTAATATAGAAAAAAAAATCTTCTTCTCGGAAACCACAAAGCCTGGGGTTTTGATATTTAGTATGCAGCATTGTCTAGTAGATCACTACTTAGTTTGTTCAAATCATGGCCCTGGGGTCAAATTTGGCCCCGCCATAGGGGTCAACTGATTTTACATAGGCTAATATAGAAAAAAAACTTAAAAAATCTTCTCCTCAGAAACCACAAGGCCTGGAGTTTAGATATTTGGTATGTAGCATTGTCTACTGGGTCTCTACCACATTTTTACAAATTATGACCATTGGGTCAAATTTGGCCCCACCAAAGGAGTCCCTGATTTTACATAGGCTAATATAGGAAAAACTTGAAAAATCTTCTTCACAGAAACCACAAGGCATAGAGTTAAGATATTTGGTGTGTAGCATTGTCTAGTGGATCTCTACCAAGTTTGTTCAAATCATGACCCTGGTGTCAAAATTGGCCCCACCCATTGGGTCAATTGATTTAACTTAGACTAATATAGGAGAAGCCTGAAAAATTTTCTTCTCAGAAATCACAAAGCCTGGAGTTTAGATATTTGGTATGTAACATTGGCTTACAGACCTCTACCAAGTTGTTCAAATCATGAATCATGCATTGTCTAGTGGATCTATACTTAGTTTGTTCAAATTATGGCCCTGGGGTCAAATTTGGCCCTGCCATAGGGGTCACCTAATTTTACATAGGCTAATATAGAAATAACTTGAAAAATCTTCTTCTCAGAAAACACATGGCCTGGGGTTTAGATATTTGGTGTGTAGCATTGTCTAGTCGATTCTTACCAAGTTTGTTCAAATCATGACGCTGGGTCAAAATTGGCCCCGCCCCAGGGATCACTTGATTTTACATAGACTTATTTAGGAAAAAACTAGAAAAATCTTTTCTCAGAAACCACAAGGTCTGGTTTAGATATTTGTTATGTAACATGGGCTAATAGACTTCTACCAAATCATGACCCTGGGATCAAAATTGGCTCTGCCCCAGGGGTCACTTGATTTTACATAGCCTAATGATACCAGGTGAGCGATCCCGGGCCATCATGGCCCTCTTGTCTATAAAAACTTATCTAAAGATCAACTTATACTAGTCACTAGTAAATTCTGTTTTCTGTTTAGCTCACCTGAGCACAATGTGTCCGTTGTTGTCCATTGTCGTCTGTTGTTCATCATCAACATTTTGCTTTAAATGACATCTTCTCTGAAACCGCTGGACAGAAATTGATAAAACTTGGCAGGGATGATTCTTAGATGAACTTTCACAAAATTTGCGAAAATAAACTTGATTTATGTTGAACTCTGGTTGTCATGGGAATGGAAGGAAAATGGCCAGATATAAAAGCCAGATTTTAGTACAGATGTTCCTTGGGTAACCCTATACTCAGGTGAGCAATCCAGGGCCTCTATGACCCTCTGATTTTACTCTTAGCTTTTTTTTTTAAGCTTTTAATGTAAAACAACTTTTTACTACTAGTGTCCATCTTTACAGAGGAATCACACTTTGTCCTGTTGAACCCCATCCCATTGTGTTTCACCTGCACTTGACAAAATGTTCAATATTGTTTCATCATGCAGGACCTGGTTCCAGCGGCCTCTAAAGGACGCCAGTCTGATTCGACAACGACAGGAGGCAGTGGACTACTTCACACGCAGCAAGAACATGGAGCTGGTACACAGTCTAGAGGAGGCAGTCAAACACGTCAAGAACATCACAGTACGTACATTAACACACTCAGACTGAAGAATACATGTACACAGGTAGGTACAGGAGTATATGAAACTGGTCCAGGTGGCCATGTGGTTTCTGACTCAGAAACAGATATTTGTGGGTTTGATTCTCAGTCACGACATATCAAAATCGTAAATTTTTATACTGGTATAGCTCCCTTGCTTGGCCCTCAGCATATAAGGGTAGTTGCAGGACTGGTTGGCCCGGTGTCAGGATAATGTGACAGGGTGTGGTGTCATGCCACATGTCTATGGCGTGTTTCTGCAGTGTGGCAGCACTGTATCTGTTTTAAGTAGACATAGTTTCCAAATAACTGAAATAATGTAGGTGGGATGTTAAAGCCAACAAACAAACAGAAATATATCCAGGCTGAGGAACATTATGGTAGGTATAGATATAGGGTTACATTCTAATGAAAACTACAGGAATTACAGCTTAATGTTCAGGCTGTCCAACATTAAGGTTTGCTGACCTTTATGGTTGATGGATATACAGTCAGGTTGTCCAACATTACTGTAGTTACATTTCTTACTAAGGAAAATTGTGTAAACCTGCATTAAGAAACCAGTTTTTCGACTGGTATTTGGACGGATTATTCAATGATAAATTCCATTCTTTAAATGTCAAGTGGGCCTCAGACCTAATTGGCCTTCCGCTCAGGCTGACCTTTTTTTGTGTCACCTGCTGTAAGCAGAGGTGACATATAGGGATCACTTTTCTGTCATCTGTCTGTCTTTCTGTTTGTCACACTATTTCATCACGCTTCACAGGTGACACACATGTTCCAGAGAACACTCATGTCTCATCTGCTCTTCATTGGACTGTTGCTTAAGTGGATGGACCTTTACATTATGCAGTTGACCTTCTGACCTTGACCTACTTTTGTCTAAGTTACAGTTTATACTAACACTCTTCAATGTTTCCTAGGTTGTACCAGTATGTTACATATGAGAAGGCAGACATACATGTAGTTAAATTTTATTTTCTTTTGGTTCACACAGTTTTTAACTTGCTTACTTTCTCTTCTTTAATTTTTTTTGTCATTGTGTATTGCAGAAGATCCTGGTGCGCATGAGACAGTCCCAGGCCTCAGTTGGAGACTGGCAAGCCTTGTACAAGGTATACATCCCTTGTTATTCAGTCTCCTGTCCCTCGGGATTGTTTGGGCTGTATTGATCTGTATCTTGGTTAATATCTTTATGAGATATTGTTACATAGTGGGATATGTTTGTTCCAACTTGTATTTGTTTTCATATTATTAACATTAACCTTTATTATAATTATTGGTTGAAACTTTCAGTCCCATTGCTCATATTTTAAGCATTTTAGCTTACCTGAGCAAAGCTCAGGGTGAGCTATTGTGATCCTGTGAGTGTCCGTCATCTGTCGTGCGTCGTGCGGCGTCAACAATTTTTAGTGTTTACACTCTATCACCTTTATTTCTTAAGCAATCATCTTCAAACTTTAAGACAATGTTTATGACCAAAATGTCTCGATTGAGTTCGATTATGGCTGAGATCCGTCAATTAGGTCGGGAGTTATGCCCCTTTTAATATTAAAAAAAATGCCATATTTTACTTTGTTTACACTCTAGCATCCTTCATCTTTTGAGCAATCATCTTAAACCTTCTGACAATGCTTATGACCATAATGTCTCAATTGAGTTTGATAATGGCTGAGATTTGTCAATTAGGTCAGGAGTTAAGCCCCTTTTTATATTAAAAAAATGCCAGATTTCACTTTGTTTACACTCTAGCAGCTTCATTTTTAGCAATCATCTTCAAACTTTATGACAATGTTTATGACCATAATGTCTCGATTGAATTTGATTATGGCTGAGATCCGTCAATTAGGTCGGGAGTTATGCCCCTTTTAATATTAAAAAAATGCCATATTTTACTTTGTTTACACTCTAGCATCCTTCATCTTTTGAGCAATCATCTTAAACCTTCTGACAATGCTTATGACCATAATGTCTCGATTGAGTTTGAATATGGCTGAGATTGGTCAATTAGGTCAGGAGTTAAGCCCCTTTTTAGCTCGACTTTTCGAAGAAAATGAGAG
>CM037782.1:31858209-31908209 GCA_021229015.1 Solen grandis | reverse complement strand
CTTATACTGTCACTCGGGCGTCGGTATCGGCGTTGCAACACAAGGTTAAAGTTTTTTTCAAACATCAATAACTTAAATACTATCAAAGGTATTCCACCCAAACTTAAAATACTTATTCACCATCATCACTTCTACCTTACTTCTAAGGCCCACAACCCTGGCTATCCTATTTTTGGAGTTATGCCCCTTTCATACTTACAAAACAGCCAAAATCAAGGTTAAAGTTTTTACAAAGTTGTATATCTTCAATACTATCTAAGGTATTCAACTGAAACTTCAAGTACATATTCACCATCATTACCTCTACCTTACTAACAAGGCCCATAACTCTTGCTGTACTACTTCTTAAGTTATGCCACTTTCATACTTAGAAAACAGCCGAAATCATGGTTAATTTTTTTACAAAGTAGTATATTTTCAATACTATCACAGGTATTCCACCATAACTTGGAATATTACAATTTCAGATTTTAGCACTGGAGTTGGCGGATCAGCACACCACATTCTCAAATTGATTCTGCATGCTAATTTCACCAATTAAAAATGTCATATTTGTTTATTGGAGGTGATAGAATAATTTCTACTATAACTAGAACATATCATCATTGATATGTACCATACTATTAAAATCCATAAAACTGTGTCTTAGCAACTGAGAAAAGTCGAGCGCGCTGTCTTATGGACAGCTCTTGTTATATTAAAAAAATGCCAGATTTCACTTTGTTTACACTCTAGCATCTTCATCTTTTGAGCAATCATCTTTAAACTTTATGACATTGTTAATTACAATAATGTCTTAATTGAGTTCAATTGTGGCTGAGATGGGCTATTTAGGTCAGGAGTTATGCCCCTTTTAATACAAAAAAAAGCAAGATTTCACTTTGTATTCTCTACCAACTTCATTTTTTTAACAATCTTTTTTAAACTTTAAGACAATGTTTATACCCATAATCTCGCAATCGGGTTCAATTATAACTGATATTGACTAGTTAATTTAGGAGTTAGGCCTTTTCACAATAAAAAAAGCCAGATTTCACTTTTACACTCAGCATCTTTATTTCTTAAGCAATCATCTTTCTCAGGTGAGCGATCAAGGGCCATCTTGGCCCTCTTGTTTTAGATGTTATCAAAGTCAGTTTATTGTTTCAGCCTTTGGTATCATTATAAGACTGCTTGCAAAAGCTTTATTTTTTTAACTTTTTTTGTCCATGCTAGACACCTATGACAGTCTTTTATGTCTAATAATTAGTGATTGGAATCAGTCGAAAAAATATTCGTCGATTAATCAGAGACAAAAGTCACTGATTAATTGATTAATCATGGTTAAATACCAAATATACCATGTTTGGAGTAAATGCCTATTAAAACTCTCTTACTGTACAACATGAAAATGAAGTATTCTGTACTATATAGATTATATAGATATGTATTAGGTATAGATATTAATTTCTCAAATATTCAAATACATGTATAAACATTGAACCGAGATAAAGTATAAGAGGTTACAACCAGAGGCCAACGATGTGCAAAGTGCAACTTTGCAAGTATCAATTTATCAAATTAATGAAATTACCCAATCAGATGCGCGTTGAAATATTAACAACACCCCCTTTTTTGGTCAATAATTTGTCAACGAATTATTTTCGTCGTCATCGTCACATCAACCAGTAGTTCGTCACTGATTGGTTGACTTTATGATTAATCAGCTCACCACTACTAATAATGATCTTTATGTAATTAACTGAATGCCATTTTAAATGCAAAACAGTAGAGATGCAAAACCATATAGATTGTTGATAAAAAAAATTATACATATTTATGCCAATGCAACTTCTTTACAGTGATCATAATACGGTGCAAAAATGTAATTAAATCATTTAGTTGAAATAAAAATTATACTGCATCTTTGACATTTATGATATATCCCACCTCACAGAATCCTGCTTGTTACATCCTGACCTGTTTTACTCTAAAATATTATTTTTCATATTTCAGACTGTGTACAATGCCACATGCATCAAGGAAATTTGTCGCGTGCAGCCACAAACCATTGATATTTTTAAACAGGTATGTTCTAGCATATATCAATCTGACTCTGAATGGTAAGTGATATCTATATCCTCGCTCAACAAAAGTGGGGTTAATATAGGAATCACTCATTGTGTCCCATCCTGTCAAATCCTGTCTAAGTGATTCCTATGTGTCACCTCTCACATTACAAGAGGACAAGGTGGGATGTTGGGGTATTAATCATTTAACTGATAGTTCTGGTTTTCTCTCGCATGTCTCAGAATGTGCTGCTCATACTGTCCTCTCATTATTTTAATGTTTATCACATTTAGAAACAATCTCAAAATATTAGGAAACATAAATATATCTTAAAAAAAATGCTTTAGTTTCTTAAATTTCCCAACATTAATAGTCAATATTCTAAAATAGGCTGACTTTGAATGGTTTATTTTTCAGATTACTCAACAGTTCAGTGATGACCTCCACAAAATTACCAATTTCATCAACAAAATTGTAAGTTTTTATCCCTATAGCTGTTAGTATATTTTTATAAATCATTTTATAACTATTGTTATCAGAAATTCAGTGTGGTAACATCTATATGTAAACAAAAGAAGGCGACAAAAGAAGCAAGCATTCAGAGTTGTGAATTGGTCTACTCTTGTGTGTTTGATAAAATAATGATAAATAAATAGGTAAATAATGTATTTGATAGCCAGTTTTGTCCATTATTTTCTTGATCTTTTTTCAGGTTGACTTCCAGGAATCCTCATCACAGGGACGTTTCATTGTGAAACCAAACGTTGATGCCAAGTTAGATAAAAGTAAGGTCTAAGGCTGACCTATTTAAATAATGCAATTCTGTAAGCTTTGCATAACATTACTAATGTATAACATAACTTATATCATGGCAAATACTCAGTTAAACTACTGCTTAAATTTGAAATGGCTTGCTCTTAAGATTTGTTTCTAAATTGATTGAAATATAATAGAAGTAGCTGCTCACTGTTTCAAAATTTTATTAAAACACTGCATTATATGTTGGTTTCTGTATTAAATTTTGAATGACAGCATTACTGTTGTTGAATCACTCAGAATTGAAATCAAAGGGTATTACTCAATTGATTAGTAAAGTTTATGTGTTCCTCTGTGTTAGTTATAATATTTCATAAACTTATAATTGTTTTTAAGGTTCAGCTGTATAGAAATACATCCTAGGTAAAATTTGGCTTCAAGACAGTGGAGTAGAAGTTATATTCATTAATTGGAGTCCCTAGAGAAATTATGTTCTGTTATTAAAAAAAAAAAAAAAATCTCTATTTCAGAAAAGCAGTGTAAGGAGTGCTTAAGTAAATCTTAACATATCATGTTTAATGAATGACAGGGCAAGCCCTATAGTTTCAGTCAGGTTTTGTGTATTTCCAGAGAAGCGGTTGTTCAGTGAGCTGCCGGAGATCATGTCAGAGGCTGCTTATCAGGAGCTGAATAAACTCGGGGAGGAAATCATGGAGTGCTCTGTCCTTTATATGCCACAGGTGTCCCATGTCTATGTGTCTATCTCCCTTGCCCTCCATTTGTGCACTTCCTTCTGCTTCGCTTTTTCTTGTCTCTTCTGTCTTATGCTTTTTCTCTCTTTCAGTCTGTCTCATTTTTTTATATTTTTTTTCAGAAAGAAAATCTTTACGTTTTTAGATATTTGGCTTTTTTCCCCCTCAAATCATTGAAGAGATAGGCCTGGACCTTTATCAAGTTTAAGGATTACACTCAGCATCTAATTTAGAAGAATCAGCAGTGATATATAACTGGAGGATAATTATTTCTTATTCCCACAGATTGGTTACCTACTAGCTATTCCGGAGACAGCCATAATGAACAGTTCTGAGGAACTTGATGTGTACAACATTGAGGGCCTGGAGTATGTGGTAATTATTGCTTCTTTTGTCATAATGAAAACCATGAACGGTGAAGATGTGTATTTTTAATGTCATTGTTCATATCCATAATGGTATTTAACAAAATACACTATTGGAAAATATGAATATTTGCTCATCCGCCTCTTTCAAACAGTTTTTCAAATGGTTTAAAAATGTATTTGTAATGTAAGGCGAATATAAAGCCAATTCACTCATTTTATTTCTCTCAGCATTTGTAGACTTCTATTCTAAACCTCATACTTACAGACTTTTCAAGACAATTTTAGCTTGTTTGTTTCAAAGAAAAAGTTGAGCTATTATGATCACTGGCTCGTCGTTGTGTTTGTTTTTGTCATTGTGCAAAATATTTAATGTGGCCCATTACTCAGACCTGTAAAACAGACAAGCGTTGGCGCTGCTCTGTGGAGCTCTAGGTCTCAGTTGTCATTTGCAGACTAGTCCTCAAGTACTAGGGTAATGTTCCCCATTAAGTTTCATCATATGGTTTTCTGAAATTGTATTCTATGAATCATCTCATACTTGAAACAAGCTATGACAGTACTTGCTGATGTATATATAGATGTCTCTAGAATATCAGTCACATTCAATATCAAAATATAATGTGTACATAGTGATTCTAAACCTCATAAATATTCATGTACAAAGTTACGTTCTGATGAATAGTAATTAATTTACAGCTGTAAATGGTATATAAAACAATGAACTTTTCTTTGCTGTGTAGACTGCAGAATCTGAGCTACAGTATTTTATGAGCAAACAGGGGAGACCCTGATCAGATTTTCCTCCAGAAGCTTTGTGATTTTGGTTCTGCTCTGTTTGCCTAGGTGTCATAAGGTATATTCAGCACTTGAATTCAGATTCTTTATCTTGAAGTTAATTATGAATATGAATGTAAATGCTTTGTTCCATCCTCCTGTTGATACAGTTTGCCTCGAACAACATGTTGCACTATAGAAGTGCTGGCACCAGAGGTAATTGGTTGGATAGTTATTTATAATTCACCTGTTGCAAAAAGCCTCTTTATGCATATGCATGGCTTCTTATCCATTCATAATACTTTCCAGTTTCATGTCCAACAACTTTTTCACATGCATTTCGATTTAATTTTTCATACAAACATTTCTCAGAAATCATTTGGGCGTTTTTATAATGGATTCAGTGGTCAGTCAGTTGTCATATTCCAAAGATTGGGTCATTTCTTAGTTGATTTGTAAGCAAATACATATATATGTCTGTCAGAATAAAAACTTGTGGTGGCCGTTGACAGTCCAGTTTGTTAGGACGGATCACCAATTATTGGTGTGAAATGACAGATTGACATTACAGATGGGTTACTGAGCCAGAATGGTGTGGCCGCTGAGATAGGGTACTGTTTAACTGCCATAGTGGTCTCTGGCCTCTACTTAATGAATATTTATGTACATATTTAATACTTGATGAATATTTATTGTCTGAACTTTAACTGGTATTTGAAACCATGGATTTCTCTTTGCCTGCTGACTGAGTCGAAACAGAAAAAGCCCTAGGTCAGACAGCTCCTTACTGGATCTGGGTCTGCACAATTTGCTTGTGCATTAAAGCAAGTAATTCTGAGATAACTTTAAGTCAGTAAAAAATCAACCTTTATGACTTAAATATCCTGATTTTTTTTCAAATGTTTGCTCTAAAATTTAGTATCAGTCTGTTGTACTGAAGCAACACCAAAGGCAGTCAAAATAGTTAGCTGGGTTTGTTTAAGCAGCCATATTTTTCATGTTATTTTTGTTGACATTTACAAATGTTGAAGTACATTGATTTTGTAATTATTTTCGTTGTTTTATTGTATTGTTATTTTGTATATATTTTTTTTTTCAGTTACAGCGTACTGCATTATTTTGTTTGAAAAATACTCCATGTACTATCAGCTGGGGGAAACTGTCCTTCTATCATTACCCAGTTATTAAAATTATGAATATATGTAATCATCAAGAAGTGATTATGAGAGTTAGAGATTCAATTTCATACCGGTACTTTAGGTCACGGTGATAACATTTGTTTTCTTGCATCTTCAGTATCAAAGAAGTTATACAGACTCTGAAACTCATAATGCTTTACCTCCTATTGAAGAGCATCCATAAATAGGCTAAAATTACTGTCAACTGCTTTGAAACTGAGGGTTGTGGGCTCAAGTTTTATTATTTAATTTATTTTTTTAGTGTAGATTGATAAGCAATATATATTGCAGTTTGATCTGCCCTGCTGTGATACCTCTGTCTTTACATTACAGAGCTAGACAGACTGTTTGGAGACACGAGATGTGACATTACAGGTATGTCTGGATTTAGTGACCTTCCTCAAAAACCTCATTAGTGCCCCTCTCCTTTTTTTTTTTTTTCAATCACTGAACATTACAGAGAACACATTGTAAAGGGGCTTTACACATAATTTGGAATGCAACAAGTAAAATATTGTTTCATCATTTTCTAAATTATATTTCATCATTTTGTAAATTATTAAGCGTTGGTCCTACCAAGAAACTGTTGATATTGGAATCACTCTTGTTGCGTCCCATTATGTCCAGTCTTGTCACATCACACATCCTACACTCACATTACATCTGATAAACACTCTCATACTGTTTGTTAACGAATATCAAAACTTTCAGAGATGATGTAAGAAGGTATCAGAAGGTTCATCTATGAAAAGACCAAAGGATGAATTTAAAAAAAATGTTTTAATAAAGGAGCAGTGACCACTAAGTGTTGTATGTGTGTCTGTACAGATAAGGAGACGGCCATCATGCACAAGCTGCAGAACATTATCCTGGAGCACACAGACATCCTGCTGGCTGTCCTGGATAGAGCGGCTCAACTGGACTGGTACCCTGTCTCACTTTCTGTCTCAGACTTTCTGCAGTGCTGGTTCCTGACTCTAACATTAAAACACAGAACCAGTAATATCAAAATTTGAATGCCACTAAAATATTATATAAATATGATATTTAATTCAGGTGTTATGATTAATTTTCAAGTTTTTTGAGCTTAATTAATAAGTAAATGGCACAATGTTTTTCAGAGGAATTACCTTTTCATTTGTTCTGTTGCAATACTCACTATCTTTGGCAAGCCATGTTGTTCATAGTATCTCATATAATGCACAGTCTTCCTCTTATAGATGGGATTGAAAATTGCATGGGAGATTCCAGCTTGAGGTTTAAGTCTGAATGCTCCCCTAGGCTTGTTTCTGACTTGGAGCAGAACACCTGAGGGTTGGGATGTCTGATCTATTCCAAAAGTTGTTTATTTTTCTCACTATATACAACCTTAGAATTATTCAGGAAAAACATATTTATATTTGGATGTCTTAACGTGATTGTTCTATTTAGAATGATCTTATGGTTTTTGGTGCTAAAATATATGTAATGTTGTTGAAGTAAACAGTCTAACCTTTCTAATATTATTTTCTGTGCATTATTAGAGAATAAATACATATACATGTACTAAAAGATGTGCGCACATGGTTGTAAGATAAGTCCATATGAGAAGAATTTCCAAACACCACTTATCTTACACATAATAACATTATGGAGTTTTCTGTTCAGTTTGTGAGAAAATATCTAAAGAGTATTGATACAATGTTTGACATGATGAGTAAAACTAGCAAGTCTTTGGTATATAATGCCTTCTTTATTATGTCACTACAGAAAAAGAAAGTAGTAGTATAGTATATGAAGTTATCTGGTTAGATGAGAGACGCTTGTGTTTTTCCCTTGTTGACAGTTTGCTGGCGCTGGCAGCCTGTGCCCGGGAGTATGGTTACACTCGACCAACCATCGTCCAGGATAACATCATTGAGGTGGTGGCAGGCAGGTAGGGTCTGGCTCGTATCTGATGGTAGAATATTCTGACTTGGTGTGATAGTATATCCCCCTCTAAAACCCTACCATTTTCTCACAGTAGGGGAGAGCTCTCTCTTTTGAGGTCGGTATATTAAGCTAGTTTCAGGAGTAACTTTTATTATGGTAATTTGATTTGGTTTTGTATGTATCACTTTCAAATTACTTATCGAAGACTGATATTAAAGAAGGACAGCAGCACAGTCCTGTCTTCAGAAATAGTCAGAAGTTTAGCAGTATTAACTTATAAATATTTCAAAATTATGAAGTGAAAACCTCTGAAAATGCCAAATACAAGAAAATTTAAATATGGAATGAAAGATGACTTTGTAACACAGTATAAATCTCTGACCAGTGTCATGATGATTAGATTGATCAGTTCTATTTCCAGCACAGTTTGCTTTGTGTTTAAGAAACAGGATATAATGTAGGTAGCTTTTAATTCTTCCCTTTTCTACATTGTTTTAAGGTTTCTGTACATAATCAGTGTGTCATTTTCCCATGGACATATCATGCAGAGTCTAATTTGGCATTTATGTATTTTCTCCAGACACCCTATACAGGAGATGTGCTGCAGTACATTTGTACCCAATGATATAAAAAGCAATGCCGCTGATGGCAAGATCAAAGTACTGACAGGACCGAATGCCTGTGGAAAGTCTGTGTACCTGAAACAGGTTTTTATCATTTTCATTTAATTTCTTTAATAAGCATTAGTTTGTATTTAATATTTTTATTTGGCCTGTTTTTGTTCCCACATGTCTGTGTCATAAAATTAAATGTAATTATAATTATATTAGCATATGATGGAACAAGGCATATATGATTTTTAAAAATCTTTTGTTATTCATATTTACATTCATATTTCATATTTACATTCATATGGGTATGTACCAATGCTATTTACTTACTTATATAATTCTAAGAAATTTAATAGTTTCCAAAATTTTTGTTTTCAGTTTTAACATAATGAAAAATGGCTATGATTAGTTTCTTTGAGTCTGTTATACATGTATTTGGTTCTGGAGTCACTACATCTAAAATTGAATAATATTGACTTTTTCTTTTGTGTCCAGGTGGCCTTAATTCTTTTTCTAGCCCAGATAGGCAGTTTTGTGCCAGCAGAGGAGGCAAAGATAGGACTGATGGACAGAATCTACACGAGAGTTCGCTCCCTTGAGAGTGTGTCAGTGGGCCTGTCCACATTCATGATTGACATCAATCAGGTCTAAGACTTTATTGTGATTCTATATACAGTCATCTCCACACCTTGTCAGTCCAGTGTTTAAATCTATTTCAGATGTAAATACAATCCCAATTTTTAAAAATACTGCAAAACAGAAAGGTTCTAGAGGGAGATATTGTTTGTTCTTCCGTCATGTTAGTCTGTCCATTCTTCTGGTAAACACGATTTCAAAATTCTTATAAATTTCCATTGAAGGGGGGGAGTCAGTAATGTATAAATTGTATTTTCTTCAATTCATAAATGAATTCTAACAAATGAAATTTTTATAGTGTATGAAATTGTACGGTGACACTGTGTGATGATAAATAAATGCTCATATATCTATGTATCTTATATATTAACTGTTGTACCAACAAAGCATTCTTAAAGAATTTAAAAAAAATTGCTCAATAGTTCATCTGTACAGATAAGATACATTGCCATTTTTTGCTGTCATAATACTTAACACAATATTTGTTTTTTCAAATGATGCAGTTCATGATAGGTATTGCAGAGCTGTGTATTGTGATATTCAAGTGGCCATGCATACATACCATGATATTTACTTTCATACTCAAAACCAATAGGTGTTTATATAAAAACTTCTTTAACTGTTCACATCATTTATTCCAAAACACAGGTTATGAACTATAATAAAAACAAAGCATAAATGCTGCTAAGTATCAAATAAACTCTCATTGTGAAAATAAAATTAAAAAATGCACTGAATTCTGACTTGTTTGCAGGAAAAAGGACATAAGCGGCAGCATATATATGAACACGTAACAAATATCACGTGTGTAAGAAATTGTTCGTGCACGCATCACAATGTATTGTCATGTAACATGTAATTTATATATAGACATAAAACTTGCCAGAAAATTCGATGTCAATAATTACAATGCCTACTTTGCAAATTCTGCAACATTGATATCAAATTATTTAAAACAGAACATATCTAACGAAAAAATATCTAACATCAAAGGGATTCAAATGATACAGTAAATTCCCTATTGAGTATCCATGAGACTGAATATTCATGCAAGAACATGCCTTTTTTATTTCCACAGATGGCAGTGGCCTTACGCAGTGCTGGAGAAAGATCCCTCTGTATCATTGATGAGTTTGGGAAAGGCACTGATTTGGTACAATATCTGCTTTGTTATTTAACCAAGTCTTTTAAATTGGCATTACTCTGGCAATGTAAAGATATACAGACTTATAGAACCTATAATCTGAAATAGACAGTTGTGGGTCCCTGTTTCGGGAAGGATTTTTCATGACCTTTCCAGGCCCAAAGTACTGTCCCAACCAAGGCATTGTAGAGAGGAATAGTTGTAATAACTTGTTTCTCAATCATCGTAAAATAAATAAATTCAAATTTAAAAGTATGTAAATGAATATAAATGTTCATATATATCTAACAGCAACCTATGTATGCTCTGCCTACATATTCCAGATTATATTCATGATTAACTGTATTTTCATATCATTGTAGGTGTGGAAGAGAATATGGCCAAACTTCACAAAAAATACATGCTAGTTTCTTTTTTTCTTAGATTTCAGTATGTTAAAAGGGATTACTTAATAAAGTTACAAGTTTGTTTTGTAAATATGACTCCTGGTTTGTTACTGACACATAGGTTTAATTTTCTGTTAAGACAACTGATCCTGATGTTATATTAAACCATGAAGAGTTGTTTGCCCCTGCTAGGTGGATGGCGTGTCACTGCTGTGTTCCAGCCTGGCCCATTGGACACAGAGAGGTGCCGAGTGTCCCCATGTGATGGTCAGTACCCACTTCCACAGTATCATACACCAGCACTTGCTGCCCCGCTCTCCCCTCATCAAGTACCTGGTGAGTTACCTGAATCTCTTATTGCCACTTCCTTGTCACAGATGTAACTTCTTTAAATTATATGAAATATTGATTGATTATCATACCCCAGCCTCACAGAAGTGGGGGATAAACATGAATCATTTTCTTCTTGTTACATCATGTCACGTCACATCCTACACTCACATTGATTTGAATTACCATTCTGTATACTTATTTCTATCTAACCTATGAATTCTAAAGGCTGAACTAGATGTATAAAAGTGAAAACAATCAGAAACAAAACCAGGAGTTCTTTTGGTTAACCATGTTAATATTCTGTTGTTTTACCATGTTTACATTCTTTTGTTTGACCATGTTTACATTCTGTTGTTTGACCATGTTTATGTTCTGTTAAGTCATGTTTCTACTCTGTTTTTTTACCATGTATATATTCTGTCATTTGACTGTGTTTATGCTCATTTCTTTGATCATGTTTATTTTTTTTTTTTTTACCACATTTATGTTCTGTTGTTTGACTAGGTTTATATTCTGTTGATTTACCAAGTTAATGTTGTTTTACAGACACTTGAGACCCTGCACAATGGTGAGGAGCTGGTGTTTCTGTATCAACTGGTGGAGGGCAACACAGGCTCCAGCTATGCTTGTCATGTAGCTGCTCAGGCAGGCCTGCCTCAGGAGATTGTCAGAAGGGGCATAGAGGTAATTCATCACAGGATTATTCTGTTTGAAGGCATGTAATAGTTAATATTTATTATTGTCTTAGGGACTGTCTCCTTGTATCACAAGTGATCATATGGTCAGTTGGTTTAACATGGAACACTTGGTCCCTCACAAGCTGATCTTGATGGTCAGGTTGGTCTTGAGGGACATAGGAGTATACTCACTTGGTCCCATCACAAGCTGTCATGATGTCAGGTGGTTGAGGGACATAGGATTAACTAGGTTAAAGTGATCTTGAGCGTGTCTTGAGGACATAGGAGTAACTCACTTGGTCCCATCACAAGCTGATCTTGATGGTCAGGTTGGTCTTGAGGGACATAGGAGTAACTCACTTGGTCCCATCACAAGCTGATCTTGATGGTCAGGTTGGTCTTGAGGGACATAGGAGTAACTCACTTGGTCCCATCACAAGCTGATCTTGAGGGACATAGGCATAATTCATGGAGTAGTTTACTGGGTCCTATTCCAGGCTGATCTTGAAGGACATAGGAGAAAGCCAATAAGATTTTATCTACAAACTGTTAAATAAGACTAGTACAGCTAAAACTACAATCTGGTACATTATGTAATATTTCATACACACAGAAGTTTGTTCTTTCATATTTAACCATAATGGCCTCTATCTTCCTGTTTTACAGACCTCTGCCCTTATCCGTGAATGCAAGCCAATACAGAGGGTGGACACAGTGGGAACAGAGACCCAGTACAACAGGTGAGTAGTGAGTTCAGTCTTGATTAACCTTAAGTAATTCTATTACATAGTTATACCCTCGCAAACAATTGATGATAGGTTGCTTGGTCATTTTGTCTGAAAGTTTGTGCAACAAAATTTGTCTTTATTTTATTTAGATATTTCAATTTTCAATAAAGCTTGGCATGTACGATCACCATAACAGGTAAATGAAAATGACCTTTAATGGGGCTTTCTCCTGAATGTGTTTTAGAGTTATGTCCCTTAGAAATTTGTCCGCATAAGAATATGATAAATTGACCAAGTTTGTGGCACAACCTGCTTCTTCAGTTTTGGAGATATTTCAATATAACTTATTTAGTTTTCAAATGGAATTTATTTGTCAAAGCAGTATACTGTGGTATTAATCACCTTCAGAGATAGTAAGTTCTAGGTAAATCATGAAATGGCTGTAATTTACGTTCTCAATGTCAGTTTGATTCAATTTACTTCAACCCATAGACTGAAAGCTTTTGATATGCAGCAGAAAAAACAGGTCAACTTATGGACTGAAAGCTTTGATGGTCAAAGAGCACAATTCCCTCAGTTGAAATAAAATGTTTGTCTCTCCAACTGTCATATGCATATTACATGAAATACTTCAAGTGTTTCCTTTGATAAATGATTGGAGTGCTGTCCTGGTCTATTACAGGTGTTTATCCATTGTAAACAAGTTCTTGGAGCTGGATCTAGACACAGCAGATGTCAAGTCGTTCCTGTCTGGACTTTGTGCTCCCCGCCATGGACGGGAAGATTTGACACTGGGTTACCATGACACTTGAGTTACCATGTGTCAGGAACTAGCCTATGTGACTGTGATTAGTTGTGATATAAATATCTGTGATATAAAATAGATACACAATTCACTGATGGAGTATGATTATACATGTACATTTGAGACCTGAATATTTGGCATGAACTCTATCAAAGTTGTTAGGCCATTGTCAGGAGTCATGATGCTACTTAACAAAACCAAAGCCTTGTGCCCTAAATGGTTATACTTTGTTAATCAGTTTGTATGCAAGAGGAGAAAAAATAATTAAAAGATTTATTCATTTTTCTTTAAAATATCAAAAAAAGTTGAGTGACTGCATGAGAAAATGTCAACTGTCAATAAATAAAATATTAACTGAGATTTCCATCATTTTTCCATCTCTTATACAATAGTAGCAGAATTGTTATATATTTGTTATACTTCTGATATGTTTGTACTTCTGATTATCATTCAAATAATGCAACATTTTGGTACAGATGTATGTATATATACATTTATTTGTATTTTGTTAATAGAGAAAATAATAAAAAATGTTTTTGAATTTTACTTTTTATATTTCCCAATAATTAACACCAAGTGTTAAGACAAAAAAGCTAACTGCTCTACAATACCAGTACACAGTCCCTTGGCATATTATTGGTTTAATACAATCAATCAATATACTGATTGATTTTTTTTCTCCAAATTTCAGAATATTTTGTTAGTTGGTTTGCTTGCTTTTAATTTTTAACCCACAGTAGTTCAGTCATTTGAAGACTTGTGAGCATTAAGGCAGATACAGTTATTGTTCTGTAGACTACACTCCATCACGTTGCCGTAAGAAGGCAAACTGGTCTAGAAACCTGTAAAGTGTGGCACCCAAGGAATATTACCTTTGAGTATCTGAGATTCCAAATGTTTACGTAATCGGTCTTTGTGGGTTAGTGTTAAGAGCATGCAACTCAAGATTTGGAGGGTGTAGGTTTCATCCCTGTCATATGCTGTGAACAAGAGCGATGAAAAGGTCTAAAAATGTTCATCTAGAAATCTGGGTGTTGTTGGAGAGGATGTTTGAGAGTTTAAGGTCTAGTGATATTTAGTAATTTTTTTAACAAAGGTGGATCAACAAGCATTGATTTAGGAAGGACACATTCTGAGTAAAAATTATCAGTGACAGTCTTGTGCTTGGGAATTAAAAAAGTTAAAGAAACATCAAACCCAATTTACAGTTTTAAGGATATATTGGCTTTTTGAAATGTGTTTCACAAACATAGACTTTCCCTTTTTCATTAGGCTAATAAATCCATTTTTTGTCCTGCAACTTCAAATTAGGAGAGACTTAATTCTACTCACCCTCAGGTTCTGGGGCTCTATCGTCATGCTATCTTAGAATCCAAGTATGCAATAATTATACCAAGTTATAGGCACTACAACTAGAGACAGATGGTAAATTTATTGAATTTTACTCATTATTGTGATTTTTTACTAGAATTATGTCAACATTTGTTGTTTTTCACAAAAAGGCATTACATACATAAAACCTTTTTTTTTAATCTCCAAAATCTGGACATGAGCAAATTCTGCACCATGTTTATATTTAATTATTAATTTTTACCGTACTGATAATATTTCAAATCTATAGCGACATCAAATTGCATTAATAGCCCCTGAGCACAGTGTCCAGGTGAGCTTTGGACTCGAAGCCGCTAGCTTCCTCCTGTCCGAAGTCGTACCGCGATTCGAACCCACAGCGTTGCATCTAGATGATTTCATGAGCAATTTTTAACTTGACTATAATGTAAACTATAAAAATACGGCCAACTTCATTATGCTGATATCGCCACTAAGGAGTTATGCCCCTTTAAGAAACCATAAGCCATACTTTCAATTTTTAATTACGTATCTCTCCTTTTAATTTCTCTTCAATTTTAGCAATGGCATAACCATAATCTATTAGGGTTTGATTTGGGTGAGATTATAATTAGATGGATTCGCCACCTTTAATTTAAAAATGCATTTACAAGTTTTTTTAGCCCGATTTTGGAATCTCTCAATTTGGAGAATAAGTCTCGATTAGAGTTCACTGAATCATTTTTGTCAGGAACCAATATTAAAAAAATGCCATATTTCAAAACTTGGCATGTATGATCCTTGGGTGGGCCTCTACAAAAATTACTCAAATAAAGTTGATCCATGAAGAACTCTGGTTGCCATAGCAACAAATAGAAAAACTAATTGAAAACTTTGAAAATCATCTCCTCTGAAACCGCTGGACAGAATTTGATAAAACTTGGCATGTATGATCCTTGGGTGGGCCTCTACAAAAATTGCTCAAATAAAGTTGATCCATGAAGAACTCTGGTTGCCATGGCAACAAATAGAAAAACTAATTGAAAACTTTGAAAATCATCTCCTCTGAAACCGCTGGACAGAATTTGATAAAATTTGGCATGTATGATCCTTGGGTGGGCCTCTACAAAGATTGCTCAAATAAAGTTGATCCATGAAGAACTCTGGTTGCCATGGCAACAAATAGAAAAACTAATTGAAAACTTTGAAAATCCTCTCCTCTGAAACCGCTGGACAGAATTTGATAAAACTTGGCATGTATGATCCTTGGGTGGGCCTCTACAAAAATTGCTCAAATAAAGTTAATCCATGAAGAACTCAGGTTGCCATGGCAACAAATAGAAAAACTAATTGAAAACTTTGAAAATCATCTCCTCTGAAACCGCTGGACAGAATTTGATAAAACTTGGCATGTATGATCCTTGGGTGGGCCTCTACAAAAATTGCTCAAATAAAGTTGATCCATGAAGAACTCTGGTTGCCATGGCAACAAATAGAAAAACTAATTGAAAACTTTGAAAATCATCTCCTCTGAAACCGCAGGACAGAATTTGATAAAACTTGGCATGTATGATCCTTGGGTGGGCCTCTACAAAAATTGCTCAAATAAAGTTGATCCATGAAGAACTCTGGTTGCCATGGCAACAAATAGAAAAACTAATTGAAAACTTTGAAAATCATCTCCTCTGAAACCGCTGGACAGAATTTGATTAAACTTGGCATGTATGATCCTATGATGGGCCTCTACAAAAATTGCTCAAATAAAGTTGATCCATGAAGAACTCTGGTTGCCATGGCAACAAATAGAAAAAATAATTGAAAACTCTGGTTTGTCATTTGATTTCCTTATAGAAAAAATCATCTTGAATATGCTGATTTACACTGGTGAGCATTTATGGCCCTTCGGCCTCTTGTTTTTTTTTTAATTATGACCTGAGTTTTACTGAGAATTAAAGAGAACATGCTGCTAAATTGAGTCACATAAATTATTTTAATACCGCTTTAATACAATGGTATTGCGTCACTATCAAATACCCGAATAGTCGAGCATGCTGTCTTTCGGACAGCTCTTGTTTATCCTTGCAACCTCTCAAATTTTAGGAGACTCTTTAAGTTTGAAAAACTATCCCTCAAGGTTCTGGGGCTCTTTATTCATGCTATTTAGAATCACAAAAACAATATATACCGAAGTATAATGTACTAGACAGTGGTAAATTTTCAAGGATTGTTACCATCTGTAACTTCATTATGTCCAACATGGTGCTGTTTACAAAAAAGGGACTACAAATACAAAATACATTTTTTATGCCCCCAAAATCTGTGATTGGGGGCATATTGTATTTGTCCTGTCTGTTTGTTGGTTTGTTAGCAATTTTAACATTGACCATAACTTGAAAACTATAAAAAGTATTGACTCGAAACTTCATATATGAATAGAATGCCACTAAGGGAAGTGCACTAAGAACCATAACCCTACCTTGTCCAATTTTTGAATTACTGTATCTCCCTTTTTAATTTTTATTTTTCAATTTTAGTCAAGGGCATAACTCTTGAACTATTTAAGGTATTGACTTGATACTTAGAATAGATGGTATTCGAACCAACAAACTTCAATTTCAAAGCAGTTGACAGTATTTTTAGCCGATTTATGGATGCTCTTCAAATGGAGATAATGCATTAGAGTTCCTGAATCTTTTTGTCAGGAACATGGCCTTATGTATATGTGGCGTAATCAGCATGAAGCTTTTTGAGATTTGCATCATTTTAATTAAATGTTGACAGTGGCCGTCCAGATCTGCACCATCCTCAAATAACTGTCTACCTAACAGTGACATGGCATTGCACTGCTACCATGTTAAAGAATATATTGTAACCTACATTCATAATACTGTTAGACATACTAACAAAATTTACCATTTCTTCGGCTTGAAGTTCTGAAGATCTTAGCAGAATGTAACCAGTTTCAAGATGTCGACGAGTTTCTGACTTCCACAACTGATTTTTCTATGGGAATCCTTGCTTCCTCCAACAGCTTAGACCATTCGAGCGCTGCCATTTGTGCCAACACTCAATCTTAATTCTTGCTCTGTCTGATATATATCTCTATATAACATAAAACCTGTACACAATCATACTTAGGCTATTTAGCACCGTATTCACTTTTGAAATGCAAATAGTACACTCAAGTTTTGTTAATTTATCAGCCTAACCAATATAATTATTAGCCTAACCAATATGATATAAATAATTTTATATTCTACAAACGTGGAAACTTCCCTCCATCTTGAGGGAAGATTTTAATTGGAGACGTAAACATGTAATGTAAACACCAGTTAGTGTCAATGTATTTCACAATAGGTCTACATTGATAACCAGGCCCAGATTCACCGGGGGGGGGGGGGGGGGCTTAGTGGGCTCAAGCCCCCCCCCACCTCCACTCCAGCTGGTTTAAACAATTTTCTAGGTGACTAAAATTGCCTTGATTGGGTAAATGCTTGTGGTAAGTAGTGGAAATCCCCATTGTGAGCCCCTTACTGAAAGAAAAGTTAGCTTATATAAATATGTGTGCATATCACAGATGTTAGTTAATGCACTGATAGCCATTAGTATTATAAGATTTAAGTTGTGCATAAAATAATAAATGAGAGTCAAATCAAACTCCGTTATATACACTTTTGAACTGCGGCCAAAAACAAACAAACATACTTAACATCTCCTGGAGTAACCAGTTCTTGACAGCATAAGAATTTATTGCAAGAAAAATTAACAAAACGATCCCTCACTTTTATATTTAATATAATAACAAATGTAACTGTCGACGGTAATTGAAAACAAATTAAAAAAAAAAATAATTGTCAAAATCAACAACAGTCAAAAATATTATTTCCAAAATGGTGTAATTGGTCATATTTAATAAGTTGTTAGTCAGTAGATGTTTGTGTTTTAATGATGTTTATATATATTTATCGGTCATGACCTACTTATCACTTTGCTTGTCGGTCTGGACATTGCACATTTCATGTCTTCTGTATTGAGCTTTTAATTATACATTGTAGTTTAATTATTACATGATGGGTGGGATAAGTAATGCGTAATGTTTATCTTGTTAATATGTAACTGTAATATAAAGAACGCATAGTGTAGAAATCAAAACAGTACAATTGTCTGTGTAGTGCTAGTGCTGCTGTTTTGATACGGTTAATCATCTATAGCCTTATTGATTTAAACATAAACATTAACAAACAAAAAAATAATATATAAACCAAAAAAACCAAAAAATAAAAATAATTAATTATATTTTTTAAGCCTAAAGAGACTCGTGCAAGGACAATTATAAAATAATAAATGCCTTTCTACACATAAATAATATTAAGAGAGGTCATTATTATTTTTTTTTTTTTTTTTTTCAAAATGAAGGTTCAGAACGGTTTTGGAAAAAAAATAAATTAGATGGGTGTATATTTTTTTTTAATTTTTTTATTTTTTACTTTTTTTTTTTTTTTTAAGTGATCTTTATGAAAATTCCTATGGGCCTATTTTGTGTAAACATATGTGTAATCAGAGACCGAATAACAAGTATAATTATGTCACAACGGTAATATGTAATGTCTGAACACCGGTCAGTCTGATTAAAGTCATCTCCTATATTATATGGAGGCTATTCGTTGCCAAAAATCCAGCCTTGTTGATCTGAGTTGAACAGTTTATTTTCCGACAAAATACGCAATTCATTTGAATTTCTTAGTATTTAAACTCCAGAGATACATTCTTGGACTGAATTTGCCGATGCAACATTGTAAATACGTATTTCAACAAAATGCATTTTGATAAACTACAATTAACGCTCGCAACTTTACATTGTCCGACCATCATGATTCGGCTCAGCTTAATCCAGGTTTACACGTTTGCAATGTTGATAAATAAGCAGTGCCCATTTCCCCGCCCACTACATCATCGTAAATAAACGTAATTATCCGCTCACTTTCGGTATTTTCCGACAACGACTGGCAAATCTCCCATGTACGAATAAGGGAAGTGTTGCAGCGTGTAGGTCTACACATTCAAGGTTAATGCATTATGAGAATTAAATAGTATCACAATTATTTACTAAGCATCATGTGTTTCAGTTGCATGAGTGCCATTGTATGCAGGTATTGAATCAACATCAGAAGATATAAAAAAGATAAGTTTTTGAAACGTACCCCACCTACATTGTAAAGCCAGCAATATAAGCGCAGCATGGCGTAAATTTATATTTAGATTTTTATATCCCTGGCCAGGATTTTAACTTTGATGTTTTTTTTAGTCGAGCCACCAAAGCCACATGATATGAGAACCCACTTCACTACAGTTGAGTTTTTTTTTTTGTTTTTTTTTTCTTCTTTTCAAAATTTAATATCTAGCCATCTAGCCACTGCCATTACTGGTGTTGTGAATTCGCGCTCAATGCCACTTTCATAAAAAAGTCGATTTTTATTCACACTTTTCAGAAAAACAATGCATAATTTTCCCAAACAGAGCTGAGGTGTACCGGACTCTATTTTTTGAAAAACAATTCAAGAACACATCCAAAATTAAGGTGCCTTAAGTAGTCAATATTGACTATTGGCAGTATGAAGTTCAAGTTGAAGTATTCATTATGTCTTTAATCAGAAGATGTTCTATAAAGATATAAGATATCTCCTGCTTTAATAAAGATTGATCCTTTGCTTGTCACCTAGTATATTAATGTTTTAAATGAAAAAAAAAAGTGTCTGACTTCCAATATTATTATAGAATCTCTGCGTTTGTTCATATACATACATGCAGATTGATTAATTTCTTTAAGAAAATACACAAAAGTTACATGCCATCAACATTCTGTGTCTTAATCCAACTCTTAATGTTTGTTCTTTTTTTTTTTTCAGACAGTAAAATTACTGCTTGACCATAAATCAAGATTTTTTATGCAAAACAAATATATTTATAGAAGGAATAAGTCAAATTGATATTTAAGGTTCAGTTAAGTTGCTGCTTTACTATTGTCCAATTTTCAAGTCAAAACAGGTGGAAGATTTGCTACAGATAGATGATGATCTATACAATAATTTTTACGGGCCAAATTCTTGCTGCTGCCTTTTCCAGTAATATTAAGTAACATTTAATTACTATATCACAAATATAACCTTAATACTAGGGTATGACTGGATAAGAAAAAAGAAAAAAAAATCTATGCAGTTTCTTTTTTTTTAATGTCTGTACATAGCAACTTCCCTTTATAGATAATTTTTTTTTTTTTAAAGGTAAGTATAATGATTAACAATTGATGTATATAAAATTATTACATCTACAAAGTATCATTTTAAGACTCAGGTAAACACGAAATCTTTCCTAACTTACCGATTTATCATGGTGAAAGGGTTACCTCTCTTTATTTTCCGCTCGTGAAATTTGGCTCCGCCTTTAAATCTTCGCCTATTTCCGTGATACTGCCATATATGGAAGTTGCAAAATCGTCTACAAATGTTAATCGCGTAGAAATGTAAAAGTCAAGTATGCAGTTGTAAACCTGAGAGTGTTATCTGATGCGGCTCCATTCTCGAACGTCGTGATGTACGGCGTAAAACGTGTCGTGTATGTCGTACATTTCGTAAATTTGGGTTTAAAAAATTATAAATATTATTTGCATTTTATCTTAGTTGCAGAAATAAAAACGTTACTAGTTAAATCGAGATAATCAAAACGCACAATACGAGCAAAATATGTACCTCTCGGATAAACGTTTATACTTTTACAAATCTGTTTAGTTGAACCGAAGTATAAATTGTCATGATTACAAGGCTTGATTTTTGGCAACGAATAGCCTCCATAATATTATACGTTACGCTACCGTAGGAAGATCGTGTAACGTTAATGTACTTAAGTCAGATTGTCAACACCGGTCTGAATGAGAGCAAGCTAGTGACGTCACAGTCTCTATTTATAGATTGCGGTAATATGAGCAAAGGAAATCCTCTACAATTATCTCCCTTCTTGTAAAGAAGGGAAATCACTGAGGAAACTGAACGCTATTGCGGGGAAAATAAATTTGAATTTTTCTGTAATTTATCTTTGCATCGATATTCATCATCGGGTAAGACTTTGATTTTTGTGTTATTTTATAACGTAACTCTTTAAACAAACATATTTTATGACAGTATACGACAGTGAAGTATTGTTGACATTTTGTCTCGTTTTATTGTATACAGCAGTTTCCTGGAGTATCCAGTTCTCGACAGCATAAGAAGTTCTAGCAAGAACTATGAACAATGACGTCTGTACATAGTATTGTTGAGAAGTGTATTCTTAATCAAACCTTCACTATTTTAAGAACAAATGTTGGTTTTCATGTATCAGTGATCGTATGCTTGCTGAATATTATCGGTAGGAATCCGGGTCAACTCGGCCTAATTACCAACTCGGCCCGGTCCAAGTCGGCCTACTAACCAGATCGGCCTGGTCCAACTCGGCCTAATTTGATTATTATTATGATGTGTATCATGATTATTGAGTTTTATATATTGAATAACTCTATAGTTGTGTTACTCAATATTATTTTTATTTCAGATGCGCAAATGAAATGGATAACTCAAACACACACAACACATTCAATCACATACGCACACGTACATGTAGGGATATAAAACAAATCAAAGAAATAGTAGAATTCATTTTTATTTGTACATTTGTGTAGATAACGATTGATACTTAACATATTAACATACATCATGATAATATATATTTATATACATTACGGAAAAACATAACGACAAACAATATACAACGACAAAACAATAATATATACACTATATACAAGAAATGTTTTTTTGTTTTTTTTCAGTCTTAAAATGTCTGACTTGACAATATGAGTTTACCGTTGCTTTGACAGTATTTCAGTCTTGAAATTCACCTATAGACCGGTCTAAACCTTTAGGGGAAAATTCCGCCCATCTAAAAATGACAAATACATGTATATCTTCCTATCGATTTTTTATGTTTTCTAAATGTTAAACGGTTTTTTTTTTCGGCCTGGTCCAAGTCGGCCTACTATGAATAATGATACAAGGTGTTCCCGGTAACACTTACTTGAGACAAACATCCTTTAATTTCTTAACGAATAATAAGGGTGTTAAAAATGATAAAAGTGTAACACAGTTATTAATTAGAATATGTTTAACTTCAAAAGAAACAGCAAACAAGTGGTTTAAAAAATTCATAAAAAGAAGCATTAGTGAAAATGGTAGAAAATTGGTATTTCTTTATTAAATGAATATTTTTACATGTTTCCCAAACATTTTCAATAAAAAGAAGGTTAAGAAATAAGGATCAATCAGTGTTGTTTATTGTCGATGGTTTCTCTGTAAAATTGGGTCACACTTGACGTCAAATATTGCACTAGTGTAAATAGCCCGAGAATACCAATATGGTGAGAAACTTAAGCCATAAGGATATTTCATATTATTTAATCTATATAAACTCTCATAAATATTTGTAAATTATTGTCTGCTGACGTTACAGTATCACTTGATTGGGGTTTTACCTAACAATTCGTTAAATAACACCCTTTCTTAAACAATAAATAACTATTCTAGTTTTAATCATCTCGTATCTCAAAATCATTCGGGAGCATAAAAACAAGAACAAAACAACATAATTTGCTGAGCATGTCATGTCTAAACAGGCTTCTATTTGGTGATTTTATGTTTACAAAGTCTGTATTGAATTATGATAAAAAAAAGAATGTTTTCTCCATATTTCAATATGAAAATCCCCAGTCTGAAATTCAGATCAAAATATTGCCTAGCCTTGAGAAATAACCCAGCGAGTGAGATATTTGTGTAAGTGGTCCAGTATTGCAGTCAGTAGAGCACTTGTCCTTTAAGCAAGGGGTACCAGACTACCAGGTTTGCATCCCAGTCTGGCAGCACATTATTCTTATCATAGTCCACATTTGTGAACCCATAATTTTTGGTATTGTTTTACTTTCAGTTTGGCGCTATCTCCTGAGGCGTGACAATCAGTACCTAAAAAAGTTAAATAGCATATCCCAGAAAGTGCCTCATGTATGGAACTATTCTCGTCAGTTCCTTGTTGAAGCTTAACATTTCATACCCAACGAGCTGTCCCCGGTGGCCGAGTGGTAGGAACGTTTGCCTTGGGAGCAGGAGGTTATGGATTCGATCCCCAGCCGCAACAATACCATAGTCGTGAAAAATGGTACTGGTATAGCTCCTTTGCTTGGTGCTCAGCATATAAGGGTAGTTTCAGTACTGGTTGGCCCAGTGTCAGCATAATGTGACCAGGAGTCGTATCATGCCACATGTCAACAGTGTGATACTGCAGTGTGGCAGCACTATATCTGTCTCAAGAAGACATCTCTAAATTACTAATATGCTGTTGGACGTTAAACCCAACAAATTATATCCAACAAGTGAAGGACTTCTTCCATTAATGCATATTACTTGTATATATAGGTATATATTGTCCTTTAGAGTTCATGAAGAATAAAGAAATTTTTTCTCCCTAACAAAAATTTGGAGACAAATTCCAAAAAAGTTGGAGAATCTGAACCAGTTACTACTTACATAGATAAATGTGGAAGCAGTTATTTTGAGTTTATTAAACATGCACGGTTGCAAGTTAGGAAGTTTTATAAAAATGGTATAAAATTCCCAATTTTACAGGTACAGGACTGGTCATGTTCCCTAAATTAATGCTTAAAAATGCACACACAAAAAACTTTATTTATACCACGGGTAGAGAAGGCAAATTATGACAAGTATAAACTGTAGAAAATGGCTGTGTTTCAGGTCTTATGGAGGATGAGGTAATAAACCTGGTCAGCCCTACAGCTACACCACCATCGTCTCGGAAAGTATGGACTCTTTATTATTTTTTTCTTCTTTCCTTATGATAACTATAACATTTCTTTATCTGCTTTGCTACGTCACTTGAGCAAACCCTGAATGCCAAATGTCTGTTGTCCTTAATTTTGAACACCCCACAAGTAATATTAATGACTCATTGTCTTGGGAAAAGTTTATCAGAATGTTGGTCTGCATAAAATCTTGGTTGAGATTGAAGCTGGGTCATTTTGGGTTTAAAAGATAGTAGATCCCTTTATATGTCAAATCCTTGAAAAAAGCTTTGTTAATACCCTAGAGGCCACAGTTTTAGCCTTATCTTTTTAAAACTTAATCAGAATGAATATTTGTCTGTATAGAATCTTGGATTAGTTTGAAATTGGGTCATATGCATCTAAATGTAAGTTACTGGGTCAAATCCTCATAAAACCTTGTGATCACAATACCCAAATGGTGCCCGATCTTCACAGACCTGGGTCTGTTTGGCCAGTGTCTAGATTCAGAGCCCATATCTGGCCTTCATGTTGTTAGCTCGACTATTCGAAGAATATGAGAGCTATTGTAGTCACCCTGGCGTCGGCGTTGGCGTTGCAGCTTTTGGTTAAAGTTTTGCGTGCAAGTTACTATCAACCTTATATCTCAATAACCATTAATGGTATTGACTTGAAAGTTTATAAATATGTTCAGGAGCATCAGACAACCAAGGTAGGTAACTCTTGACTGAATTTAATATGAATTATGGCCCCTTTTTAACTTAAAATTTTGGTTAAAGTTTTGCATGCAATAGAAAATTTGGTTAAAGTTTTGCGTGCAAGCTACTATCTAGTTTGTATCTCAATAACCATTCATGGTATTGACTTGAAAGTTTATGAATATGTTTAGGGGCATCATACAACCAGGGTAGATAACTCTTGATGGAATATATTACAAATTATGGCCCCTTTTTAACTTAGAAATTTTGGTTAAAGTTTTGCATGCAAGATACTCTCATGCTTATATCTCAGTATCAAGCATGCGATTGATTTGAAACATCTTTAATACATTAAGGGGTATCATACTTTCATGGTAGATAACTCTTGATAGAATATGTTACAAATTATGGCCCCTTTTTAACTTAGAAATTTTGGTTAAAGTTTTGCATGCAAGGTACTTTCATGCTAATATCTCAGTATCCAGGCATGGGATTGATTTGAAACATCTTTAATACATTTAGGGGTATCATACTTTCATGTTAGATAACTCTTGATGGAATATGTTACAAATTATTGCCCTTTTTAACTTAGAAATTTTGGTTAAAGTTTTGCATGCAAGTTACTTTCATGCTTATATCTCAGTATCCAGGCATGGAATTGATTTGAAACATCTTTAATATGTTTAGGGGTATCATACTATAAAGGAAGATAACACTTGATGGAATAAATTAAAAATTATGACCCCCTTTTAACTTAGAATTTTGGTTAAATTTTTGCATTCAAGCTACTATCCAGCTTATATCTCAGAAATTGCTTGTGGAATTGACTAGAAAATTAAGGAGTGTCTTCAAGGGCATCAGAAAACAGGAGGATAACTTTTGGACTGATGCAAATTATGGCCCTTTTCTAACTTGGATTTTTGGTTTAAGTTTTGCATGCACAGTGTTATTGTGCTTATGTCTCATTAACTAGGCATGGGATTGATTTTAGACATCATAAATATATTAAGGGGTATCAGACTATCAAGTTATATCATTTTTGACTATTATTATGTACAGGGAATGTGAAGGGCAAGAATTTAAAAAGATTTCATTTGATTTACCAACAAGCATTTTGAATAGTCGAGCGTGCTGTCCTCTGACAGCTCTTGTTTAATCTATCCTGATATGATAAAAATAGCATTACTAAATAACTGTTTTGATTTTGGTGAAGTCATTTCTTTAATCTTGGTCAAACATTTTTAAACATAGTTAATTAGTAAACAGATTAAAACTGCTACCATTTACATAAATGAGTGGTTTGTTTTCCTAGAGAAAAAGGGAGAATATCTCCAACTCTCGCCCTCCGTCACATCCACTCCTGGAGTCAATTACCCACCGCAGTCGGCAGAACCTTGCTGAAGAAGAAAGAAAGGTACTTTACATTCTTTTCTAGTTCTATTTATGATCTGAATTCTTTTAAAATGACCTGGTGTTATTCTATGATGTCTAAATATGATGCAAGGATTTAGTGACTTGGCAGCTTTGTGTTACCCATGTCAGTCATTTCATCTTGCCGAAACACAGTGGCTTTTAAGACATTTTTCTACACGTTTGGAGTTACCAGACCTGGGTCCAATTAAATTATAATTTAATTAATTATAATTAATTACCAATTTTCAAAAAATTGAAAATAATTAATAATTGAAACAAAACTCAATTATTTTAATTGTAATTAATTAATTAAAATCCAAAAAATGCAACATAATTGTCAATTAAATTCAATTACTCTTCAATTACATGTAGCAAACAGTAACATATGGCAAAACAGAGGTTATTTGCAGTAGCTATTGTCACCTGGGATTATTAATGTCACACTTGCTAGTCATTTAAAGAGGTGCTAATTTGGATATGAACCAGAAATAGTTGCTAGACTATTGATAAATATGAAGCCATAACATTACAATAGCTAGTATAAGTAGCCTGAAGGAAGAGAATTCAATTTCATCTGCCCCAGTTGAACGGCTCTTTTCAATAGCTGGGAAAGTGTTTAAGCCTGAACGTTGTTCACTGACTGATAGAATTTAATTTTAAATGCAATAAGGACTTGTAAATCTGCATCAGAAATATGTCTTTGATAATGATTCTGTTTGTGAATATATTGCCAATTTTGAAAGTAATTAAAAATAATTAATTATTTTCATTAAAATAATTGTAATTAATTAATTACTTATGGGAAAAGCAAGTAATTATAATTGTAATTTAATTGAAGCATTTCTGATTTAATTGTAATTAATTAATTACTTTTAAAAGTAATTGAACCCAGGTCTGGGAGTTACTGAATATTTTTATGCTTCCAGGTTTAGCATATTGTCACCACTTTGTCCGTCTGGTGTCCGTCTGGAGCATAACCCAAATAGTATGAAAACTATACTCTTAAAATTTCATATATGGGTAGATATCATGGAGGAGAAGTGAAGTGTGCACGAACTATAACTCTGCACATCATATTTTTTGGAGTTATTGCCCTTGGTTAAATTTTGTATTTAATTTTTGTCTGCAGCACAACTTTTACACTATGAGACTTATTATAACCTTAAAACTATATAGGTGGATAGACCTCATGGAGTAGTGCATTGCAAAATAACCACAACACTGCACATCATATTTTTGGAGTAATTGCCCTTTGTTAAATTAATTTTTGTCTGCGGCATAATTAACAAAGTATGAAAGATATTTTCATAAAACTTCATGAATTAATAGATTTTATTTATAGTCATTGTTATCATGATCATCAATTTCAAATATTTGCTGTGATGGTAGCTTTCAGTGCTGAAGGAGAAGCGTGCAGCGGAGCAGGTGCACTCCCGGTATATCCGACAGAATGTTGCTTGTCCACAGGAACTATCCAATGCTGGCTATATTGTCTCACAATGGACGAAAATAAATGGTAAGACTACGATGATGGCCAAGACACAACATATGGTATATTACATACCGATAAAAAGATGTTCCGATACAATATTTTCCTGTATGATACAGGTTACATCATTATTATGTGATGAAATCCTCAGCTCAACCAGCTGAAAAAACTTTTTAAGCCCAAGACTGACACTGTTTTTGTTTCTTCAGTTTTTTATTTCTCTCTTTTGGATAATGTCATTCATTCCAGGTTTTTTTTCTGCTGTTATAATGCCATCTTCAATCGGATATTCTCTGCAGTTTTCTTTCAAACATGTAAAACTTTGATGAAGCAAATAAGCAAAATAGTATGTTAATTCCTTCCATCTTGAAGGCCATTCAGCTTTGCTATTATTGGAGTTGAAAGAAAAAAAGAAGAAATCTCTGCCTTCCTACCATCTGAACAGTTCTGGGCGGCAGCACAGCAAACATATTTTTAATGATGGTCTTATAATATGTAGAATCTTTTAGCCATGGTCAACAATAATTGTCATTGGCATATAAATAAAAGCTTATATGAAGTGTCAGATTCATTCTATAAAATGCACAAATGCCTAATTTAGAATATGAATTTGCAGTTTTAAAATATGCAAAACTGAAAAATATTTATCAAAATCAAAATTTTGTTCTTTTCAAAAATACATGTATAGGCACAATATTCTTTTTGAAAAACCTGTCAAATTGTGAATAATGTCATTTTAATTAATATTTTTTTGCTTTTTTCAAACTTTTTTTATAATTATGATATCATTTTTTTTTTTTTTTTTTTTTTTTTTATTCTCCAAAAAATTGTACACTGCAAAGACAGATGGGTATATAATTTGGCTATTAACCCTTTCCCTCATAGAGGACACCATGAAAAGACCTATGCGAACAGCATAAAACCAGATCAGGTTTTATGCTGTTCGCTGCTCCTCAGTGGTCTGGAAATGAGTATTTTGTAATTAAATTTGGTATGGTTTAACTGTGGTTTTCTGCAGATCAGGCTTTATGTGATACCTATTGAGTGCGTCAAAATGAGTATATATGAGGGAAAGGGTTAAAATGTTATAGATCTGTTACAGTTTGACAAGAAGCAGATATAACAAAAGATTCATGTGATAATGTTGCATTTTACCGGTATATAGAATAGTTCAACAATTATGAAACATATTTTTCTTGTATAGTTTTTGAAAACTACATTATAATGATAAAAAAAGAAAAATCTTTAAAAAATACTGTTGTTCATAAACAATATACATGTAATAAGAAAACTTCAAAAATATATGATGCACAAAGTCACATGACGTCATAGTAATATGACGTCATAATAATTATGATGTCATTGTTTCTATGACGTCATAACATTAGCAACATAAACAACAATCACAAGGATTGTTGAGCCTGGATGGAGAACTAGTTTTTCCTTATTTGTTGTATTTTTGTTTTTATTCTTATTTCTAGCCTTATTTTGTCTTTATTTTATTTCTGTTGAGATGATATATAATTTAAGAAGCATTGGTTTGTCCTTGATGCAGAATTCAGGTAAATGTTTTTTTTGTTGTTTTTTTTCTATTTGGAATTCAGTGCCTGCTAAAGTGATATTTCTAGAATTTTGGTGTACATATATTTTAGTATACATAATCATTAAGTATAAAAACTGTTGTTTTCACAATTATTATACTTGTAATTTTGTTGTGCATATTTTTTTGAAAGCTTGTATGGTTAGAAATAGTAAATAAATATATTTTCTTGTTTATATTTTTGTTAGTTTAAAAATGGATGTGTGGCATAACATAAGTCTATATTGAAACATTTTGAGAATACTAAATTCTTGAGTCAGGCAACTACTGAAGATGATGTTGATTATAATTGTGCATCTTGGGTTCCCAACTTTGAATATTGAAAAAAAAAAAAAAAAAAATTAAAAAAGAGATAAAACAGGTTAATTCACAAATACTGTAGTAATGAATGAAAACTGATATATCTCTTTATTAAATGATTTGTGCATTGTTTTTGTTCAGATTTTGGAAAATATCCTAATGAAATAAAATTGAAGATATATGAATTACAATGTAATAATACAAAGTTTTCATATATAATGATAGAAGTATTTGTACTGTAGGTTTTTCAGCTGTTGATAGCTCATAGAAGCAAGTAATACTACACCCCATTTTTACCACTAAAACTACGTGATTCTAACATTAAATTTTTTAAATATTTTGTCGGTATAAATTAGTGAATATAATTATATATTTAAACAATAGGTAATAAAATATATATGTTACCAAACTGTTTATTTTTTTATTAACACACACATATATGAGAATTAATTATTAATAACATTAAAGTGACTTAATGTAACGAGTACTAAACAAATACCATACTGCATTATATGTCATAAAACATATAATGTGTTGGTATAAATTGATACGTTTTGGGATGAAATATATCATTAATCATGACTTTCATATTAATAATTGTAAATTTGATATAATTTTACTCCGCTGGAACCCGTTTCACAGAACTTTGTATGAACAATTTTGGTCTTAGTCATAAATTGTCTACTTTTTTTTTCTTTTCTTTTTTGCACAAAAAAACTATAATAAGAAATTTAACATGTTCAATTGTGGTTTACAAACTCATCACTTTTTGTAAATAAAACTGCATGTATTTTACATCTCTGAATTTGCATATATAGAAAACTTTCTGAACAAAGTTTAGTTTTACATCAGTCATTTAAACTTGGAAAGAGTTTTTGTTTTTTCTTCTTTTTTTCCAAAAAAGAAAAAAAAAAGTTCAGCTGTTTCCACTGCCATGGTTTTCAGTACTTTACTATATATCTTGAGAATTGATATTGTTTCTTCTAGCATGCATTATATGAAATAACATAAAAAAGTTGGTTCCCCAGTATTTTGAGTTACAGTGGCTGGAGTTTATTAGTTGTTCAATTTTCTTCCTTCAGGTGTGAAAGCTCCATCACTGGACACCATGAGTGTTCATGGGCAGCCTAGATCCGGGCCACCCACACCAAGACACCAGGTCAGGGGCAGGTCTCAAACCCCATCCAGACTCAACAATCTAACAGCACCCCTGGTACCCAATCATCCGCCTACTCAGCCAAAATCAGCCAATCAGAATCGGCGTGTCACGCCATCTTCATCTGGTTCAGCCAATCAGAAGAAGGAACATACTGTAACCTCATCTAGACCAAAGGCAGGGAAGTCTGACAGGCAAGACACAAGTGATGGTGGTAGTAAATCACCAGCAAGAAGAAAAAAAATCAAAAAAAGAAAAAAGAAAATTAACATTATGGAGGAAAGAAGTGATACAGAGGCTTCAGATGACCTAGATCTCACTGTTGGTTATGAGGAATTAATGACACTTGGCGGAGAGACTTACAATAGAAGTAATGAGGTTTCTGTTGGTAATACAAGTAACAATTCAGACTCAAGCCTTTCCCTGGAATTTGTCGAGGATGAACAGACTGGTGTTAACAAAGTCTGCACAGTGCTCAATTGTGAGGCGGAGTTCTCCAGTGAAGGGAGGCTAGGACAGCACATGAACCTTTTCCAGCACTCACCTTGTCACCCCTGCCGTAAGGTCACCGACTGCAGACTGTCCCCAGACCCTCTCTGCTTCATGTGTCCCAAGTGTGATAGAGAGTTCCAGGTCAGAATTTATTTTCTGGTTATTCTTCTAAATGGATGTTAGATTCATTTGTTATCTTTCAGTCATTCTGTGTGCCTGCTCATTGCCTGCTCATCTACCTGGAAAATTTAAAGCCTGCTTTTTTTCCAAGAAGTGTTAGGGATAAAATCCTCATACTTTACATTTAGATAGTATCTTTTAAGAAATTTGTATGTTTTATTAGCTCACCTGAAAACAATGTGCTCATGGTGAGCTATTGGGATTCCCTTTTGTCAGGTGTCCGTGCATGCGTCCATGCGTGTGTCTGTGCATCCTGCATCAACAATTTTATTTAAACTACATCTCCTCCTAAACCACTGGGCCAAATTGGATGAAAATTGCCTGTGATGTTCTTTGCATGAAGCTCTACCAAATTTGTTCAAATGATTCTGGTCTGTTGCATATCTGGGTCACAGGAGCTAAAAATAGATTTAAAAAGTGAAATCTTTAAAAATCTTCTCCAAAACCAGAAGGCCTACAGCTTTGATATTTGGTATGTGGCATTGTCTTATGGATCTCTTCCAAAGTTGTTCAAATCATGGTCCTGGGGTTAGAATTGGCCCCACCTCAGAGGTCTCTTGATTTTACATAGAATTACATAGGAAAAACTAGAAAAATCTTCTTCTCAGAAACTACAAGGCCTGGAGCTTAGATATTTGGTGTGTAACAAGGCCTAGTAGATCTCTACCAAGTTTGTTAAAATCATGGCCCTTGGGTCAAAATTGGCCCCACCCTTAAGGTCACTTGATTCTATATAGACTTATATAGGAAAAACTTCTTGTCAGAAACCACAAGGCCTGGAGTTTAGATATTTGGGTGTGTAACATGGCTTAGTAGACTTCATCAAGTTTGTTGAAGTCATGGCTCTGGGTTCAAAATTGGCCCCTCCCCAGGGGTCACTTGATTTTATATAGACTTATTTTGTAAAAACTAGAAAAATCTTCTAGTCAGAAACCAAAAGGTCTAGAATTAAGATATTTGGTGTGTAACATGGCCTAGTGAACATCTACCAAGTTTATTCAAATCATGACCCTGGGGTCAAAATTGACCCCACCCCAGGGGTCACGTGATTTTATATTGACTTATTAGAGCTATGACCTTCAAAATTTAAATGACAGGTACAGTTTTTGTGTGGAATTTAGATGATCTTGCTGTACTTCTGCATGGATTATGTATTCAGTATGACTCATAATACAATAATTGGCAATGAAGGCAATGTTTCTGAGGTGAGCGATTCAGGGCCATCTTGGCCCTCTTGTATTAAATTTTGACAAAATATATGGTTGAAATGGCGACAACAATATTATGTTAAATGCAAAGATCTATAATAATTGCAATATCTTGGTACAGTTGAGACTAGTTATGTCGACATCGCGAGTCTCTACATTTAGCATATCAATTCAGTGTCTTGTTAAACGTTCAGAGTATCAGTTCCTCAGTTAGAGGCTATTTTTGAATCATCAAGTCATAGAATCCCAACAGAAAATGTATGGTTGTGTTCAAATTTTTCAAATAATCATTTTTGTATGCAACAGTAGGTCTTATTTGTCAGTGTGATGTATTTATCTGGACCTTGCTATTAACAGCTGAAATAATGTCCAAGTAATTATCAACTTTAAACAACAGCAAGAGTTTGAACTAAATTTTGCCTCATTGCAGACGGCAGATGACTGTCAAGGTCATATGAGAGAGAAGAGTCACCTGCAGTTCTTCCCGCCCCTGTCCGTGTGTGGCTACATGTGCTCCCAGTGTCTCAACATCTTCCCCAGTTTCCAGGTCTGCTGGGAACACATAGAATACACCAACCATCATGACATATGCTATCCATTTGCAGGTATAGGGCTTAAATCACTACATAATCATATATATAATGTAATGGAACTTTCCTGTGTTTATAGAACTTTGTATTTAAATTCACTTACTGGCTATCCAATAGATACACTGTGATAATTGGTAGTCAATGGTTGACCTGGTTTACACAAAAGAACACATGGTTTTGTTTTGTGATACTGTTTGTGAGTAGTTTATTTAGCCAAGAATGAAAAAGAAATGGGGGGAAAAGTGAGTTTAGCTAGTTTGATGAAAAATAATGATAGCAATGTTAATGTAGTAAAAGTCTTTCCATGGAGGTCAATAGATGGATACTGGTAACAAGGGGTAAAGTTGTGAAGTCTGTGAATGTTCCCACAGCTTGAAACTTAGACTATAAAATGCTTTTACTTTCACATACATATATAGTACTGGATCTGTACTGTATACATGTGTGTTGTAGAGGACCACAAAGCGCAGTCTCTGGGTCCTGTGGCGGTGGTGGAGGAGCTTGCCCAGGACCTGATCAAGAAGTGTGAGAAGATACCGTTCTCTATCCAGTGCCTGGAGTGTCTCATGGACATAGAAAACCCGGCATCGCTCCGGCATCACCTCCTGGAGACAAACAATCAGCATGTTGTGTCCGTCCTCAGTGATATGAATGTGGTATGTGCTTTACCTAATAAGTTTGTAACTTATACCCAGCTTTCTTATCAGTCAGTGGTTTCCACAAATACTTTTGAAGAATTCTTTGAAGATTATGAATAAATCTGTTAGCTAGTTGCATGAAAATAAAGCTCAATGTTGTTATCAGTCAACAGTATTAAGTATGATGGTGACATCATCTATTCTTGTAGAGTCCTAGTCAGGATATAATCAAAATTAAAAATAATTTTCATAAACCACTCTTGGTGTGGGTCACAGTTTTGAAATATAAATATTGATATATCTGTAAAGCAAATTGTTAAATTCAAGCTCTTTGTAATTTGGTGTGTTTGTTTAATTTTAGACAATACCTCTCACCAACAGTATATTAAACATGTGGTGTTTCATGGGTTAAATGAAATCGAGAACTTAACCATTGGTAATGGTTTTCAAAATGTTAATTTTATACAAGAGTTAGTTTTAAATTAAATATCATAATAACAGAACTATGTTGACATGCAGGTTGATGTGTTTGCAAGTTACCTGGCGGGGTATATATGTGACACATGCTGCCGTCTTTTCTCTGGTGAGCTGAAGGAGGCGGCCAAACACCAGTGTGCGCGGGGCATTACAGGGACAGTGGTGGAGAACAGCATCCAATCATTCACACAGTTTGTCAAGTGCTGCGCCCTGACTCTTACCAAGTCTGTTGATGAGGGACGCGGTGCTGGGCCGAGTCATCACCTGAAGCCAGGTACCAGTCAGTGCAAGAGGTATGCTAGTGATGGGGACAATGAAACTGAGCCCAGGGTAGCATGTGGGGGTCCTGTTGCCGTGGCATCTCCACGCAAGAAACTGCGAGACAGAAGCAGGGAGGAAAGTGCTAGTTTACCCAGTAGAAAAACTTGCTGTGATGACAGTGAGAGATTGGAAACCAGCATGGAAAACTCTGAACATGACGCATCATTAATCATTCTGAATGACAGTGATCTCGACCTAAGTAGAGGTGCCATAAAAAAAAGCCACAGTTGTGTTCCTAAAAATTTTACAGCAAATAAAAACTCTCCTTCTAAAAAGCCTACATTGCTGACATCTGACCAAGAAAGGGATACGTCACCTACAGCAGGACAAGCAGGCAGTGGTAAACTTTCATCAGTCACTGTAACATGGTCATCTGGAAAGCATTCAGCAGCATCAGAAGGACAGAAGTCTGCATCAACATCTGAATCTCAAGCAATAGTCATTGATGACATCATCAATCTTGAACAACAGGAACCATCTGAAAAGGTCAAGGTCACACCAAAGGATCCTGCTGAAGTGCCAGGCCCCAGCAGAGAAAGGCTACAACCCAGATTGATACCTGTCTCCGTAACCCAGGTAACAGATTTTTTATTGCAGTCAATAAACCATGTCAAGGGGTAAGAGCAAAACTAGGCTAAGTGCTTATATAAATATATGCACTTAGCCTAATTTTGCTCTGACCCCTTGATGTGGTTTCTAAGGTTTCACACACACAGCATTAAAATCATAGTCATAATATAGCTATTACATTTTTTTTACATATTCTTAGAATAGTAAATGTATTTTTCACAAAAAACCTTTAAAATAAAGCTTTTCCCATCACAAGAAATACTTGTTTCACATCTTAATAAGGACAATGGATATGAGGTAAAATTTCCATTTAACAGAGGTGGTCACTAAATGAAGGTTTATCATATAGCAGAATTCTAGCTTGGATATATCAAAACTGACAGTTAAATGCAGGTTAACCGCTTAATACAGGTGGCCGCTAATACAGGATCAGCTGTAATTAGCATATGTTGTTAGAGATTTAATGATAATGGATGTTCAAGACAGAATTGTATATACCTTTTGTCTTTCCATCCAAAAGTCTCTTTTGCAGGCTGGGGAGAGAAGGGACCGGTCCAGAAGCCCCCTGTCCTCCACCCTGATATCCACAGAGAACCTGGTACGGATGAGGAACATCATCTTCCTGGACCTGGACAACTGGCCAGGCTTCTTCTCCAAATTGCCCCGCTGCCTGCCCGATCTCACCTTTGTCTGGGGCTTCTTTGGAGGAAGGATACAGTGGCGGGAACCAAGGAAGTAGGTTTACACTTTATTTTTTTCTCTATGCACATATAGAAACCCATAATAAGAAGATAAAATTTTAGGTGAAGCAAATTTACTATAAATATATATATAGACATATACCATGATCTCAAGATTCTCTTGGGCCTCTGCGGTTGAGAGGGTAAAGTCGCTGACTTTTACACTCACTCAGCCCCTCATCACGTGGGTTCGAATCCCAGCAGGGTCATTCAGATTTTCATGTGAGGAAGCCTTCCAGCTGGCTTGCGGTAGGTCGGTGGTTCTACCCGGATGCCTCCGTGCATTTGAGCCTTGTGTTTGAACTTAAGGACAGGTAAGTACAGAAGGCCATTGGGTCTTATTTCATCACAAATATATATATACTATAATAGGATCTCACATGAGTTGTCATATAAAATAGTATTAAACAAGTTCAAGGAAATGGTAAAAATGGAGCCTCTTGCAAGCTTTTTACCATTGATGTCATGACATTGTTATATTACATGTGTTGAATATAAAAAATATGGTTCTATTACTCGGGAAACAAGGAACGTCATGTGATAAAAGAGTTAATCTGCCATTCTCTAAGAATTTGGTTAAATGAATATGGTATTTGTAATTCCTAATAAAACCAGTTCTGGTATAGGCTTCTTTTAAACTGGCTTCTGTATTATTTAAACTTTGTTGTTCTACAAATCAGACGATGTGTTTCAGGTGCTACATTTTCAACCAGATCAAACTGAAGGGCCAGTTCTACCTGAATGAGCAGTGTGGTTTCACCAAGGATGCAGCAGACTTTGCCATTGTCCTCACGGTGAGTGTAACATTCTGACTTGATCAGCCTTATCTGTTACCACATATATTGAAATTTAACAACATAACCGTTAGGTTGCCGGTGGGTATGTGGTAATATAGATTTTAACAAGCAGACAGTGAAACAGGAGCCTAGTTTACAGAAGCTCTGCAAGAAATTAAGTTGTTGAGCTTATTGCTTTACATTTATTTAGATATACTACATGTGTACACATGTAAATGTTCCACTATGCAAGAAGTATTATTAATGATTTATTGGTTTTAATGGAGTGAAGAATAGATCCCAAAAGATGGGAAGTTATTCAAATGTTTAACATTGTAAAATTGTGTAAGGGTTATCTCTCTTGAATGAATTTTCCTTGAACACTGCTGATATTATCAGGACTACATTTTCAATGTTGGAATAATTCTTAGAAATAATAATTTCCCAGATTTTCATCATAATTAGGGGTGGGGGATAATGAGTTTTGAGTTAAAAGCATTAGTATTTATTCAAAAAGAAATCAGTTTTATTTAAATAATTAAAAGTAGATTGATCCCTTTACATCATATGGACTCATTTTGAGCATTGAAAAACAGAGCAGACCCAAATCCGACAGATCCTATAAAGAGCTGTCTGATCAGGGTCTTTTCTGACATAATATTGTAGCTTAGTTTCTACATGGACTGTATGGCAAAGGAAACCCCATTATTTTTCAAGTTCAGTCAATCAAATCATAAATTTGTACATGAATATGTATGAAGTTTTGGGATTAAATACTAGGTATAATTCTGAGATACACATTTTAAGCCAACTACTTATCTCACTCTTTATGTTGATGTCACGTGACCAGGTGGGGAAGATGGACGAGCGCCTCCCGTCCCACATTGCCTTCACCATCATGTCCGGGGACAAGGGCTTCTGTGAAGTGGAGCGTCAAATGAAGTCCTCGGTCCGCAAGGCAGTCGTTATCAACCCCCATTCCGCCGAGCAGTTCTCCAACGACATGATATATGCCATGGTGACGAGCGTTACTGACACTTAGTCACTAACCCTATTCATTTTCTGTTTGTTTTCATTTAAGTTTTTTTTTCTTCTTTATTTTGCCATCATGTATTGTATTTTGTTTTATTTTTTGTTTTGTTCTGAAGGGTAACATAGTGTCAACTGTGATAAAAACGAGAAAGTAAATATTACTAAAAAGACAAAAAAGGTGAAATAAATATGATTTATATGTATAAGGATACGGTTATGTCTTCTTTTTATACCAGTTTTTTTGTGTCACCTGCTGCAAGGGATCACGTCTGCGTCGGCTGTCTGATGGTCAGTCGGTCAGACCTTTTCCACCATGCTTCACTCAGCTAGTTCCAAGGACCATTTTTTTATTTCTTTGTGGGTTTTTTTATGCTGTGTAAAACTAAAGCAGTGGTGTTTTTGTGGTGATTTAGTTATTGTTGAAACTGAAACTCCCATGAAGGATCCGATTGTATATGTAGACAAAATCCTCAAATTACTTTGGACGTAAAACCAAAGTAAAATTCAGTATAGACGTATTGGGAGACATGGGTAATCCGGGAACAAAGCTGTTACGATTATTTACATAATCAAACAGGACGTAAAGCGTAATAAATGTACATATTTACATTAAGTCCTAACAATTACAAGTATGCAGAAAGGACAGGCTGCTTAATTGAACTTCAAGTAATCTTTATTCGTATGCAAATAAACAATTTCGAATTCTCAGAGGGTAATCTAAGACCGTAAAATCTGCCAAAGGCGACACAGCGATAAGAAATGATGTATAAAAATGCGCATTTTAGGAATTTATTAATGCATATTTGCGCGTGCTCACGCGATGCAATTCAAGTTCCGGATAATTGTTTTTTTTCTGTCTTGGTTTCTAAACATTTACAAATTTACAAGTTCATTTTTATGTTGCTTTTTATTTTTAACTGTTCCTAGAAGTCATTACTAGAGACTTAGAATATTAAAACTTTATGACCTTCATTAAGTGACCAAATTAAAAAAAAAAAAAAAAAACAACAACAACAAAAAACATCACAAATGCTATATAAAAGGAAAGAACATCATAAAACTAAATCATGTTGTTCAGCATGCATCAAACTTGGGATGGGAATATTACCAAGAAATGTTATAAAGAGCAGGTCTATTGCTCTTATGCAAATGGATTTGGCACTTTGAACGATTTCCAAGAAATTGGTTATCCGGGGAAAATCAGTTAATTTCACGGTATTATATAGCAGACAAGATACCAATGGCCGGCCAGATATCGTTTATGTAACATTAAAGTACCAGTTACAAGCACCAGTCCGCGTGCCTTCCTCGCGGCTTGTATGTAACACCGAGATTGCCTAGCAACAAAGCAATCTGATTGATTAATGGTCGTACAAGAATCTCATTTTTCAGGAAGATTTTGTATCCATCACTCATTTCCACGTGACAAATGCTCTTGATTCGTCAAACAAGAATTTGATTGTACACGTGTGTTTTCACCGGGTTGAATGTCAGGGAATGAGTTGGATTTGAATCAATCTGTCACCTATTCCTTCTGTAGTCTTTTCAGTAGACCCATCGGAATCGTCGTAGACACGTGCGTCGTAAAAACGTGTTTATAAAAAGGACATTCGTTATCTCGGCACAAATACAGATTCACTTAAACCATTTCCACCTGTATGATTTTGCCACCGATGCATTTTTTCCATAATAAAAATATCAATTTAAAATTGGTGAAAGGGAACTTTATAATGAAAACAAAAATATTATATAATTATGTACATGAATTCCATTCAAAGAGTGGGATTCGACTCATTATATCACAACCAATCCCTAATCCCCGAGCGTCTTGTACTAAAATCGTCATTACAGGCCTGCTTTATTTAAGACGGATAATAGCTTTCTTGCTTAGCGTTCATACGAGTCGCTCCAAGACTGCCGGATGTCATGATAAAGTGACTGGATGTGGTACCACACCACGTGTCTACGACAGGCAGCTTTATAGTGATGGATAACGAATAAATATTTATCATTTATTTTCAAGTCAATTACAGGTCCGGTTTTAAATTATAAGGATTTAGGATGTACCGCTTAATATTGCATGAGGTAAAATGTTATCCCAGCTGTTTTGTAAAGCCACGTTTAAGTGTACGAGGGGTGTTCAAAAAGTATCCGGAAAAGTTCCATTAATTATTTATTGATATGGTTATTAGAATGACATTTCCAAAAGTGATAATCTGACATATTTTGAACTTAATCCGAAAGTAAATATGATTCAAATTGCACTGATGCAAATTCCACAGTCACTATGGCAACGTCGGGTAACGTTGAGGGGGGGCAAATTTCTCTTGAAAGGTATATAGCAAAGTCTTTCTCACACATCTAAAATCATATCTTTTCGAAATATTTTCCTTTGCACGATACACCAGTCTCCCACTTACTAATCCACTTGTTAAAGTTTGACCTGAAATGCTCCTATGGAATTTTACGGATTGTTTCCGAGACATCTCCTTTATTGTGTCTACTTTTCCTGACGCCGTGCACGAACGTCCAGATCTTGGGCGGTCGGCAACATTGTGCACAAGATCGTTCTTGAAAGCACTGAACCACTCGTATATGTTAGTTTTCTTCGTTTAACCTTCTTCGTTTTTAAAGCAGCCCGTATATTTTGGACAGAGTTTGACATTGGGAATATGCCTATATGTGATCGTTAGGACAAGTAAACATGTAAAGATTAGCAAAATTTGACACGCTCAACGTTACCCGACGTTGCCATAGTGTCTGTGGAATTTGCATGAGTGCAATTTTTATCACTTTCTCTTTCGGATTTTAAGTTAAAAATATATCAAAGTGTCACTTTTGAAAATATTATTCTAATAACCATATTAATCAATAATTTGTAAAACATTTCCTGATAATTTTCGAACACCTCTCGTATTTATTTCACGTCTATTGGGAAACAAGTTCCTACAAATTGTTCAAATTATTCTCGACGGTTTCTGAATTGGATGAGTGCTTGGCGCCTTGAAAGACCATGAACAATCCCTGCCACCAACGGGGTTGGAACTCACAAGCTGTTGTCTTTTGCCCCTATTATTATAGTAAACACACGTTTCACAACGAGTTCCACTCCTTCTCACTTAATATTTTCATTCAAAATCTGTCTATCTCAGACTTCACCGAATTAAATAAGTACAGTCAAGTACTGTTTGCTATTCATCGACCTTTGTGTCGACTACGTTCCTTCCTTGCATGTTAATGTATACCGGAGTACATGTGGGTCACAATATATATCTATACTCACTGCATCTTTTTTCACATAGGTCTACATCATTGTTTTAACTTGCTGTCAGTCGAAGACGCACGGCAGAGCTGGAGAGGTGCGTCCGGGGGTGGCTGGTGAGGTCAAGCCCAGGCTTCAGGTTGGGCACATAAAAGAGAGTTCTGTGTAGATATCCTAGTTTTTATTATGATGGCATATTTCTGCCAGCCACTAATCACTTAGCTACGTCGAAACTTCTGAAAAATGAAAAAAAAAATCACATTCAGTTACTATCTGGCAGGTAGAAAATTTTCGTATATATGCTTTTTTCCCTAGATACATAAGTATTAAAATATTTGTTATCTACATAATTTACTAACTTGAAATAAGGCACGATAAACTACCGTATAAATCGGACATACTCCACGAGTGAATGGCTGTCAATTATCACCATTCATTTGACATCTGACCCAAAAAATGTGCCAAAAGGTATTTGACTCAGGCGGGGGGCATTGTGTTTTTTGAACACATCTTGTTTCTTTTTTTTTATTAATAGGATGAAGACTTTTGAAAAAAAAAATTATCTCCACATCTCTTTCTTTCTCTGCCTCTCTCTCTCTCTCTCTCTGTATATGTGTTTAAATCAAAGATACAGATTTATTCTTATTTTACAAGAAAATTAATAACATTGCAGGAAGTACATCAGCGAGACGTTTTGAGATTTGTTGTAGATCGTCAAAATTAAGAATGATTTCCTGCAAATGCACATCAGTATGGATTCATCCCGATTAGAAATTAAATTTCCGTAAGGGATATGAAACATATGCAAATTATTGTGCTTAACCTCAGTGTGTTTTAAATCATGCACCATTAAGAATAATTCTGGCTTCCTGTTCCCGGGAAATATGGAGAAATCTGTCAAGTGTGGATTTGTAAAATGCCGCTATTATTTACACGGGATTTATGCGTATTTGTACGTAAAGGTTAAGCAAACTATATTATTCTCACAAGAGCATGCTGACTACAGAAATGCAAATAAATGAATGTATAGAATCAGTGATTCAGTCTGGATTCTATCTTGAACGCCCATGACTAAATATTGAAACACACACACACACACACACACACACACACACACATCACTCATACGTATTGTCAACAATAAACATTCATTTGTAGATGGTGAAAATAATGTAGCCAAGGCATGACTCTGAGCCATTTCCCATTTGGCATTTTGAACGATTTCTAAGAAAATCTGGAAAAAAAGTTAAGTTTACAGCATTATACGGTCGTAAAGCTGTCATGACATCATCATGAAATCACACTAAAAACAGTGCCATAGGCGTGCCTTTTCTCGCACGCGATAGACATTGCACGGACATGCAATAACCGCGATAGCTGTATCAACAAATTTCAGTTATTCATGGGTTAATCGATATATTGCATATAGTGTGATGCAACAAAGATAATTGTCAGTCCATACACATAACATAATAATTACTTGTTTGCTTTTCAACTTTATTTTCTATAATTTGGCGGTAAATCCAGGTTAAAATGATATGAAAATGTGTCGAATTTTACAAAATGGCGGATTTCTTAGGATGATCTGTTATTCTACACAAAACAACTGACGAATAAGGAAAAACTGTATTATGCAGCTTGATAGGCGGGAAAGAAAAAAACAAAAAAACAATTTAAATGATTTTAGATTATGGGCTTCGAATTTACTTTTTTTTTTTTAATATTTTGTTTTTAAGTTGTTGAAAGGATAAACATTGAGACTTGATTAAAGTGTTTATAGAAAGAATAATGTTACCATACCTAAGATATAGACATAAAATGGTTTCCTTGAACCTTTTAAAGGGATTTTTCACTTTTTATTTTTAACAAGGTTTTCCGAAGGAAAACTCTGGTTATTAGATTGGGGTATGTCGGCGGGCGGGCGTAAACAATTTCTTCTGTGCGCAACTCCTCCTACATTTTTCAACGGATTTGGCCCAAACTTTTACAGAAGCATTATTACATAGTGACCTGGCGCAAATTGTCAGGGTTTTGTGGTTCGACTATTTCTGATGCAGTTATGGCCCTTTGCCCCTTAACGGATGTAATATAATGGGAAATATTCTTTCGTGCACAACTTCTACATTCCTTAATAAATTTTGTCCATACTTTAACAGAAGTACCTTCACAAAGTCACCCTGGAGAATATTACCTGTGTTTTGCAGTTTGACCATTTTTGATGGAGTTATGTCCCTTTGATAAAATTCCTTGTCCGGAGCATAACTCCTACATTATAAGAGGTATTGACTTGAAACTTTATAGGTGCATACATCTCATTGAGGCGGAATGCAGTGCATTGGAACCTCACTCTGTGGTTCATAATTTTGGAGTTACATGTTTGCACCTTCGTAAAAATTCCTGATATGGAGCATAACTCCTTAATTTTAAATATAAAGCAATGATTGGTTTTGCAGTTTGACCATTTTTGATGGAGCTATGGCCCTTAGTTATTTTTTTAGCATTAGATTAAATAGACACTGAGCACAAAATTATTTGACTGATACAAATAATCTACTGGGACGAAACATTGCAAAAGAAAACCTGGTTTTGTGACAATTCCTGTCACTTGTATTTTTATTTATTTATTTTTTTAAAGGAAAAGGGAAACAATAAGGATAAATGCGTATCAGACTCGTAATAGCTACTTTTATGGCGGCGTAATTTGTTTTCTTTACCCATAGAAGCCTTAGAAATCTATAATAGGCCTATAATATAATAATTTCTCTAGCACCAGTGTCATACGTTGCCCATTAATTTGACAAGCAAAAATCCAGAAGTATTTACCCGTCATGATGAAACTTAATCTTCAATCTATATCTGCAAATAAGGCTACTAACTGCATTACATGCAATAAATAAATATTTAAAAAATATGATTGCAGTACAATGTATATTGATTATTTGCTTCCGGGTCACTTCGAGGGGTCTTTCACTGTACCCTCTCACGAACGTAACCAGGAATCGAACCCGGGACGTATTGGCGAGAAGCGAAGCGCGTTACCACTACGCTATCCAGACACCCAAATATATGACATTGAGCTGTCAGCGCAGTGGATCCCCTTTATGCACTAGGAATAGTGTGTCTATAGTATAATAAGTTACAACATCATGATAACAATAAACATGCAATAAAACTGCATTACCATTATCAGAGCTGACGTTTCACTGGGTCTTCGACATGGATATTTCCCTATGATCCTGAGTTAAATATCATTTGGCATAAAACGATGATAAAATGAATGAGTCAGTGTGCAGTGATTGATTTGTTGCCTTTTCATGACCGGTTTACATCTTTGAAATGGAATTTTCTCTTGTTTAACAGATTTTTAAGCAAAAACCATAACAAAAAATCGCCCATAAAATCCTTGATTCATTTTAAGGTTTATAGAAAAAACCCGTAAAAGTATAGAATCGTAATTAATTTTCTACTCAAATCTACCGTTTTCACAGCAAACACTACCACCAGAACAAAACAACAACAAAAACATTGTAATACTGTGTGTATTTGGTGTCTTTTAAAAGAGAGTTTCAGAGAAATACCCCCCGCAGGAAGCGAGAGGTTGGGCCCCATGAAACCTGGTTTAAGCACCTCAGTCGGTTCTGTAGCCGACTGACCGCTCAAAGGCGGTAAATGTTGGCATTTCTTTATTTCATGTGATGTCCAGTCTTTTTTCTTTTTTGTCAATGAACATGTATCTTCTTCTGGAGTTAGTTAATTTTTAACATATGTGGAATTTCTCAAAGGACTTTTTGTCCTTCCTTATTGAATATTTAACCATTACTTGACAGGACTGATGTACTGTAAGCCGTTCATATATTTGCATCCTTTTCTGTAGCTACAATGGTATGCCCGTGATGAATTATATACTTTATTTTTTCTGTTTTAAGACATTCAGAAATATATCTATCCAATGATCAGTTTATATTACAAACTTTTTGGGTGGAGAAAATTAAAAAAATAAACAAAAAATAATACAATGTATTTATATTAACAACTGACTTCTTTATGTTGTGTGTATTTCTTCTGTGCAAGCTCATATCTTTAACCTTCTTCCCGTCCCCGGTGGCCAAGGGATTACAGCGTCGATCCCCGACCGCAACATACCAAATTTGTTAAAAATATACTGGTCCAATGTAGTTCTCTGCTTAGCGCTCAGCATATACAAAGGGCATGGCCAGGTGTCAGGATAATGTGATTGGGTGTGGTGTGTGGTATCATGCCAGATGTCATAGGCGTGATACTGCAGTGAGGCAGCACTATATCTTTCTCAAAAATAGACATAGTCGCCGGATGACTCAAGTTCTGTCGGTGGGAAGTTAAACCTAAGTTTTCCTAAAAAACATAACCTATATCTATAGGTTTCATGTAGTTATGGCCGGCCATATTTTACAGTAAAATGTAGAAGCGCTTGTCTTTCTCGCGACCGAGATTGCCTAGCAACGAAGCAATATGATTGATTATTAGTCGTACAAGAATATCATCTTTCAGGCAGATTTTGTGTCCATTACTCATTTCCATGTACCAACTGTCATAGATTTGTCAAACAAGAATTTTTGACTGTACAAGTGTTTTGTCACTACATGTAGGTTGAACTGTAAGAAAGCGCGGGACTGAATCAATATTTCATCAGTGACCAATTATTGCCAATTCTAGACATAGAATCGCCGTACCGAGTTAGCCATCGGATGTTTCTTTGAAAAGTATGCAACCATTTCCCACAGGTTTGATAGAAAATCGCTGTTTGATAATGAGTAGAAAATGCATTTGTAAGAAGCCAGTGTGTCGTTTAGTATTTAAGGTAACCCTATGTATACTCAAGAACCCAACTGTTTTCCCATCTAAAATATTTTGAAAACGAATTCCTTTCTAATCTATTATTAAATTTCCTTCCATAGTCTGTCTCATCTTTAACGATAACGTGAAATAAATTAGCCACGTTTTGTAAGATAGATTACATTATCTGACCCTTGTGTCGATTTAGAAACCAGTCTGAACAATTTATTTTTATCCTCATCGCTGCTTGGCAAAACCCAAAATTTGGAAGGTTATACCGCCAAGTATTTCGAGTTGAACTTAAATCATGTACAAAAACGAGCGACCAAATCATGATCAAACACATCAACAAAACAAACTCGCAAAGCTACTCAAGTATCTGCTTACTAGTATGTAGGTGTGGTGAAGACCAATGCTATGTTTCACCATTACTTGCGGTTCAAAGATATCAGTTGAAGCAAATTGACAGATGCTTACGGAGGTATTGTTACAACCAGAATTGCAATAACGCCGAGAATTGCAATAAAATTGCAACAATTTTATTGCAATTCTGGTTGCACAGGGGTACGAGAATTGCAATAAAATCGAGAATTGCAATAAATTTTAAATACACATTTAAGCTTAAGAATAAAGTTTAACAACATGTTATAAGATGTTTAGAAATGGATAACGTGGCATTTTTGGTGGTCAGTAATCATGGAATACAATTTTAAATCAAAGCTGGGGATCTGAGGTTTGCAATAAAATTGCAATAATTTTATTGCAATTCTGGTTGCACAAGGGTACGAGAATTGCAATAAAATCGAGAATTGCAATAAACTTAAAATACACATTTAAGCTTAAGAATAAAGTTTAACAACATGTTATAAGATGTTTTGAAATAGATAACGGGACATTCTTGGTCGTCAGTGATCATGGGATACAATTTTTAATCAAAGCTGGGGATCCGAGTTTTGCAATAAAATTGCAATAATTTTATTGCAATTCTGGTTGCACAAGGGTACGAGAATTGCAATAAAAATCAAGAATTGCAATTAACTTAAAATACACATTTAAACTTAAGAATAAGGTTTAACAACATGTTATAAGATGTTTTGAAATAGATTAAGTGGCATTTTTGGCGGTCAGTGATAATGGGATACATTTTTAATAAAAGCTAGGGGTCCGACTTTTGAAATAATGTTGCAATATTTTTATTGCAATTCTTGTTTTACAGGGTTACGAAAATTGCAATAAATCGAGAATTGCAATAACTTTAAGAATAAAGTTTAACAACATGAATATTTGATATTAGTCATTTAGGACGTTATATTGATATGTTATTTTATCTATTTATTTATTTATTTATTTATTTATTTTTAGCGAGGAACAGATGAACAAATGGAACAAAAAAATTAATAATCAGCTGAATTTGCATAATACGTATACGAATCTGGCAACAATTATGAGCAAAATTATACACGGACCTACCTTGTATTTCTTGTCAAATTTGACATTTTACCGGTGACCTCTAGTAACATGTTACAAGGATGAATGAATGAATGAATGAATGAACACATATTTTCTTCATAACATCTTCGGCTTTTGGCAGTCTGTAGGTGGGTATCTATCGTGTAAACAAAAAGGTATTAATGTTCAATAGAGAGGTAGCTCAGGAAATGTGTGTGTGTGTGTGTGTGTGTGTGTGTGTGTCCATTTGCTCTTTATGTCAGTCGTATTTGAAATGGATCTCTCACATGCAAGATATTCATGCGTTTTCAAACAAAGCTTTACAAAACGATGAAAGTAAAATATTACGTGGATTTCGCAATAAGCATTGAGTTATCATAATTGTTGGATAGGTAAATTTGGACTGTATTTTATTTTTTCAAATTCTCATCTAAACGATACCATTTTACATATTAGAGTGATTTTATACAAAAAAGGAATAAAGAAATAATCAGTATCAATTAATAGAGGTCTGTAGGATTCGAACTTACAATCCTTGGATGACAGAAGTTGAAGAGCGGAAACTTACAAGCAAATAAGATGTCAAACGCTTACCTATGATAATATCATATTCTACGTATACCTGTATATCAATCATGAAGAATGGTTAATCAAACATTATCGAGCAACAATAAAACGTTTCCGTGATATGTAGCAGGAGACAATATGAAGAGATGGAGAATATTCTGAACAATATCTCTGTTGGGCGGATAAAAAAAAAACTTTTTAGGAGGACATTTGTGATCATTTGAAAATGTTTTTTGAGTTACCTCCAGGTCACACCTGTAACTTCATACCAACTGTTTTCTTGTGATTGTAGTGTCAGCTAAGCTCTGAACCAGCGCCCACCGGTATCGCGCAAAGTTCTTCTTATTCGCAGGGCGACATCACTATGAGCACTACATTTGCGAAACCAAAAATTGAACACTCACATGATTTGGTACTTGTGGAATTTGAGATGGACTAAAGTATAAGGTCGGATAGCCAACTGACTGAACAATTGATTCAAAGAACTTACAAACACGCTGAATGGTGTAACGCATTACTGGCTGAATATTTATTGTTTCTCAAAACTATATCAGGTAAGTAAGGAGCGTCTGAGTTACGTATTACACTACCGTGTACTTCGTCATCTTCGTACCTGTGATTCGACCTATGAAAACACAAGTAATTTGTGGGAGGTGAAACAAATATATTTGTATGGTCTCATTTCCACACATTTATCCGTTGTAGTTGTACCTCAGGAGGGAAAGGTCTGACATTCAAGAAGACGTGAAATCTCACGATGCTACTCATACGTTATTCACACGTCACTCAAATACTCACTTACTTCTTGCATACGTTACTCATATGCCACACTGATAGTGACATACGCTTCTTATGCCAGTTATATGGTACACATATTTTAACCAAAGAAATTCGTCGAACATTTGGGTTCAGACGCTCAAAAGTTGTGCGGTTCAGCAATTGTTCGAATTTCCTTTTTGTACGCAACTCAAACGTTCCTCTCACACGCTAGAGCGTGACAGGAGTATTAGCAAGCAAATCACGTGTTTTTCACATGCAGTGTTTGTACCTTTTAGTTATGCAAGATCTACGTATTTATGAAAACATTACTATCATTATCTTTTTTAACACAAGCTACCATCATCAGCATCATTAACAGAAAAATAAATCATCAACATCCTCATCATCATCAAAACATCAATATTTCTTCCTTTTCTTCTTTAAGAAAAAAATATGTGTTTAAGGTCAACAAAGCAGTTGAACGTTGTAATTTATGTTTTCCTTGTTGTGATCTTGTTGTCTTGAGATTATACCATATTCTTTCATGTATTCCGTTTCAGCAAGGAAATATATCACTATGAGTTTAGTTTAAACTTATTTATTTTACGTCAATTGGGAAACAAGTTCTTACACTGATACTAATCCCTCTCGACGGTTCCTCGGTTGGACCAGTACTTTGCGCCTGGAAAAGTCATGAAGAGTTCTTGTCTCCATCGGAGTCCGAACCCATAATCTTCGGATCCGTAATCGGACACGTTACCACTGGACCACCCTTAGCCGACCATAAACATGCTTCTTATTAATATAAATATGTGTACATGCGTTTATAAAAACCGATAACGCGTCTTACCTGAGCTTACAGAACAAAAGTTCATTGTTAGATTTGAGCACTTTACACATATAATACATCATACAAAATTAGTTGCATGCGTGTTGCATAATTATATTGATCTATAAATTATATGAGCTTATAAAATGGGTACTTGTCATTCAAGCACTTGTCAAGCAGTGAGAGTGTTTTCGAAAGTTAATGTAATGATTGTGGATTTAAAATATATACGGCCTAGCGAAGAAATGCATGTAGCAATATTGAGGTGATAAATTACATAAAATATTCGAATATTATAAATGAACGCCTTAAATACTCACAAGGTATAAGA
>CM037782.1:31808109-31858109 GCA_021229015.1 Solen grandis | reverse complement strand
ATGAAAGGTAGAGTTAACATTGTTGTGCACTGCACTCCTCCTCAATGAGATCTATCCGCCTATGAAGTATCATGTTGACACCTCAAATACTTTTTGAGTTATACTCCGGACAGACAGAGACTATTACCATATATACATATCGAAGGCAGCGAGGGATAAAAATGTGAAAATTCTGTAATTTCATCACTAGGTGAGAGTGAGGAATCCTGGTATGAATCATAAATTCTTTCACGTTTTTTAAAATTATTGATCAAGTACTTAGCAATATTCCAAAATTTTCTGTGATATCCTTTTCTCTTAAAACCTTTTTGAACTTCAGAAAGGATTTCAAACTGAGTCTGCAAAGTAATAGCTTTAGGTTTTAAACCTAGCTCTATCCATTTTCATTCAATATAATTTTATAAAATCTGTATGAGCGTAACAACACAACTTTAGAAATGAATCGGCTCAAGTCAATTTTCATGGTATTGTTTTTATTCTTAAATAATTAATTATAGCACCTTTTTAGCAAGTTATAAAACTTTTCACAGGTAGATATGTGATTACAAATCAAGCCATCATTTCTATGCATAACCGTTAGGGGTTATTAACAGCCAGAGGCAATTACCTGCCGTCTGTTTGTTATACTGTCATAAATAAATTCGCTAAATCTGAGCTGATTTGCATTAAAATATGTATCATATTACTTTAGAAAAAAATATGTTATAAAAGTTTTTCTTTGCTATATCCAATTCGTTCTGACCAGACATATAAATAAAGAAGGGTGAAGATTGGGAAATTTATTTTGTTTCATTATAACAGTTTTTTCACAATAATCCTGTTCGTTATAAGTGAGCTGCACTATAGTTATACATACATCACTTACAGTGCAAGAGTATGGTTTTCTTCACTGTGTATTATTAAATATTACTTCTGTTTTATTTTTCAAGAGCTATTTATGACCGAATGTATGATCAAACACAGACTAGAACTATCACTGAAGGTGATTCATACCCCCACCCCCATCTTTGACACAGGATGTATTCACATGACACATAAAACGAATGTTCACACATAGGATTTTGGGCTTATAAGCATACCAAAAAAAAATATTATCACTAAAGGTGATCAATACCCACACCGGAAGTCTGTCATGTGTAGGAATACAGTTTCAAAAGTTTGCGTGAGTGAAAGACTACATGTATGTAAGGTTTAAAGTTAGTGTGAGCAATGGTTCAAAAGTTTTGGACAATGCTAAAAAGTTTTGACAGACAGACAGAGAGACACACATACAGACACACAGAAGAAAACAATTTGCCCCCAAAATCTGAAGCTGAGGAGAATAAAAATGCAGTCTAATTATGGTTCACATCCATATTTATTGTTTGCAAAAACCCGTCTTTAAGAATTTACATTGTGGTTTTCTTATGCACTGCACATTCTCTCATCAAGATCAATCTACATATGAAGTTTCATCAACCTAGCTACTTTAGTATTGGAGTTATGGTCCGGACAAAATCAAAAGATTAAAAATGACAAAGGGCAATAACTCCTTTCAAAATACATGCAGAGTTATGGTTCTTGTGCACTGCACTTCCTCTCATCAAGATCAATCTACATATGAAGTTTCATCAACCTAGCTACTTTAGTATTGGAGATATGGTCCGGACAAAATCAAAAGATTAAAAATGACAAAGGGCAATAACTCCTTTCAAAATACATGCAGAGTTATGGTTCTTAGGCACTGCACTTCCTCTCATGAAGGTCTATCTACATATGAGGTCTATCTACATATGAAGTTTGATCAACATAAGTACAGTAGTTTTGGAGAAATGCTCCGGACAAAATCAAAAGACAAAAATTAACAAAGGGGAATAACTCCTTTAAAAAACATGTAGAGTTATGGTTCTTATGCACTGCACTTCCTCTCATCAAGATCAATCTACATATGAAGTTTCATCAACCTAGCTACTTTAGTATTGGAGTTATGCTCCGGACAAAATCAAAAGATTAAAAATGATAAAGGGCAATAACTCCTTTCAAAATACATGCAGAGTTATGGTTCTTGTGCACTGCACTTCCTATCATCAAGATCAATCTACATATAAAGTTTCATCAACCTAGCTACTTTAGTATTGGAGTTATGGTCCGGACAAAATCAAAAGATTAAAAATGACAAAGGGCAATAACTCCTTTCAAAATACATGCAGAGTTATGGTTCTTATGCACTGCACTTCCTCTCATCAAGGTCTATCTACCTATGAAGTTTCATCAACATAGGTACAGTAGTTTTGGAGAAATGCTCCGGACAAATATTTGTAGACCAACCGACAGACCGACGGACGGACGGACCGACCGACAGGGTGACTCCTATATACCCCCCCAAATTTCATTTGTTGGGGTATAAATATATGTATTTTTCTACTGTACTTCTCTGTTTTCATCTAGATCCAATTACTAATAAATATATGATCACACTAAGTACTTGTATACTGTTTCTGCTATATGTTTATGTTTATTTGGTTTAGCATTCCACTCACAGTATTTCCGTAATTTGGGGACATCTTGGGACAGATATAGTGTTTCCACTCTTCAGTATCATGCCATAGAAGACTTAATTAGGACTTTCTGCCCTTTCGGCAGAAAGTCCTATTGGGTTTGTACTGTTTATTCTTCTTCTTCTTATTATTATTATTATTCTTTTTTTCTTCCTAACTAAACGCTTATTTTTCTATGTTGCAATACTCCTAGGACGATGAAATTTTTATGACTTATTAGCCACGTCAGGAAATTTTGATTTCTATGATTTTCATATGCCTATGACGTCATATGACGTCACATTTGAAATATGCTACAAAAGTTTGTACGCGGTCTACAGCCATTGTTTGTGAACCGATTTTCATCAAATTTTCACAGATTGTGTATATTAAGTTCTAGTTGTGCATCCCGGTGTCCGTTTTTCAAAATTCGAAAAGTCCATGGTTCTATAGCGAATCCAAGATTCGAACCAAGGTCGGAAATTTTTAAATGCTTATAAAATCTGTCCTATTTAAGAAAGAAAGTTGATATTTAGTCAGTATATAGGTCTCTAGAAGTTTTAAAAATTTTGTGAAAATATTTCTCATATGACGTCACGTGACGTCATTATATGATAATGTATTTCTAATATTAACAAGAATATTTCTATATGTTGAAATTGTCGAAAGGCAATGAAAATTTAAAGACACATGCTTCAAACGCTGAAATTTTGATTTCTATGATTTTCATATGCCTATGACGTCATATGACGTCACACTGGAAATATGCAACAAAAGTTTGTACGCGGTCTACAGCCATTGTTTATGAACCGATTTTCATCAAATTTTCACAGAATGTGTATATTAAGTTCTAGTTGTGCATCCCGGTGTCCGTTTTTCAAAATTCGAAAAGTCCAAGGTTCTATAGCGATTCCAAGATTCGAACCAAGGTCGTAAATTTTCAAATTCTTATAAAATCGGTCCTATTTGAGATAGAAAGATGATATTGGGTCAGTATATAGGTCTCTGGGAGTCTTAAACATTTTGTGAAAATAAATGTCATATGACGTCACGTGACGTCATTATATGATAATGAATTTCTAATTCTAACAAGATTATTTCTATATCTTGAAATTTATGAAGGGCAATGAAAAATTAATGCCGCATGCTTCAGATGCTGTAATTTCGATTTCAAAGATTTTCAGAAGTTAAAAAAAAATTTATCAATAAGTATTACGTTCTTATTGTGTATACCGGTGTCCGTTTTTCAAAATTCGAAAAGTCCAAGCATATATGGCGGATCCAAGATTCGAACCAATGACGTCAATATTTAAATGCTTATAAAAACTGTCCTATTTGAGATAGAAAGTTGAAATTTTGTCAGTTAGTAGGTCTCTGGGTGTCTTAACAATTATGTGAAAATAAACGTCATATGACGTCACGTGACGTCATTTGTTTATTATTATTATTCTTTTCTTCTTCCTAACTAAACGCTTATTTTAATATGTTGCAATAGTCCTAGGACGATGAAATGTTTATGGGTTATTAGGCACGTGAGGAAATTTTGATTTCACCCCTACTGCATATATGTAGCCATATCTCAATAAATATCGATTTTTGTAAATATATGTATGAATACGAATTATAGCTGAATAATTGACGTTTCCAAAGATATTTAGTTTATTAAAATTGGTTTACGCAATACAAAGTTATAAGCAAAAAAACTAAATGAAATGAAGCTAATTTTGCTGATAATATGCTGTTTTCTTGAGGTTTAACAGTCAATATCTCAGAAACGACTGAAGATAAGTTTATACATTATGCATGTAAAATGTAGCATGTTTTAAGAGCTTTCTAACGGTACCAAGTTTATTGAAATTGGACTTCATATAAGAAAGTTACATGGAGAATAAGATATTTCATAATCATGCATCATAAAAATATGGAAAAGGTCACGCGCAGGGGTCACCAAAAAATAAAATAGTTGCGCAACGACTTGGAAAAAAAAAAAAAAAAAAAAAAAAAAAAAAAAATCAAATTGCAATTGATGGGCTATATCTTGATTTTTTTTTTTTTTTGTTGTTGTTGTTGTTTTTTGTCGAATGTTGACTGTTTCCAAAATAAGCATTGAAGTTAATACATGTACAACGGCACAAGACAAAAATCCGTATTTGCAACACTATGTAGCTAGCGAGCAGTTTGCAAGCCTTGAAAAATTCACACGCAGCCCCACATTTTAGACCATCTAAAAACTGCATTGTTATGCTAACGATATTCATATTGCATCAGTTTGTAGGCTGGGATGTTACCTTTCAAAATATCACCATAGTTCGAAATTCCAGGAATTTATGGCAAAACTACGGAAGCCCAAACACGCCAAAATCGCTAAATACGATTAACTACGTTACAGGTGTCGAAAGGATATAGCACTATACAAATATTCAATACTTCTTCCTAATGAGGCTAAAATTAAACAAGGTTACAACTGAGCTGGAGTGATGAAATTCTATGTGTGATGAAAGTTAGAAACTTACATTTGAACACTGTTTCATTTTTCTTTCATGTCATATGACATAGTATAAATGTTGTATGTAAACTACATGTGCAAGATATGGGCGGACTTTTATTAAAATTCACAGAATGTGTTCTATTTGTGCTATTTTATATAGAAATACAGGAGATAGAAAGTTGCAATTTGGACAGATTATCTATTATGTCATCTTCTATATATACTATATAAAGCAGATGTTGCAGAAAGTCCTATCATTCGTTTAAACGAATGACATCTAGTTACATATGGCATGGTAACAAACCCAGTCACATTATCCTGACACTGGGTCAACCAGTCCTGGAACTACACTTATATGATGAGCACCAAGCAAAGGAGCTACAGTCAAACTTGTATTAAGAGACCACCCTTGGGATTTTGTAAAAGTGGTCTCTTAATAAAACGGTCTCTTAATAAAATATGTCATTTTTTTATTTTCACTACAGTGTGAAAATAATGGTATCCCATTATCCATGTATATTGTATGTGTAAATGTGTTTGCATGTGAATGAAATGTGTTCTTTTAATAAAATTGATAAATTTTAGTAGTAGTATATATATTGTATTATTTTTTTATACGTGAATTTTCTCTCTCTCCAATCTTAATTTGCTCATTTATACATGTATATGTATGTTTGCATGATTTGTTTGTTTTTGCTATTGTTGTTGAAATATTCACTTAAGTGAATCTCTCCCAACCCCTTTTCCTTTTACTTTTTGACAGTTCAATCACCCGTACCTGTAAAGTTAGCACTTTTTGTTTCGACATTTTGATGCGATACTGAGCGATAACTTTGAAGATTAATCTAGATGGTAATTTTTTTTCTCCATAATTAGCTGATTAATACTGTTTTCTAAATAAAAAACTTCCTGTTTTCCAAATTGAACCAAGTTTTCCTAATGATTCGAAGCGGCGCCTTTGATAGCCCCGGATGATAAAGATGCGGTTACTCTCGGTGTTTAAGGAGTCCTTTTCTATTGTCTTATTGTTGCGAATAACAAAACTATATTTAGCAAACGCGTGAAAAACCCCAAGTAACACAAACAATGGGGTCATTAAGAGGTCCTTTGCAGCAACCCAGGGGGACTCAGGGTGAATCATTCAAGCGGAAAATACGGTACACACCTGGTCAATCCATAATTCCCTGGGGCTAAAGGTGGGACAGGGTCGCTTAATGCGTGCCTATTTTAGTAGACTCGAAATGATAATTAGTGGTCGCTAGTCGTTTAAGACAAAAGTCGCTTAATAAATAAGAAATATAGAGTAAATATTTCGGGGGTAAATAAAATGGTCGTTTAAGACAACATGTCGCTTAATAGACGTGGTCGCTTGGACAAGTTTGACTGTATATCAATACCATTTTTGTACCTTTGGTATGTCACAGCCAGGGATTGGATCCAGGACCTCCCACTCCCGATCACTCAACCACTGAGGACTGTGCAACTGCTGTATGTGTCTGTGTCTAATCAAATTGGATTTTTGACTAAATGTGGAATCACACACAGTAGACATATAAGGTTTCTCTCCTGTGTATATTCTCATGTGACTATTAAAATTTGACTTGAAAGAAAACATATGATCACATACAGTCAGTGTCCGACAAATCCTATGCCTGGAGCCCATGGGCTACCAAATTTGTTGGCCGGGCTACCACCTTATATGTTAATAGCCCGCCAGGCTACTGCCATTTCCTGTGTCTGGTTGCACGGTGCCATCAAGCCGTGTACACCCTCTTCTATACTACACAGTATATCATGTAATGAAAATACCTATTGATATCACTGATACGGTATCAATAAAAAGGTAGAGTCATTCGCCTGTTGGCCATATCAATTGATCCAATCAATGGACGACAAAGATGCTTGCGGATTACTCGGATAGTTTCGTATCTTTGATTTTTGTAGATGTTTGCAGACACTTTCAACAGGAATAGTTTTCCTACTTATAAAACCTAGACCAATATTTGGCAACATTCTGTATGCCAACACTATCCTAACTTGATGTAGGAAAAGTAAAAAGAAAACCATGAATATTCATCCAAAAGAAAATATTAAGTTCCTATATTTTCCGTCATAAACAGACGCCATATCTCGGCTTCAACTGCACGACAATAAACATTTTTTAACCAATTTTGAATGATTTTTCTCATATGCAATGTAAGAAATAACTTTTCTCAGAATTTCTAGGCAATATAATCATACATGTGTTTTTAATTACCTTTTTTACTCTGGTAATTGTAATTATTTGATCACGGTCGCTGATCATGTCATGGGTTTTCGCAGATTTATTTTCCAGTTTTTTAACAAAGAATAATTGATTAAGAGCATCAAAATACACTTGTTTAAATAAAATCTGGGGGAAAAACACCTTTTTGACTCTTATCAAACCTGAAAATTGGCAAATGAAAACTGCAGTCCCAGTTTTGTTCTGTTTTACGTGTTCAAGGGAGGTAACTACAAATAAGTGAAAGATTAAAAAAAAGGATAAGAAAAATTCAAGTAAACAGTATTTTATTCATTCATATTTTTCATATATAAAACAAGAGCCATGTTGACATGGCCATCCCCCGCCGAAAGCTTGCTCTTTAGAAGATGTGTTGGAGAGTAGAGTATTTCATTTTTAAAAGAAAATTTCTGGTAATGAAGACTGGTGATTATATATATGAAACCCAAGTGAAGACCTACGAATTCCTCTATTTTGAGGTCTACAGGTAAAATGTCAAGGTCACTGTGATAAAAGTTAAGCCTGAAAAATAACAAAAATGCAATAACCAAAACATTATGAAAGGTAGAGTTATCATTCTTGTGCACTGCACTCCTCCTCAATGAGATCTATTCACCTATGAAGTATCAAGTTGATACCTCAAATACTTTTTGAGTAATGCTCTGGACAAAAATTAAGTCTGAAAAATAACAAAGGGCAATAACTCAAAAATTATGAAAGGTAGAGTTATCATTCTTGTGCACTGCACTCCTCCTTAATGTGGTCTATTCACCTATGAAGTATCAAGTTGATACCTCAAATACTTTTTGAGTTATGCTCCGGACAAAAATTAAGTCTAAAAAATAACAAAGGGCAATAACTCAAAAAATATGCAAGGTAGAGTTATCATTCTTGTGCACTGCACTCCTTCTCAATGAGGTCTATTCACCTATAAAGTATCAAGTTGATACCTCAAATACTTTTTGAGTTATGCTCCGGACAAAAATTAAGTCTGAAAAATAACAAAGGGCAATAACTCAAAAATTATGAAAGGTAGAGTTATCATTCTTGTGCACTGCACTCCTCCTCAATGTGGTCTATAGACCTATGAAGTATCAAGTTAATACCTCAAATACTTTTTGAGTTATGCTCCGGACAAAAATGTCGGATGGACGGACGGACAGACAGACGGAGACTATTACTATATCCCCCGCCGCCTTTCGGCAGGGGATAATAAATATACATATGTATTTTAAATATAATTCTTATGTTCATTTCTTTGAAATTCTTACCATGAAAATTTTGTTTTTCATTTCAATGTGATTGTAAAAGGTGAATATGTTATGCAAAACATGTTTACTGATATAGTTTATGTCATAAGGCTAAGCTTTTGGAAAATGTAATATTTATGCATGTAGGATTAATGGCCTGAAAGTTTTACATTCTACTTCATAATAAACATATAGGTACATGTATGCTTTTCTGGTTAAACTAAAGTTCACTGCTACTGATGTCTTTGACTGATTCTAACATTTTAAATGTTCCCTCTGATTTTTGTAACTGTAAACTACACATTGAAAAAATAAATTGTATGAAGACCATCTAAGCACTGCTGGACATTAGAATTTGTTAACAAAATTCTGGGCTACTAGCTTCCAAATCAGATTTTTTGAGAATGTGTCGGACACTGCATACAGTACACTTGGATGGTTTCTCTCCTGTGTGAAATCTCATGTGCTTGTTTAGGCATGACTTTTCAGTAAATGAAGGTTTTTGTGTGATTCTCATGTGCTTGGTCAGGGTTGACTTTTCCACAAATGTATTTTCACACATAGAATGGATGTATTGTTTCTCTCCTGAGTGAATTCTCATGTGCATGGTCAGGTTTGACTTTTGATTGAATGTATAATCACACATAGTGCACTTGTATGGTTTCTCTCCTGTTTGAATTCTCATGTGCACAGTTAACTGTGACTTATGACTAAATATGTTATCACACACACATAGTGCACTTGTATGGTTTCTCTCCTGTGTGAATAATTCTCATGTGCATGGTCAGGTGTGACTTTTGACTAAATGTATATCACACATAGTACACTTGTATGGTTTCTCTCCTGTATGTATTCTCATGTGATTGTTCAGGGTCGACTTTTTAGAAAATGTATGATCACATACAGTACACTTGTATGGTTTCTCTCCTGTGTGAATTCTCATGTGCATGGTCAGGTTTGACTTTTGACTAAATGTATTATCACACATAGTGCACTTGTATGGTTTCTCTCCTGTATGTATTCTCATGTGACTGTTCATGGATGACTTTATAGAAAATGTATGATCACACACAGTACACTTGTATGGTTTCTCTCCTGTGTGAATTCTCATGTGCATGGTCAGGTGTGACTTTTGACTAAATGTTTTATCACACATAGTGCACTTGTATGTTTCTCTCCTGTGTGAATTCTCATGTGCATAGTCAGGTTTGACTTTTGACTAAAAATATTATCACACATTGTGCACTTGTATGCTTTCCCTCCTATATGTATTCTCATGTGACTGTTCAGGATTGACTTTTTTGAAAATGTAAGATCACATACAGTGCATTTGTATGGTTTCTCTCCTGTATGAATTCTCATGTGCATGGTCAGGTGTGACTTTTGACTAAATGTATTATCACACACAGTACACTTGTATGGTTTCTCTCCTGTGTGAATTCTCATGTGCCTGGTCAGGTGTGATTTTTGACTAAATGTTTTATCTCACGCAGTACACTTGTATGGTTTCCCTCCTGTGTGAATTTTCATGTGCATGGTCAGATGTGACTTTTGACTAAATGTATAACATTTTTTTGTCATTTTAAATTTTATCACACACAGTACACTTGTTTGGTTTCTCTCCTGTTTGAATTCTCCTGTGCTTGGTCAGGGTCGACCTTTCCAAAAATTAATTATACATAGTACACTTGTATGGTTCACCCCTGTGTGAATTCTCAAGTGCCTGTGCGATTGAAACTTATCACTAAAGGTACTGTTAAAAACAGTATTGTTGTATGGTTTTTCTCCTGTATGTGTCCATCTATGTTTAACCAAGATTGACAAAATGTGTAATCACACTCAAAACATTTGTAAGGTTTTTCTCCTGTGTGAATCCAGATGTGTATGGTCAAGTGTGACTTTGTCACAGAATTTATTGTCACACACTGTACACTTGTATGGTTTTTCTCCAGAATGTCCCGTTCTTTGTTTTAACAAATTTGACTAACAATAATCACTCTAAGTCTTGGGACAGCGAATTTTTGTGACACCCTTGATTTGGGGGAAAATATTTATTTTTCATGCCTCTAAATTTTGGGACACCTTTAATCTGTTGTTTTTTCAAATTCTTCTCCCATTATTACCACTTACCACTTACCAAGTGATTTTTCCATTATACCTATTTACAATTTTTGTATGGCTTTTTAGAAGCTAGTGCATGAGATTTACTTTGCAGTGATATTTACTTAAAGCAGGTGAAGTATTATTAGTTAATCCAATTAATAAACCAGACAGATACTCCAATTGTTTGTCTTCAATTCCCAAATTTCTATCTGCTCTACCCCAACCCATAAACATTGTCTGTATAGGATGTAAAAATAACATCGCCTCTCAGAGGACAGAATGGGATGGGAGGTGTGTGTACTGTATCTTCGTGCATGTGTCATTAATTGACAATCAAGGACAATGAGCAGACAATAACAAACCAACTGACAGCAGGCTAAGAAATGTTCTGAGACTGCATATGTGCTCTGTTTTGACATAACTCCATGTTTTCTCATTTAATAAATCAGATATCTATATAAACCAATGAAATACACTATTCTTATTGACCGGAAGAAAGTGTAATTTTGATAATTACTACTTTGTTATCGATGTAAAATAAAGTTTAACTTTTTAAAACAAATCTTTTCTATTATTAAAGAATAGTATAGTATATATATAGATTTATGTATGTGTTTGATGTTTATTAATGTACATTAAAAAATAAACTTTGTCATATTACTTTATGGAAAACTGTATTGGGACACTCTTTGAAAATTATTTTTTAATGATTCTAAGTATTGAGACAAACAAGAGAATGTGTCTGTGAGACACTAATGCCCCATCAGGATATGGTCAGAACCAAACATTTGATTGCATTTTTGAAAGATTATAATACAGGTAAACCTTAGTCAGAACAACTAATTTTGATTGTTCATCCAACCATGAAATATTGGTCACCTCCATAAATTTGTACATGTGTACCTTATTTAATAAAGATGTGAAGTCATCTTCATAGAAACAAAGCTTAAACACTAAGGTAAACCTGAGACAGAACAACCAATTTTCAATGTTCATTCAACTGTGAAATAATGGTCACAGCTATACATTTGCATTTCTTAGAAGACAAGAGAGCCATAGAGGCCCTAAATAGCTCACCTGAGTATACGGTAACCCAAGGAACATCTGTGCTAAAACATTTTGAAATCTGGCCAGTAGTTCAGAAAGGAGATTATCTTTAAAGTTTTCATAATTCATTTCTTTCTATTGCCAATGCAACCAGAATTCTTCATGAATTAGGTTTATTTTAGCAACTTTTGTGAAGGTTCACCCAGGGACTATCCCTGCCAAGTTTAATCAAATTCTGTCCAGCGGTTTCAGGGGAGATGTCGTTCAAAGATTTCACTATAATATATATATATGGTAAATTAGCCCCGTTCCTGGAGGCCATGCTTTTCAAGGATCAAAACGTTTTTTCGCAATATTCGTAGAGGGTTACCCAAGGAACATCCCTGCGAAGTTTAATCAAATTCTGTCCAGCAGTTACAAAGGAGATGTTGTTTAAAGCAAATTGTTGACGACGCATAAAGAATGCAGAGTGATCCTAATAGGTCATCATGTGCACATTGTGCTCAGATGAGCTAAAAAGCTCAAACTCAAGGTAAAGCTGAGGTGTGACAGACAGACGGATGGACAAACGGACGGATGCACAGACTGAAAATCTATAATGCCCCCCAACAGAGTTGGCAGGGCATGAAAAAAGTTTTATTTTTTTTCTTTCCCAATACTTAGAGTGATTACAGTAGACTAAATGTAGGATCACACTGAGGCCATTTGTATGGGTTTTCTCTTAAGTGACTCAACATATGTTGGATCAAGGTTGACTTATTCCATGCCGTATCATTACACAAATCATACTTGTATTGTTCTTCTTATCTCTAGATTTCCATGTGTACACAGTATACTTGTATGAATGCTGAAACAGAAAATAATTTATTTGAATGAATAACTAGAAATGTGTCCATAGGACACGGATGCCCCTGCCATTTTGTTTATTAGATGCTATTTTTGTTAGTGAATGTGATGAAAAATTGGAAATATAAAAAGATGATTTTAAGATTAAATGAGTGTTGTGACCCTGATCTAAACCAAGCGATGTGACTTTGACCTTCAAGCTAGTAACCTGTACTTGTTTTGTGACACATTGTTTTATGCTAAGGATCCCTTGTGCCAAGTTATTTCAAAACATGCCTATACACAAAAAGATACAGCCTAAACAGGACTGCTTACACAGATTTTAAACTCAACTGCTGTGACCTTGACCTTGAAGCTAGAAACTTGGTTTTTGTTTGAGCAAAGTTATTTCAAAACACAAATATTCACAACAAAGTTAAAGCCTGGACACCATTTAAAGGTCAACCAAGTGCTGTGACTTTCAAGCTAGCAACCTGGTTATTGTTTGCAAGGCATCGTCTTGTCCTAAGGATCACTAGTTCACATTATTTGAAAAACCACCAAGTTACAGCTGGAACAAGATTTTAAGGTCAACTGAGTGCTGTGACCTTGACCTTCAAGTAGCGACCTGGTTCTTGTTCACGATTACTTGTGCCAAGTTATTTTAACAAGAGGGATATGATGGCCCTAAATCACTTACCTGAATTCAACTGCTAGCGAGAAAATGCTTAAGTGAGGAAAGGAAATTACACATAATAAATTATATAGTATTTAAATTTTATTAATTTTTAGTTCTGGTGGCCATCTTGGTAGGCAGACCTAAATGATTTTAGCTATTTTTGCTAAGTACCACCTAAGGATCATTCCTGTAAAGTTTCATCAAAATCTGCTCAGCATAAATTTATTTTTATTTTTAACTCTGGCTGCCATTTTGGTTTGCAGATCTAAATGACTTAAGCTATTTTTGCTAAGTACAACGTACGGATCATTCCTGTAAAGTTTCATCAAAATCTGCTCAGCCATTAAGAAGATGTCATTTAAAGATTTTCTATTTTTAACTCTGGCAGCCATTTTGGTTGGCAGATCATAATGATCTAACTTATTTTGCTCAGTACCACCTAAGGGTCATTCCTGTTAAATTTCATCAAAATCTGCTCAGCAGATTAGGAGGAAATGACATTTAAAGATTATTCAATTTTTAGCTTTGGCGGCCATCTTGGTTGGCGGACTGGAATGATTTTAGCAATTTTTGTGCAGTATCACCCAATGATCATTCCTATTCAGTTTTATTAAAATTTGCTCAGCGGTTAAGGAGGAGATGTCGTTTAAAGATTTTTCTATTTTTAGCTCTGGCAGCCATCTTGGTTTGTGGATCGGAATGATTTTAGTTATTTTTGCTCACTACCACCTAAGGATCATTCCTGTAAAGTTTCATCAAAATCAGCCATTAAGAAGATGTCATTTAAAGATTTTCTATTTTTACTCTGGCAGCCATTTTGGTTGGTGGATCAGAATGATTTAAGTTAATTTTGCTCAGTACCACCTAAGGATCATTCCTGTAAAATTTCATCAAAATCTGCTCTGCGGGTTAGGAGGAAATGACGTTTAAAGATTATTCTATTTTTGGCTCTGGTGGCCATATTAGTTGGCGGACTAGAAAGATTTTAGCTATTTTTGTGGAGTATCACCCAATGATCATTCCTATTGAGTGACAATAAAATCTGCTTAGCACTTTAGGAGATGTTGTTTAAAGATTTTTCTATTTTTATGCTCACCGAAGGTGACGCATGTAGTCGCCGCTTCGTCTGTCCGTTCGTCCGTCCGTCACACTTTCCTTGTCCGGACTATTTCTCAGGAACTAACGACTTGAATTCAACGAAACTTTATGGGAAGCTTTATTACCAAGAGGAGATGCGCATATCCTCAGCATGACCCGGTTCCTAAATTTTTCAAAGAGTTAAGGCCCCTTGACTTTTCGGCCCATAGTACATATTGCATGATTCTTGTCCGGGCTATTTCTCAGGAACTAATGGCTTGAATTCAACGAAACTTTATGGGAAGCTTTATTACCAAGAGGAGATGCGCATATCGTCAGCATGACCCGATTCCTAAATTTTTCAAAGAGTTAAGGCCCCTTGACTTTTTGGCCTATTGTTCATGTTGCATGATTCTTGTCCGGGCTATTTCTCAGGAACTAATGGCTTGAATTCAATGAAGTTTTATGGGAAGCTTTATTACCAAGAGTAGATACGCATATCGTCGACGTGACCTGGTTCCTCAATTTTTAAGAGTATCAATCTTCAGTCATTGCTATAATATAAAGGTAAATAAATTGTATTTTGTATTTGATTTTTCCCTTTTTTCGAATTTGAGGACATTACCTGGATTCTATACATGATAAGCATGCTCTGATCCCATTCCGGTCCTTAACATATCCTCCCACCCATTGACCAAGGCCTTATTTGTAACAATGATGTTCTTCGGGGAGCATCTGTCAGTTCTACTGACTTTCTTGTTAGCTCTGGTGACCATCTTGGTAGGCAGACCTAAACAATTTTAGCTATTTTTGCTGAGTACCACCTAAGGATCATTCCTGTAAAATTTCATCAAAATCTGCTCAGTGGTTTAGGAGGAGATGTCGTTTAAAGCAAAAGTTGACAACGCACGACGCACGCCAGACAAAGACTGATCAGAATACCTCAGGTGAGCTTAAAAGCAACCATACACATAATAACAAAGTTGCAGCTGGGACACAAATTCTTGCACACACTAACATACACACACATGGACAGGTGTAACACTACATGCCCATCGCCATTTCATGGTGGGGGCATAAAAAGAATTATGTTCCTGATACTTTTATGTATCCAACTCTTTTAACTTTAAATAATTCAAACATATTTAACATATATTGTCATATATTTAGGAAATCACATTTACATGAAAACGTCAATACTACCATATGTTTGTGAATCTGTAAAATGCTTCACCATATATTGAAAGTTGTTCAAAGATGAATGCTTAGAGGAGCACCAAGATGGTCCTTTTATTCTCAGATAAATACCACTTCTCTTAAAAACAAACATCTCATAAAGCATTACTAAAGCCATACAAATCAAGAGGCTATGGGTTCAATTCCCAGCAGTGACATACCCAAGTCATAACAGATATTCTTAGAAACACATGTGTCATTTGCTGAAGCGTGATGGAAAAAGTGTGATGGAAAGACAGACGACGGAAAATTGGTCCCTATGCATCACTTCTGCCTACAGCAAGTAATACAAAATACTGTACTGGTTACAGTATAGCTCCCTTGTTTGGTGCTCAGTATACAAGGAAAGTTCCAGTACTGGTGGCACGATGTCAGGGTAATATGACTGGGTGTGGTATTATGTCACTTGTCTATGGCTGCAGTGTGGCAGCACTGTGTCTATCTCAAGTAGACATAGTCTCCAAGTCATTAAAATATTGTCAGTAAGACGATAAACCCAATGCAAACAAGAGTGGTCCCTAAAGAAGGCTTGCTCCACTTTTCTGAGTGCTTGATAATATAATGTTAGCTGTTCCTATTTTTCGTGTTAACACAAACAACATGGGACATAAGGTATTGAGCCAGAAAACAAGTGGGAAGTTTCAATCCTTTACCTTTAGTACATACTGAGATAAGAACTTAGAAAACATTGACCAAAAATATTCCATTTTAAAATGAACAGTAAAGAAAAATCTAAGTTGAAAAGGGGCATAACTGTATGAAAATGAATTTGAAAGTTACATCTCCTTTTAAATTTTTTTCCAAATTGAAAGTGATCAATTTTTCCAACCTTGAGGTAAATATTTGACAGTTTTTGAGAAACTGACCTTAACTAATACAGAAATTTCTTAGTTGAAAAAGGGGTAAAATTTTGCCAAAATAAGTCATAGGGTTACCTGCCCCTTTGAAATGAGTCTCCATTCTGATAGTGAACAAGCATTCCAATTTGAAGTGAATATTTGGACAGTTTTTGAGAAATTGACCTTAATAAAAAAAAACTTAACCAGCCATGAAAGTTCAAATTAAAACAATAGGGCAATGATAACCGGATTAACCCTACATTGCTGCCCTGAGTACCACTGCTCTAAAGGAGCGATCTTTGTAGAAGGTTAACCAAAGAACATCTGTGCCAAAACATTTTAAAATCTGGCCAATAGTTTTTTGCAGAAGTTGAATTGTTGTTGTATTGGGGTTTACCATCGCTGCGATAGTATTTCAATCATATAGCGACGTCCAGCTAATTACAGGTGGAGGAAGACCCCGAGTACACAGTGGTACCCGGGTAGAACCACCGACCTACCGCAAGCCAGCTGGAAGGCTTCCTCACATGAAAAATCTGAAGTCCCTACCGGGATTCAAACCCACAGCAGTGAGGGGCTGAGAGATTTGTAGTCCACGACTGTAACCGCTCGGCCATGGCGGCCCCCTTTTTGCAGAAGTCTTTTTGAAGTTTTCACTAAAAACATTTAAGGCAAATTAGCCCAACCCCTGGGGGCCATGTTTTTTTATGGATTGGAATAATTTTTGCAATCTTGATAGAGGGTTACCCAAGGAACATCTGTACTTAAACATTTTGAAATCTGGCCAGTAGTTTTAAAGGAGATGATTTTTAATGTTTTTCTTATTTTCTTTCTGTTGCCATGGCAACCAGAATTCTACATGGATCAAGTTTATCTTAACAGTTTCTGTGAAGGTTCACCCAAGGATGATCCTCGCCAAGTTTAATCAAATTTTGATTGGCGGTTTCAGAGGGGATGTTGTTTAAAGATTTCACTATATACATATACATGTAAAGAAATTTAGCCCCGCCCCTGGTGGCCATGTTTTTTTCCGGATCAGAATAATTTTAGCATTATTGGCAGAGGTTACCCAAGGAACATCTGTACCAAAACATTTTGAAATCTGGCCAATAGTTTTGAAGGAGATGATTTTTAAAGTTTTCATCTTTTTTTTTTATTCCTTTCCTATGGAAACCAGTTCTACATGGATCAAGTATATTTTAACAACTTTTGTGAAGGTTCATCCAAGGATCATCCCTGGCAAGTTTAATAAAATTCTGTCCAGTGGTTTCAGAGAAGATGTCCTATAAAGCAAATGACGGAGGACGGACACCAGAGGGTGATTCTAATAGCTCACCATGAGCAAATGAGCTAAAAAGGACCATAACTCTGCCAAAATTATTCTTAGAGTTACCTGCCCTTCTAATATGTCTTCCTTTTTTGGACAGGGAACAAGTTCATCAAGTTTGAAGTGATTATGTTTGATGGTTATGGAGAAAAGGACCTGAACAAAAACCTTAACCATTGCTAATGCTGACCCTGACACCTACGAGTGGTCAGCAATAATTTTACAAATGAAACAATGGGTTTTTAGGATGCACATATATGAAAACAATGGGTTTCTTACAATATCAATGGGTCAAAAGCATAAGTTAAAGCATTTAGCAACAAACTTCTATATTAATATCATTAGAATGACAAAATATGAACAACCACATCAATAGAAAGGGGGTGCTTTCAAATTGCATTTAAATCTAGTTCAACTGCACTAAAAAGACTATTATAAAAGTTTGGTAACAGTGTACTGCGATTGAATTAATCTTGATATTTTGAAAAAACAGGATATCAAGCACTGATACATCTTATAATAGCTGAACAAGAGACTTGTATTTGATCAATGGGATGTCTTCAGAACACATCCATTTTACAGTTTTTAAAAGGACAGTTATTGTTTTGTCATTAAAATTTGATTTGGCCAGGCAAACAGTCATATAATCATATCATTTTGTAGAACAAGGGCCTAGCTGGCAGACTAAAGATACATGCCATATCAAAGTTGAATGCTGGAAATCCATTTTCTTTTAACCATGCCACTCTGTTTTCCTAAGTTGGTGCATGTCATGCTGTATATATATTTATACTAGCCATGAAAATTCAGCAAGTCATTTGCGTAAGAAACCTCTTTATATTTTTTTAATCACAGATTCAGATAGCTCAGTACATGCCTGCTCTTTCTAACCATTACTAGATTTTGTTTAGCCAAATTCTGAAAAAAAAATCTGATTAGGATCTGTGTTACTAATTTCCTTTTAGGGGGCATTTTGTAGAAGTTTACTCGACTTAACTCGACTATTAATTAATATGGTGCAGTACCCATTATTGATAAATACAACAATATTGCATCCCCTCGTGATACCGTATGTGTTTTTTACCGCTGTAAATGTTTACGTATTTTGGGGAAAAACAGTCGATTTCAATTTTAATGATTTTCATTTTTACTAATTACAATGACCCGTAAAATTTGCACTCGTAAAAACAATCAGGCATTGTAAAAATTACTATGATTCGGAGAAGGCGCACAATACACAAGAATGTTTTTTCGTAGTGTTTCCAAACTTTACCCCACCCACTAAGAAGCCATACTGATCAATTTTATATGAGGGTATTTATAGATTTAAATCGGTATTAAAGCTTTATCGTATATACTTGCCGAAAAATTGTTGTCTGTTTGTGATTTCTACAATATAATTGTGAAATAAATGCTTACGAAATCATTGTTATCCTGTTCATATTCATTTTGTTTATATCGTTGTGAATCACCCAAAACTCGTTCAGTACTGTACTTTACATAATAATTAATTGACAATATAGACTAAAATGTGACGTTGGCATTGCCATTTCAGAGACAAACCATGACTGCCATAATGTTATAATGATTATACAATCAGTTTAATGTTTTTAGTATATTCAGATGATTTTCTAGCTAGTTATCATTTTAGACAGAACTGTTCTGTTTTAAAAGATAATTGTGTACTTCAAATTCCAATTGGAAAGGACTTGCGACAAACAATGTTTGCAAAAAATTGCTTATTTTGCAAAACATCTCTTCTTGAAACTTTTTCTTATTTATTATTTCATAGTTAGACTAAAATTCCAACACAATTACCAAACAAGAGGATATACCGGCATACAATAAGTCTTTAAATCTCATTTTAAAAAATCCAGGCAATAAATGTAGCAAATTTTATATTATCGATTCTTGATGTGACCATTTGTGAAAAATGAAATAACGTTCTTACCATTGGCTTCATAAAGAAATCATTTCAAAATTTTTTTCACAAAGTACATGTTCATATCAGGACACTAGCTGACCCCTTGGGGGTTACATTTTTTAAGGGAATAACTTTATTTTAGTAATAATGGCAGACGGCCCCGAGGTAACCATTTTAGCGAAGTAAAATTTAATTCTGACAATTTCAGTCATAGATGATGAGTGCTGTGGACAGGAGGACTTTGCAGCTAGTATAATCAAGGTGGTTTTAAACCTTTATTCCAATAATATTGGTAAGAACTGAATTGACACAAAGGATCAGGTCCTATACCTATAGGGTGTCGGGTCAACTCAGCCTAAAAACCAACTCGGCCCGGTCCAAGTCGGCCTGGTCCAAGTCGGCCTACTATGAATAATGATACAAGGTGTTCCCGGTAACACTTACTTGAGACAAACATCCTTTAATTTCTCAACGAATAATAAAGGTGTTAAAAATGATAAAAAGTGTAACACAGTTATTTATTAAAATATGTTAGGGGTATCCCTTTGAAATATACTTCAAACGTGTTTGATTTTGTTGTATCTTAATGTTCAAATGAAAACTTTCAAATTAAACAATAAGCGGATTATCTTCGGTTTCATTAAACTCAATCAAATGCTAATTAAAAAGGGTAAAATTATATATTATTAACATATTGGGTCGGTATGTGATAAACAATATGTATGATGAATTGACAGCATCCTTATATATATAGTTGATGAATTCGATAGTATGCTAGTGTTTATGGTGATAGTGTGTATATGTGGACTATTTACGTATATTTTGGATGTTTTTTATTATGTCTTACCCGTGTATTGCGTGTGATAAGGATGTACGTGATCGACAACAAGCGGTTGATTGTGATTGGTGTCATCGTTGGCAGCACAGGACATGTGGCACAGGTAAGTTAAATTTACTAATTCTTAAAAATGAAATATGATATTTTTTCATTTAAGGTGGACTGATTTATCTATATTTTATCCATTTTATGCCTGTTCAATATTGCATACAAAATTAACCAAATATTTCAATTCACTATAACCATGCATGGTCTCTTTAATATTTTAAAGCATTAATTAATTTCGTACTTAATTTTTTCTAGCTTATCAAACATTTTTCCAAAATAAATAAATGCTACATATATTTTTTGTTGACTTGATAATGTTTATGAAACAATTGCCGCAGTTTAAATATACAAATCGTTCTCAATAGTTTTTTAATTTTCAGATATCAATATTATAAATTTTTAAATAATTTTTCCCATATACATACAAATAACCTAAATAACCTTAACCTATTTACACAAACTTAAATAATCACACTTAAAATAAATATAAAAGTGCCCTTTTTTATCACAGTTTGACAGGTGTATACTATTCTGGAGTATGGCAGCCAGTGTGGGACAAAGATGCTTGTATCTAATCTAGGGTACTCATATGACATCAAGGTAATTATATATAATGTGTGTGTGTGTGTGTTTAAAGTATTAAATGACATTCGTCACTTGATGACATAGTCAAATGACAAAAATATAATATCTTGGCCATATTAATATCACTGGATAATAATAAGATTTTTTTTATATAAGATATGTCATTTTGATTTTACTTTTATACAGAGGAAAACAAGTCTTCTACGATATGGCGTTGTACGTGTCGATCCAAGGCAGCACATTGTCCCGTCATCATCCGTCAGGTCGGCGATGCATTTACGCAGCAGTATGACCACATTCATCCAAGCATACCAGATAAGGAACTTAAGATGAGGATATATGCAATGGTATCTATCTATCTATCTATCTATCTTTTTGAGATATATACATGTACGTAACTTAACTACTTCAATACTTCATATATATAAATATATATATATTACTTAAATAATTTTAAATGAAATGTACATGTATACGCTACACTGCACTGTAAATGGTGTACTATTTTTCAGGTTCTTCGGACCACACAGGATGTCATCTTCCGGAAGGCCATGACAATCGCAGAGGACGCTCTCTTAGCCAAATGTGGACCAGAGGACGTCGAGAGACTGCAGCGGGGCCTATTGAAGAGATCAACAAATAGAGCAAGGGCGAAGCTGAGGCCTCAGGAGCCCCATACACTGGACTTTGAAGTAGGTTCATAGCTACATATATCCAGATTTAACTGATTCACGTTATTATTCATACATCATTTTTAATATAATTAAAAAAAACAACGTAAAGATGTAATATAAGTATCGTTTAATTTTGTTTCAAAATGACGTCCTCAATAGTTTATATGACTATCCTTTATTTTTAGATCGACAGGTCATTCCTAGAAACAGACAATTTCCTTGTAGCAGACATTAAGATGAACGACCAGAGACACTTCGTGTTTGCAACTGAATATCAGCTGACATTGCTGCGAGATGCGAAGCGGTGGTATATGGATGGCACCTTTAAGGTACTATAACCTATAAATCTGTCTCTCTGTATATATTACACAATGAACATAATAAACGTTATATAGAAACTGATATATTTATACATAGTGCTTATAATCATCATTTGATTGAATAAGAAATTTATAAAACAATTATATAAAACCTATTTTTATACTTTTGTATATGTTTATTTGTCTTTATCTTCAGATACTTGGCGAGCCGTTTCCAAGACAGGGACAGCTGTTTTCGATCATTCGTTCATTGAGAAAGGAGGGCAAACGAAGCAGAAGCCGGTAATCTATCTATCTATCTATCTAAATGTCTATGTACTTTAAAAACCATTATATATTATATATATGAATTTAAATATCAATCGACTTACCTATGTGTATTATTAATCTTTTTAAATACGTCTGTATACTTAAATATATATCTATCTATCTATCTTTTTTTTTCTTACAGCTGCTTGGCAATCCTTGCGAGAAGTATTCCCAGGACGACGAATTCATGGCTGCGCATTCCACTGGAGCCAGGCCGTCTACAGGCATGCGCAGTCACTTGGACTGACAGAGACATACTGACGACAGAATGGTCTTCACGGCTTCATAAGGATGCTGCTGTCATTGCAGTTCCTACCCGCCTCGCACATACGGAAAGCAGTGGATGCCATGGAACTGAAAGCTGTAACGGAACCAGCCAGACAGCTGATCAACTACATCCGGCACCAGTGGCTTGAAAATACAGTCTTCCATGTAGAGGAGTGGTCAGTGTTCAGACAGTCTGTCCGAACAAACAATGACGTAGAAGGTATGTATTCTTGAATCTTATAACTATTCATAAATATTTTTAATACTCATCCTGTTTTTCTTGACCTTCATTTTCTTCTGTCTAATTTTTTCTGTCTCGCAATAATTGATTTCTGTCGTTCCTCCAAAACTTATGTCATTAACAATAGAAAAATATCATGTTTTTATATTAACTTTACTTTCCATATTATATATTTTTCCTTTATCACAATGTATATTTTCTTTAGGTCTAGGTAATCTATATGAATGTTTAATTACAGGTTGGCATCATAGAGTCAACAACAAGGCTGGTGATACAGGACTAGGGTTCTACCGACTTGTTCCACTTCTCCGGTGGGAATCCGAACTGGTAAAACTGGCAGTTGACGCTGGCGATCTTGACCGGCCAAGATCATGGTGATCGAAGGAAACCGACAAGAAAATTAGTGAATGCTGGGATGCATACGAGGAAGAAAATTTGAAGACGTCGGCATTCCTACATAAGATGGGCGGAATTTACCGTGTTAAGGTTTAGACCGGTAAGACTGAAATATTGTCGAAGCAACGGTAAACTCCAATTGTCAAGTCAGACATTTAAAGACGAAAAAAAAAAAAAAAAAAAAATTCTTGTAAATAGTGTATATATTATTGTTTTGTTGTTGTGTATAATAATATTGATTTCATTTTTGTGTAGTTAAAACGTTATTTTTGTTCTCTGTATTGTTCTGTATACGTGTATATCATTGTTTGGTCGTTATGTATATATTTGTGATGTTTAAATATGATATTTGTTCTCCGTAATGTATATAATTATATATTATTATGATGTATGTTAAATATGTTAATATGTTTAGTATTGATCGTTATCTACACAGATGTACAAATAAAAATGAATTCTACTATGTCTTTGATTTGTTTTATATCCCTACATGTACGTGTGCGTATGTGATTGAATGTGTTGTGTGTGTTTGAATTATCCAGTTAATTTGCGCATCTGAAATAAAATAATATTGAGTAACACAACTCAATAATCATGGTACACATCATGGTACACATCATAATAATAATCAAATTAGGCCAAGTTGGACCAGGCCGATCTGGTTAGCAGGTTGGCATGATGGTCTAACAAGTTTTCGGGGTACTAACGAGATCGATCCATATTTGCATATGAAATATCATTAAAATTTTCATTTAATTAGAATAAAGGGGTGCAACAATAAATTTTGTCACTCTCTGTACACATTTGCGATCTTAAATTCATCTCAATCAAAACAGAGCAGCGTTTATTCCAATGTAGGTCAACGGTGATGACATAAATATGCATCAAAATTCCATTTCAGGGAATTAATGCTGTTATTATTTGATATCTATAGAGCCTTTATTTCGTCTGAGATGCTGATTTGGTTTTTTTCTGATTAGCGTCCACGGTCGGAAAAATTTGCAACTTTATCCGGGAAAACTGCTGACCTTACACCCACCCCCTTCGACATTCATTTTTTTCATTTTAAACTTAATGACAGTTACCATTGATGACACATATGGATAATTAAAACATTTTTACACATATTCATCACAAAACATATACTTTACACACCTTAAAAAGCTTCTCGCACAAGCTATTTTCCAACGTCTTAAAATTCATAACAAATATCCGCCATTTTTTTTTTCAAATTAAGCCATCATGTGACTTATTATCCGGGTAATTGATAACATTTAGTTTGCTGACTGCGCAAAATACTAAACCTGTAAGTTGTATTAACTTAAATAAAAAATAAAAATGGTCTTTTGTTTGAAAATATGTCAATTTAAATAATTCAGATGAGTTTGATCTATAAAATAGCTAATCAAATTCGAGTTCAAGATTTTAATGAAATGGACGTGCATCTTAAACATTGTCCAGAATTTACACAAGAAGTCACATGATGTCTTAATTTGAATATTAGAGCATGGCTGACATTTATTTTGATCATATGGGACAGCGAAAACAACTCGTCATATCACGTTCTCACGCGCAAACGATGTAAAAGAAAAATACCCCGACAACTTGTTATACCCCGAAAACTGGTTAGTCAACCATAATTAGGCCGAGTTGAACCGGATTCACCTATAGAAGTATAAAAAAATGGAATACGTGGATTAACATATCAAAAACAAGTGAATAAATCTTCATATCAAAGAATGCAAACTTACAGCAATGTTCTTTTTGATGCAAAAATGTGTTAGGCGCAGGAATTTCTGTATACGCGGTACAGGGCGAAGTTATAACAAGGGAAGTAACCCAGACCCGAATATTCGCGTTGGCTTGGACAAAAATGACGCGATATAATCAAAGCACTGAAAGCACAATATGAATCTGAATATGGCACGTTGTAGATATTTTACATAACGGAAATATTGATTTTTAGGCAACATTGTTTTTTCTTATTTTATGGCTGGATTGATCGATGACATCGTATATTTTTTGTATTACAAATTACAATGTTCCCTATATCAGCTGTCAGTTTGACTCCTGGGATATTATCTAATAACCAAAATAGTTGTCCGCAGACATCCTATGACGGTTGAACGCTATGTGGTCTCCAGGTTACATCATCATCATCATCATCATCATAAATGACAGTCCGTACTGAATCAGCAGTGAGGACAAGACAGCAGCAGTTACCTGTATTAAACGACTATAGCGCGCTGTGGAGATTTTAGTGGTATGGCATAACGATGGTATGGAGAATGCGGGAGAATCTGGTGGTATGGCGCATGTACGGGTATGGTGTGGGCGGGAGATTGGTGGTATGACTCTCGCAAGAGATTCTGGTTGTGTGACGTGCGCAGGAGACTCTGGTGGTAAAACGTGCGCGTAAAAGTTTGCTGGAGACTCTCGTGTTGTGACGTGCACATGGGGCTTTGGGAGACTAGTGGTTCGCATCAAAAAGTTAGTTTTATAAAAACGACCCCGAAGTACCAGGAACCTTAATTTTAATTACTATGGTTCCATGGTTGGACCAGTACTTCGTGCCTGTGGAGGTCATGAAAACCATTGTCCCCATCGTGGTTTTAACCAAAACAATGCAAGGTATACATTTATCATTATTGTATTTTATTTTGCAATACTTTCTGTAACAGAATGTTATAAGGCCTACATAAAAATGAATATACAGTTTATCGATAAGTGTCTCTTTATGTACATATGATTAGATCTGTTATAAAGCTATATACATAATCCTATGATATATCGTGTTTTACATAATAATTAGCATAAATTTACGAATTTTTTATGACGCCCGAAGGAGTTTTAGTGGTATGGCGCGTGCGGTAGACTCTGGTAGTATTGCGTATTTTTATTTAGGTGTTGTGACGCGCGCATTGGGCTCTAGTGTTAAGGCGTGCGGGCGCGGAAGACACAATAATGCTATGGCGCGCTGAGGAGATTATAATGGTATGGCGCGTGCTGAAGACTCTAGTAGTATTGCGTATTTTCATTTAGGTGGTGTGACGTGCGCATGATGCTCTGGTGGTATTGCGTGCAGGCTCGGGAGACACAATAATACTCCAACCAACATCCTATGACGGTTGAACGCTATGTGGTCTCCAGGTTACATCATCATCATCATCATCATCATCATAAATGACAGTCCGTACTGAATCAGCAGTGAGGACAAGACAGCAGCAGTTACCTGTATTAAACGACTATAGCGCGCTGTGGAGATTTTAGTGGTATGGCATAACGATGGTATGGAGAATGCGGGAGACTCTGGTGGTATGGCGCATGTACGGGTATGGTGTGGGCGGGAGATTGGTGGTATGACTCTCGCAAGAGATTCTGGTTGTGTGACGTGCGCAGGAGACTCTGGTGGTAAAACGTGCGCGTAAAAGTTTGCTGGAGACTCTCGTGTTGTGACGTGCACATGGGGCTTTGGGAGACTAGTGGTTCGCATCAAAAAGTTAGTTTTATAAAAACGACCCCGAAGTACCAGGAACCTTAATTTTAATTACTATGGTTCCATGGTTGGACCAGTACTTCGTGCCTGTGGAGGTCATGAAAACCATTGTCCCCATCGTGGTTTTAACCAAAACCTTCGGATTCGCTGGCTGGTACGTTTCCACTGAACCACGGAGCCCTTGTAATCAACTCTAAGGTGAAAACCATGCTGTATATATGTGATAAAATATACACTCATTTCTTTAAATTTGAAAATCTTGGTTTATTTACTTAATTAATGTTAATATTCATTCTACGTTTTAGGAACAAATTGAAGAGCTTGTAGTCTTCTTGAAACTCCTGGGAGATTGGAATATTTCCTCGGAAGACTTTCCGATGCTTCCCCGTGCCTCTACTGTCTCGCCAGGCGTAGTCAAGTACGTCGGCCATTCTAGTCACGCGCCTTACTTCCGCCTCGGATCTCAACAAGGCACGCCTCACGTGCACAGAACAACCATACATCACTGCATTGTCTACTTGTTGCTGAACAGTCACGTTGCCTAGCAACGCATTATCCCAAGACTTTCGCCTGAAGCCACTTGCTATTGTGAAGTACATAGCGAGTTTTCTTTTCTTTGGTCGAACTTGAACTGCAAACTCATAAATGGCTGTCACATTATACTTTTCGTCGAATATTTCCAGGGCTTTAAAACCTCTGTCACTGCGCTGTACGAACCATCGTTTCATGCGACCATGTGGTGTCTTGCAAATCACTAGTTGCCAAGGAGACCATCTGAGGTTACGTAAAGAGAATTTGGACCCATAGACCTCTTCTCTACGTGGATACAATCTATAGTTTGACATGCATTTCTGTAAGGAAACAATTCATGAAATCAGCTACATGTATATAAGTAAATTTATATTCTGGCTAGATTGCCATTGCACGTCACCTATACTTTATTGGCATCCTATTGAATGCCGAGGTTATACACCAGCCCTGCATCTACCCTTATTATAGGGCGCCGTGGTCCAGAGGTAATGTAACCAATTACGGATCCGAAGGTTGTGGGTTCGAAACCCGTTGGGGCCAAGGACTATGACCTTCCCATGCGCAAAGTACTGGTCCAACCCAGGAATCGTCGTGAGGGATTAGTATAAGTTGTAAGATATTGGTTCCGAATCGACGTAAAATAAATAGTCTAAACCCTTACTTTAGGTTAACACAAGGGGGAAGAAGTGTTTATTGTAATACTAGTGAAATAGAAGAATGACATTTTTTCATCCAATATAAAACTTACGAATTTTACTTAAATAGTTTGTACATTTAGACCGAGCAGATTAAGATAATTTTACTGATATAAATGAAGGTATATAATTGGTATATAATAAATCTTTGTGTGTGTGTATATATATATATATATATATATAACGAAAGATTAAAACAAGATGTTTTAATGGACGGCTTCTACCACTTTGACATTATAACTAATCTTTTTAATAGGTCTATGATTTAAATCAAAAGGAAGCAAATACAAATTAAGAAGCGCAAATTAAAATAATGGATGTATAAAAACTAGTATTTAAAACAAACAAAAAATTCCAAAAATTATAACTGCATTGTGTCACTTTTAGAACATTTATGTATTTTATTCTTTTTTATTCAATTATTAATTATCTTTTGATGAAGAAATTGAAACAAGATTTCAGAATGAAAATAAGAATAAGAAAAAGACAGAAACTATGTTAAAATTTAGGCTCAGGAACAGATGTGATTTAGTGGGTATTGAGGTTTGTGATTACAGGTAAATTCTAATGTCGAGTAATATGATCAGAGACATATAATCTATAATACGTCTCGATATGATTATCGATTATGTCAATTAATTTTGATAAAATATTCTCATATAAGTTCAATATTTCAAATCCTGTATAGATCGTAATTATGACATTTTTAAATATCTTAGGCAGTTTAGATTTTATTTTTATTTCATTGTTCTTATTCATGTTACAATTATAAACTAAATATATTAATTAAATGATTAAATGACGAGATTCGTACTTGTAATAATCCATATGCTAATCGCCAATCAAGGGAAATCGTATTCGACCATTTTAACAAGTTTGGAATCGTTTGTGGCCGGTTATCGAACTCTGTGCTAAAAAAATGAAAGCAATTTGACCAGAATAAGCGAAAACCATAGATACGAAAAGGTCAGGGGGTCGCGTGTGAATTTGTTATTGGCAATGACTCTTCAATGCATATTGGAATGCCTCTATTGAGCCAACATGCACTACATTTCCTGGGAGGTGTTTTCAATGTTCCACAGTTTCTACAGAGACCGAATTTTGGTATTGTTATTGATTGTAAGCTTATAGAACTGTGCAAGTAGCTCCCATGTGTGTGCGTTGCATATCTGGAAGATAATTGAATGGGTCACCAGCAGGAATTGAATTCAAACAAATGTAAAAGAAAAATAATGTTATTTTTCTAAAATAATGAGGTTTACTGCCCACATTAAAGATATTGAACATAAAACCAATCGATCATGGCTAAACAGATTAATTCATGAACTCTTCTAAATGGTAGTTTAATATGAAAAATAAAATAAACAAGAGGGCCATGATGGCCCTTAATCGCTCACCTGAGAAATATTGCTTTCAATGGTTTATAATATGAACATACTTAAAGTGGGACCAATTTTGACACAGGGCCATGATTAAAAACAAACTTTGGTAATGATCCACTAGACAATGCTGCATGCACAATGCCATATGGTTTCTACAAGGTTTTCCCTTTAAGCTTACTGATCTAGCTTTGAAATTAATGGAGCGTGTTCTAGACACCTTAACTCTTGACCTTGTGGTTTCTGAGAAGAAGATTTTCCTTTCTTCCTCTATATAAGCCTATGTAAAATCAAGTGACACCTGGGGCGGACCCAATTTGGACCCAAGGGCCATGATTTGAACAACTTTGGTAGAGATCCACTAGACAATGGTACAAGCCTTATATCTAAGCTCTAGGCCATGTGGTGTCTGAGAAGAAGATTTTTCTAGTTTTTCCCTATATAAACCTTTGTAAAATAAAATGACCCCTGGAGCGAGGGCAATTTTGACCCAGAGGTCATTATTTTAACAACTTTTGTAGTAGCCCACAAGACAATTCTACATACCAAATATCCAAGCTCTAAGCCTTGCAGTATTTCAGGAGATGATTTTTTCTATTTTTCCTATGTAAAATCAAGTGACCCCTAGGGCAGGGCCAATTTTCACCCAAGGTCCATGATTTGAACAACTTAAGTAGAGATCCACCAGACAATACTACATACCCAATATCTTAACACCAGGCCATGTGGTTTCTGATGAGAAGATTTTTCTAGGTTTTCCCTATAAAAGCCTATGTAAAATAAAGTGACCCCTGGGGCAAGGCAAATTTTGACCCAAGGGCCATGATTTGAACAATTTTTATAAAGGTTTATAAGACAATTCTACACGCTGGCCTTACAGTTTTGCAGGAGAAGATTTTCTAAGATTGCATTTTAAAATCTATTTTTAGCTCCTATGACCTACTTTTTCAACCAATCATAATAATTTGTACAATTTTGTTAGAGGACATCATAAGGATGATTCCTGTGAAATTTTGTCAAAATCCCTTCAGCGGATTAGGAGGAGATGTTTAATGGAAAAAGTTGACGCAAGACGCACGCACGCACGGACAGATGGACGGACGACAGACGCCGGACAAAAGGCAATCATAAAAGCTCACCATGAGCACGTTGTACTCAGGTGAGCTAATTATCTAAGCTCTAGGCCTTATGGATTCATAAAAGAAAATTTTAAGATTTTCCTATATAACTCTATGTAAAACAAGTAACCCCTGGTGCGGGGTCATTTATCACCATAGGGCTATGATTTGAACAATCTTGGTAATGAACCATTAGATGATGCTACATACCAAATATCTTAGCTCTAGGCCTTATGGTTTCATAGGAGAAGATTTTTAACGTTTTTCCTATATAAGTCTATGTAAAACAAGTGACCCCCGGGGCAGGGCCAATTCTAACCCCAGGGTCATAATTTGAACAACTTTGTAGAGATTCACTAGACAATGCTACACGCCAAATATCTTAGCTCTAGACCTTATTGTTTCATAGAAGAAGATTTTTAAAGTTTTTCACTATATAAACCTATGAAAAATAAAATGACCCCTGGGGCGGGGCCAATTTTGACCCCAGGGTCATGATCTGAAATTTTTTTGTAGATGTTCATAAGACAATTCTACATACCAATTATTAAAGCTCTAGGCCTTACAGTTTTGCGGGAGAAGATTTTCTAAGATTACAATTTAAAAATCTATTTTTAGCTCCTGTGACCTACTTATTCACCCAATCAAAATAATTTGAACAACTTTGATAGAGATCATGATAAGGATGATTCCTGTGAAGTTTGGTCAAAATCCATTTAGTGGTTTAGGAGGAGAAATTGTTTAAAGGAAAAGTTGACGCAAGACGCACGCACGGACGGACGGACGCCGGACAAAAGGCGATCACAAAAGCTCACCATGAGCACGTTGTGCTCAGGTGAGCTAAAAAGGTCGTATGTTTACGTCAGACTAGACAAAATACAAATATATCACTGTAAAAGCTCCATACAGGGAGCAAGGTTAAATCACAGATAAACAACTCTTTTTTGAAATTTCGCCCACAGGGCTTTATCAAAAATCATGAAGAAGTACAAAAGCATTACATTATTGCATTTTGACTAAAACAATATTGTTTTCATTGTTTTTATTGTTTAAGATATTGTTTCTAGTCAAAATGCAATAATGTAATGCTTTGAACTTCTTCATGATTTTTGATAAAGCCCTGTGGTCGAAAATTAAAAAAAAAGAGTTTTTATCTGTGATTTAACCTTGTTCCCTGTATGGAGCTTTTACAGTGATATATTTGTATCACAGATAAACTACTCTTTTTTTAATTTTCGCCCACAGGGCTTTATCAAAAATCATGAAGAAGTACAAAAGCATTACATTATTGCATTTTGACTAAAAACAATATCTTAAACAATAAAAACAATATTGTTTTTAGTGAAAAGGCAATAATGTAGTGGTTTTGTACTTCTTCATGATTTTTGATAAAGCCCTGTGGGCGAAAATTCAAAACAGAGTTGTTTATCTGTGAAAATACAAATAGATAGACCTTTTTGATACAGCTGAGTAATTTAGATCCTGGAGAAAACTATATTTTTTTTCTTGATTGTATTATCAGAGAGAGAGAAAGAGAGTCCGCTCATGAAATGTGTTACTGACTGCAATCTTAATCAGAATGCCAATGAATGTACATGTATACCTTTTTCGGCGACCATTTTGCATTGCGTCTTTTTGATAAAATTATTTTTGACCGCCGCACTGACATTTTGTTTTTCATAATGACGTCATTAACGTTGCATACAATTTTGCGTTTACAGCGGTAGAAATTGTAGAAATGATGACATTAACTATTTTCGACTTCTATTAGCACTCTGGCAATTATGATTAAATATCAGCCGAGGAGCCATATTAACCAGTTGTTAGAAGTTCCGATATGGCGGCTTGAATTATTTCTGTAAATAACCATGTTTTGATGCGTTGAAATATATTGGTAAATGTTTCTCTCAAAATAGAAAATACCGGTAAATAATTTTCTTCGCATCTTAAACCATGCATCAGAACAGGCTAAGAAAGAAAATACATTCATATTACTGAAACTAGATATGTTTGTTTGCCTGTTTATTCTCAGCTGAAGCTTTTTAAAACCACTGTTGTCCTTATTGATGACCAGTTAGGATCCCCCCTAGTCGAAATGGTAGAAAAAAGTATGTTATATGTGCCTAAGTGATATCAGGGTCTTTCTATACATAGGCCTATATGTATTAAGAGATCCTGTTGATACCAATTATGTAAATAAATTGATTAGAAATTCAGATTTATCTATAATAATCTTCAAATTATGTTTACCGCTATAGGAAAAGATATTTGGGATGCAAATAAACAGTCATGCCGAAGAATTGAAGGGGAGATAACTACGTGGAGATTGCCACTTCTTATGACCATCTAAGTTTTATAACTCTTGCTACTGTCACTTCAGATTGTTTCACTGTTATCTCCCTTACACTGCAATTTGAATGAAATGAAAAAAAAAAAAATTATCCATTTTTCTCTCTTAAAGTCTTATATATTTGCATTCTTACGTACATTTATTTTAAATAACGTTTTCAGCGAATTCAAACAGCTTCCTGAAAATGTTTTTTTATTCTATCATTAGTATCATTATCAGTGTTTATTTTTTTGAACACCATATGCCATCTCTCGAGGTATCAACTCAATTTTCTATGATGTTACTCTTTCACGAATCATCATCATCATCATCATCATCATCATCATCATCATCAACAACAACAACAACAACAACAACATTTGTTATTATGATTATTACTAAGCGGGTAATGATTTTAAATGAAATATTATTACTGACGACCGTTATACCCGCACCCACCCCATCAATGACATCCCACTTAAAGGAGACGGTGGTGACAGCCGGCTGCTGTGATGGATTCTAATTATCACGTCCCGGGGCCTGACGTGACCGGCAGGAGGGTAGGCAGGTATGGCTGGCATGCGGTAACATGTGGATTTACTTGTCCCACAGACGTCATGCGATAGGACTCGTTATCTAGAGAACCAGGAAGATGAATTATATATATACGCAAGAACTATGGGGGTCTCTACAATATTATTTTTTAAAGAAATTTATATTGTATTTGAACGCATTATCATATATTTATTTTTGGTTTCGATTTCTACTTTCTGTAACGGTTTTAAGCATTTAAGACCCACCTTTCACTAGCAAGTTACCCTCACCAATTTGTTAAATCTATATCACAGACTTTGACTGAAAAATAAAATTAAGTGAGGTTCAACTTAGTCTACTAATATGTCATTATAAATAATTATACACATGTATGAATATTGAAACTAGTATAGGGTCTCCTGAAGTAAATAAAAGGGTTCCGGGCTTGAAAAATCGAAACCCTCCGGTCGGTGCTCAGTTAAAGATCTCAGTAAATAAGCAGTATCACAGAAGTTACGGCTTATCCCATTACTCCTGAAGTTTATACCTTTTTTTTTTTTATAAAATATGCTATTATATCGTGAGAAGCTATTTACCGAGAACCCTGCCTGTTTCGTGGTAAAGTCCAAGTGTGGGGAAACTGACAGAAAACAAAAGCTATTATATTTTTAACTTTCACCGAATATCTTTTTATAGATATTTCTTGTTTTATTTTCTACATTGGTCATGAGGGACTTGGGTTCTTAAAAAAAACACACACACAAAAAAACAACCGAGCCTGAATTTAACAACTGCCCCGTATTTTCGAAAATAAAAATGGCACATTATCATGATTTTTATACTCAGACTTAAGCTAAATAGGGATTTGAGAACATTACTTAGCTTTTAGCCAGAGATCGTACTCAAGTATTTTCGAGTATTATAAATGTCCATCTGGTATGCAGATATATCGTAAGTATATGTATACGCTGCTTGTTAATAGAGGTGTCCGTTAGATGACGGGAGAACAATGACAACACCGGGATGATACCTACACGTGACGTCAAGAGCGTGTGACGTATACGGATAAATTGCAATCTATTAACTCATATACACAAGTACGGCGGAGAAAGTATCATTAAACTGTCAAAGATTTCACATGGCAATGGCCCAATGACTTTGAAACTGCTTCATGTATAAAACTTCGACATTCCACGCGACATTTTTTTACAAATGGTATAAAAAGTAGGACATGAAACATGCACCAGTATATCGCTGAAATATGCCTTATTATATTTCCAAATAATCTAAAATCTAATACGAAAATAAATATTAGACGATAACCCAAAGTGAATCCTAGAGTATATAAATTCATCCTAAAAGTTATATGTAACATGTTAAAGAAAATATGTGATGGTTATACGAAACCGGAAACAGCTGTATAAGTATACTGTCATATGATAAAAAAAAATATTAAACGAGTTCAAGACATTGTAAAAGCGAGCCCCTTGCGTTTTTTTTTTAATTTTTGGACTCGTTTTATAAAAACGTAATATAACATGATGCAATATACTTTTATAACAGGTGAGAAATCTGCTCTGGCGATATGTACAAGTTCCTGCGGACGTTGGTCTTATAAAATTGATCGTTTTTTTAGACAAAAGCTACGATTGTTCGCTTTTCCTGTGGGTGTAACTGATACGGGGCCTCCATTTGCTTGTATTGTCAACATAACCCCAGTCTTATGACAATTACGAAACACCATTCCGTATATTATTGCGAAATCCGCACAAGAATTTGCTTTTAAGGGCTGCGTAAATCAACATTTTTAAAATTATTATCAGGTCGAGAGATATCACAACCTAAAACAAAGCTGGGTTTATTATAAAAGTTATTGTAAATATGTAGATAATGTATATTCTAAAATCATCTAAAAAAGTAACTTTGCTTCTAGGCTCGTAAAATAACAGTATTTAGAAGAAAAAGTATGTGATAATTATTTCTTGACTCACCTAATATTTTTATGAACAATGTAGAATGCACAATGAATATTCTTTCACACTATCATTTATGAAAATATACTACAAAAAAGTGTTTATACACGTCATGTACCGGTATATATCTTAGCTTGGAAAATCGACCTATATTATAAATTAGTGATTATTTTAAGACAATGAAATTACTGATTTTTTAATCATATGGAATTAGACCGCAGGTGCTGGGCATCAATGCATATGTTTCTATTACTCTTTTTCATCTATAAAATTTTGTCGGTTTATCAACGAAATCAAAATCACCCTTTTTACGATAAATAAGAACTTCGATTGTGTATCTGAAATATTGGAACTCTAAAAAATGAAATGGTTGTTCCAGTATATTATTTCTCAATATGGTAATAAATAGTGGGGCTAGGTTCTTGGTCGAAATAACGCTCTTCCACCTACCACCCAAAGATTTCTGCTATTAAGAATTCTGACTTTTCATAGCCGAAAAATATATTTCAAAATATAAAAATGGCTCCCGGCAAGCGAACCCACAAACAACAACAATAGACATGGAAGATTGAAATATCGGTGGTTTAGGGTATGTAATGTATGCATATTTGTGGGATTTCTTACCGTTCAGGACATAACAAGCTGTCGCACAAGAGGGGAGAGGGTTTACCTGATGACGTCAATACGGTGGAGACATCAATCTGCTTAGTCATGATTCGATTTGTTTACCTTTTGAGGACTTATAGTTGTACTTAGGGGGGCATTCTATAAATAGAATTCAATGCAACTGATTTGCTAAAACGGGTACGCTAAAATGAAGTAGTTAATACATTAAATAAACCAGATAATAAGTGTGTGTGTGTGTGTGTGTGTGTGTGTGTGTGAGGACCTTGTACATGTAATCCTTAATTAAAATACTGAGACATGCTCAACATTTAATTAACAATTTTGGGTCTGCCTATATACCTTGTATATTAAAAAGGAACAGAACTGGTGCATATATCGTGACGTAGTGTCCAATGACAGTTGTGAATCAACGGATGTACATTTTGTATCAAATATGTATAAGCTTTATTTTCCCCAAATTTAATTGCCTTCCATAAGCGCCAAACAATCCAATACTTGGGTCGGTTGTTATAGTCACTTTATGTACAACAAAAAATATATTATCGATTAAAAATGATTAATTTGTTTGATCAAACTTTTAAACATTGATCAACTTTAAACAGCCATTAAAACGAAGCCGCGTTAAAATTGACCAGACATTATTGTCAGTGTCGATACGACTAGCTGGTTGGACATGGAACAGGAAAACAAAAAATAACTAAATACCACTGCATGGTTCTTAATTCATAGGGTTTGCAATTTGTATTTTCGCATGTATACCGGGTGTATGACATTTTTCTAAAGAGCATTAAAAACGCCTACCATTCCGGGGTGGGGTTTCAGTTTTTAGCTTTAAATATTGATCAATCATCCACTAATTGACTTATTTTTAGTGTGCATCGTCGCTGCGACAGTATTTCAGTCATATAACTACCCTCGACCGCATTGATCGAGGCACCCGGGCAAAACCACCAATCTACTGCAGGCCATCAGAAAAATTCAGAAGACTTTGTCGGGATTCAAACCCACAGCGGTGAGGGTCTAAACGATACAAAGTCTGTGAATTTACCCGCTCAATCGTCCATTTAAAAATTGCCTTAGATGGATGGATGGGAAGTAGGAATGGGAATTCTGTCAAAATACTATACATTTATTTACAGCCATATCCTATAATTATTTCCTTGTCTGTGTCGGAAGCAGCGTTCGTACGACTGTCAACTTGTTATTACGTCAGCCCGAAAAAGAAAAAAAAAACTAGTAATACTGTAAGTGTACTAGCCCGGGGCTTTTGTTTCAAGACGGCATGGTGACAGGTAGTAAAACAAATAATTATGTGAACAGTGAAACTTGTCATCTAACACATGTTCGCAATGTCAGGTTATGCAATTCTTATAGTTATCCTTATGGAAATATTTCGATATTATCAGGCTCAATTCCATCAACCATATGGTTCTACTTAGCGTTAAGTAGGCTAATTCCTAATTAAATACATTCTTAAGGGAGAATTTCACCAACTTTGTTTCTCTCATGAAAATACCCAAATATTCATTTCTTGACAAGTATTGTTAGTAATGACGGTTAGTAATGTGTACATGAATATGGGGATTATTTATTGATTAATCGCAATATCGCTGACCAATTTCGCAGCGTAAAAATCCGAATCATCCCAAAATGTACTTCGCTTCTGGTCCAGGTTGTTGTCCTTTTGTCGGATTCGCAAATATTTCAAACAAATAAACAGACATAGGCAGACAAGTTTCAAGCTATTTTTGTATATTTCGATAGAGAAATATATATTTTATTGATTCCATATGTAAATTACATAGATTTATTCGAATGATTTGAACAACAACAACAACAACAACAACCAAAAAAAAAAAAAAAAAACACACACACACAAAAACGAGCGAGTCGACCCCGAAATGGTGTCCACCCTTGTTAATATTTATGTAAACAGTGGAATTTTTTAATCAAACAGGCGCAAGTCCCTGTGGGCAGACAGACGTACAGATCCCAAAAAGTACCGGACCTTGTACGTAGCGTTAAGAAAGAAAGAGGTTAAATTTTCAGGCCATAGTTTTCCGCCTCTTAATTAATCAAGCATTGGATCTTTTTTTTGTAGAAGAGCACTTAAATCACTTGCCGTGCCAAGTGTATTTTGAAAACGTGCCAATGTTTTACGTACAAACAATGTTGCGAAATATAGAACATGACGAATGGTCTATTTTTAAATGAAGGGAAATTGCGCATGATCTCAGTCGGGTATTTCCGAACACATTGGGGGCTGTGAATCTCAGGCAATCTTGTCTTTGTCCTATTTATTTGTTTCAACACAAAAGTTTTTCGAACCCCGGTCGGTCTGTTTCAACAAATGTAATTTGAGATTTAATGAACGTGACCTGATATGAACACTGTTAAGGTGTGACCCACAGTCGGTTTATAACTTAGTTGTACTACACATATGTAACACAGTGTGAAGTGTTTTGTACCTGGCCACCTGCATATATGAAACTGAAACTTGTTATTATCTAGGTCTCAATAAAGCTGCCTAGTTTAACGGTTTAATTGATAGTTCTAAGAATACATCTTGATACACATGTAGATCTAAATATGTAAATAACGTAGTGTTATTTGTCTGTTATATTATTCATTCTAATTATCTATCGGCAAGGTCAAATCCAAATGTTTACGATCTGTACACCTGTTAGTTACACGTTTATGGCATAGACATTATACTTTATTGTGTCCATGTTCTGGGAATGCAACCAGCTCCTTTGGTGCGATATGGGTCGGTGTGACAGTAAAAGTTATGATGTATATGGACTGACATGATCTAGTCTAAAATGAATAGACCTACGTTTCGATCCTCTTTATGCACATTCAACTTTACTTCACGAAACTTGTAAGTACTCCAATTTCAAACTTGTAGAGAAGATATATTTTCCAAAACATACGCCCAGTAAATATTAAAATGTGCATTGGCTCAGTCTGTTGTCTGCTTGAATAATTTTGACTCGTAATCAACTCTGTGAAACCAATTTTCGTTGAAAGCTATAGAAAACCAAAAATCTGTTATTTTGAATACACTATCTATGACAAAACTTTAGTCGGAGTACATATAAGTTCGTCTAGTATATATATTCCTGATCAGGAGATATAACATCAGTTGAACCATGTAGATGTGCATAGATCTATGTACATGTCGCTTGGTTCCCGCCTAGGGACGTGGCACTTCATCAACTTGTTGATCAAACGAAACATGTCTATATATTTAATTACATCGTGTTTGAAATATGATAGATATTCATTAACACCGTCTTAGTGAACGTATGGACCTTTGGTTATACGTTTTAAAACGGACATATACATACATCGATTGTTGGCCAGTAATATTAAATGTAATTTATCAATTTAAAGTATATGATACTCGTATACGTTGAATGTAATTAAAGTGATCCGCATGCTGGATAGGAACAGGTTTTGAAAACGTTTATCTAAATGTGGTCACACTTACTGGTCTAGACTGTAAATATATTTGTCAAACAACAATAGCTGGATTTGACTTTTGGTCCCATCCTGCTTCCTAACAAGTCTGAATTAAATGTGGACCTATAATTGAGTTATGTAGTACAACATACATGTTCAGGGTCATTTGTGACATTGTGTGTGTGTTTTTTTTTTATCTTTCGGCAAGCCAATTTGTACTTTGAACCAAAGGGGTTTCTCACGATTTTTTTTTACGTCCCATATATATACATATGTATTATATATTGCTTTGAACAGGACTTCTTCCAGGACAAACGCAAGTCCAAAGGTTGTAAAAGTTAAATTAACAGCCTGTAGCGATAGCTTGCGATTTCAGTGTTACCAAAAGAAACCCATTTACGTATGGGTTAAAAGAGACACTCTAATTTAAGACCGTTGAATAAAAAAAAAAAGTTACCAGATGAGACTTCTGTCATGGTTTTAATTCTTGAATCTAGTGTGTCTGTATTTTGGACACAAACTAAGAAAGTGTACATTTTTAAAGTACGATTCTTCTTCTGTGTCAGTGACTATAAATATATACTAAATGGAATAAGCAAATGTTTTGTTGTTTTTTTCAATTCATTTACTGTAGAAGTTCACATTTTAGAATCCCTGTCCGGGTCTAGAATTCAGGGGGGCAAATTAGGACGTTGAGAGGTGTGACACTTATCATTGCTAGGGCACTGGTGTATGGTGATCAGTCTGATCTTGCTTGAATATCAACATCTTTACTTAGTGCTAGAATTGTGATGAATGTACCTGAAATATTTTAAATTAGGTAAGAGCATATTCCACTTTCAGTGTCTAACCTTATTGTCAACAATTAAAATACTGTTATTTAGGTGTTTTTGTTAATATAAAATTGAAAAAAATTATGTTCCTAAGAGTTACTTTTGGTGGAATCATGGGCTGATTGTATACTGGTAGCATAGTTAATAACTGTGGAAGCTCTTTCAAATTAAAATGATATAATATTTACCACTAAAATATTCCATTTTAAAATAAAAGCCAAATCAGACTGAAAGAAGATTCCATTCATAAACAGTGTTTTTCTTTTTCAACTCAGTTACCTGTGAACAGTATAAAACCTGACCAGACTGCTTGTCATTTTCAACCCTTTATCTCATGAATATTCATGTACAAATTCATGACCTTATGAATATTGTTTAAAAAAACTTAGCTTATTCTACAGTATTTTTTATTGTTGGTGAGTCTGTCATTTAATCTTTGTCTTTTGGGTTATGATTTTAAAAGAAATTTGATACTATCATTACCCATCAGGTGTCTGGAGAAGTAAGAGTTCTTAAATTGTATGTGTCATTCAAATTAGCTTATTTTTCAAAGCTCAAAATACATGTTATTTGTATTTAACTTTTGTAACACCCGCAAATTTTTTTTTTCATGCATATAACTATGGTGACTTATTACAGTATAAAAAAATTGTTGGCCATAAGCTTATTTATTTACATGTCCATATAATTCACAATATGAAAATTTATATATTACCATGACCTTATAATGTGTATATGGTATGCGATAAACTGTTGAAAGGGTTTGATACAAATATTGGTGCTATACATTCTTTTAGCAATTAACCCTTTCCCTCATAAATACTCATTTTGACGCCCTCAATAGGTATCACACAAAGCCTGATCTGCAGAAAGCCAAACTCAAACCTTACCAAATTTAATTGTAAAATCCTCATTTCCAGACCACTGAGGAGCAGCGAACAGCATAAAACCTGATCAGCCTGCGAGTTACTCGCAGGCTGATCTGGTTTTATGCTGTTCGCATAGGTCTTTTCATGGTATCCTCTATGAGGGAAAGGGTTAAGGATCAGTTTAAAAATCTCTTTTGATGTATTGACCTATTCAAAATAATATATACCTTTTGCTATTTATTTGTGAACTCAAGTTCCAGTCCTTTCTCTCTCCCTCATTCTCTACCTCACACAAGGGTGATACTTGCAAATGAAATTCAAATTACATGGTTTAGATCTTATCCTTCATTATCGGCAAGATGGTCATTTTCAGCAAACCAGAAAGTCTGCTTTACTGTATATTTGCAAAATATTTGAACTACAAAACCTATGCTTATTTATCAGAATTGTCTCTTACCAATTTCTTTAGACCTATTTTTTTTAATTAGATTGTTTACTGTAAAAGATTTAGGTCAAACCCCTACTGAGTTCATTTATATGATTTGTACAAAATTATGTTTTATGTGTGTTTATGTATTAATGCATTTAGTTAAAAAAGATTTGCTGCTGTTCATACCAGTTTCATGACTTGGTACACCTCTAATTGAGATATCAGGATTATCTCCCTTGCACTTCTGGTTTTCAGCATTTTGAAACATCATTGTATTGATTTGTGGATTAGAGTACAAAATAATTCATTAAAATTATTTCAGATATAGAAATGAGTTTCAGGTAATTAAATAAATATCTGACAGATAATAATTATGGGCCTACAGAAGACCTTTATATGACTATAATAACTCTCTTATCATCTCATACAGTATCATACAAATAAATAATAAGACAGAAATTTTATTCAAGTGTTTTCTTTTATTTTTTCTTAAAAATTCAATTAATAAATAATCAAAACAATTCAATAACAACATATATAAACATAAGCACCTAGCACTCATGGTATAAATGAATCTGTAATGAGAAAATGATGATGAGATGAATGAATATGCCAACATTTATACATGTAAAGCTGCTGTTGCTACCCATAACTTGGGCAAAATCACGACTTCAAATATGAAATCACTTTTCAAATATAACCATAATATACATACATTAATCCAGCAACAGAATATCATGCAGATTGCTGCAATATTTTGAACATGATATTGTTACAAAAACTGAGGTATAAAAATCATAGAATTAATTACAACATAGCATTACAAAAGTTTCAAATTTTAACATATCACCGATGTGAAGCTTTTTTGCCATACAAAATACAAGATACAGTTGTGTCAAAACTTGCTTACATCATAACACATTTGATAGTCCAGATCTATAGCCATTTCCCAAAATCCAGTTTAATAAAAGATGTCTTTATTTACACTAAAATGAGATATTTTGTGACATCATAATTTGACAACCGCTATTAGCATGTTCAATGATTGTTTTCTTTAACTGACAAACTTCTTCTCTAAGTTTTGAAGCCTGTGATGACAGTTCACTATTTTGTCCCTTGAGATCCGACACTTTCTCTTCCAGGCGTGCTATTCTTTCTAGTTTTCGGGTTCTACACTTTCTTGCAGCAACACGGTTCCTGGCACGCTTTCTTTCCAGTTTAATAACTTCCTGATTAGCCATGTTTATTGGGGAGGGAGGTGGTGAGTTCAGTCCACATGGCACCGTCTGTGGCTCTTCCTTCACTTGCACCATTGATTGCATACCACCATTGAGAACAGATTTTGACGATAGTCCATTTTGAATTAATCCACTAGGAAAAGAAGAACTTGTAAATATTTTCTTGGTAGCATCAATCGCTTCTGCACTAGATACCACGGTTTCTGGAATACCTGATGTTGGTTGAGAGTGTAACTCGGCCAATGCTGCCACAAAACCCTGAGCATACGCCTCTTGTTCGTCCGTGACAAACTTTGGAAAAAGTATTTGTGTTGGGGTCGGGGTGGTTGTCACCATCCCATTCGCCTGAATGATCATTTTCTCCAATTCCGGTGAGGCAAGTTTAAGCATATTTAAATCCGGTGACTGAAGAAGAGCTGTTTGTATCTTCTGTTTTTTAGAATTGGAAATCCCACTCGGACCATTAAAGTCCAATGTCATGGCACGTTTCATACTGTTAAGTTTACTTCCGAACGAGTTGTCCGAACCCGCGCCGTCGTCGTTGTACAATGTCGTTTCCATTGTGCGGTGTTTGAATTTAGAAGCCACTTTTTCAGCTGAGTTTTTCCTCAAAGCACATGTATTTTACCTCCGTATTTCGGTTAGAGCTGACTCACAGTGTTTTCTGGTTTTCAGTGTCAGTTCTGAAAACTATTTTCACTCCGATGAGTAAGATTCAGACAATGACTCACGATGGGTTCTCTCCTCTAGTTGTGATATCTTTGTATGCAGAGCGTAGACTAACTGAAATACAGTGAGGGTCCACGATTTATACAAAATGACTCACGTAGCTTAAAATAGAATGACATCATATTCCGTAAATTTCATTGGATAAATGAAACATCAATTATCACATGACCACAAACACATAGTTTGATTCGTTTGTTGTTATAGAAATACTTATGAATTGTGGGATATATAATTTTCCAAATAAGGAAAATCTAAATTTGTTTCTGACGTCAATTGTACTATTTTTATATTCTTGGAATTTCGTTTTACGGAAACGAGGCGTCAATGGAGTCAGACGAACCGTGAAATGTAACAATCCGACTTGTTTTACTCCTCATTTTACAAACAGATCTAGTAATATTGTTTAAGTCATAAGATAATTTTATCATGCGAACTGCCAAAAAGTTTCATCTGAGTAAAAGATAATGATGTGAAAAACAAGTGGATAAAAAATATAAAAAACAACCAAAGTGATGGTGTAGGGAGTGATAGGGGCGCCATATGGGTAAAATATTGGTCCAAATCAACGGCTAATTTCTTTGCTGTTAATGTTATTGAATCGTTTTTCTTCAATATGAAAGATAAATTGAATAACGTAACGTTAGTGTGAGTTCGTTTTTCTCTGTGGAATATGAACATATTGATTGACGATAAAAACCTAGCATTTATCCCAATCGCAAAACTTAGGTACATGATACTTGTTAGAAGCACAGCTAGTCCGAGCATTCAGCTTATTGATCAGCCTTCATTTTTAATATAAAAGATCTATATATTATCTAAGTCGTTGCCATACATTTTTTTTTATTATATTTCAAATCAGTTAACCATGTTTTGTCAATATTTAAATGTGTCGAAATAAATCAACATAACAGTTGGATATGAAGGGATTCCGCTATTTCTAAATTTAGAATAAATTGTATGTAAACGTGACTATGAGTCATGCTGGCTAGTAGGATTTATGTAGGCGGAAAAAATCACATGATACGTTATGAGGTTTAAATGGGAGAGGTTCAGTAAGGGTATTATAGTAGACGAGTAAATAGACCTGGACAATATCTATTAAGATATCTTTTAAATCTTTCTGCATGGATGATCTTGTCATGGGATTATGTAAATGAACATTGGGTGGTGAGAAGACTAGATTTGCTGTATCATTCAAGTCTTGTGTAAATATTGGGTATGTTATAGATGACAGTTATAGCTTGAATTTCTATTAGGGTGCGGCGTTGTAGCTCTATTAAATAAAAAACAAAACAAAAAAAATACAGTTTTTCAAACATGCAAAAAAGTAACCTGCACTAACCAGGTGATAAAAATAAACAAGTACAACTACATTTAGACTCAAACATGGGACACAATTTGAAATCCTATCAAAATATAGGAAATATAGTAAAAAAAAACAAGCTATATTATAAGCTATAAATATTCATAGAAATTCCAACACATAAGCATACAGAGTTGATTCTACCCAGCATGTTATTTGTGATGATTATACATATGTATGTATTATGAATAGCATATTGAGTACCGAGTCCTTCAATGCCATCATGATACTATTACCAGTGAATACTTGGGTACCCATGCAGATGTAGTCATTGCATCAAAAATTATCTAACACCGTAACAATTTAAGCCATTTAGGTTGTTAATTTTAACAAAGCACTTTTAAAGATACAGACTTCATACACCCAAAATACGTCTATCTTGAACACATATGTGAATTAAAACACATCAGAGAGTAGAATAATGCTAAATCATTTGAAAAATTGGCTATTTATGTGTATATAATTTATGTTATAAAGAAATACATGAGGTATCATGATAGAAATGGCTGACATTGTGAAATGGGTAATAATTTTGTACAAGGGTACTTGCAATTTTCTACCTGACCTATGGGTACCTTGGTACTCATTTTAGCCTTCGTTAGTCTCTCATTGACATATTGGTCACATACTTATAGGCCAGTACATACTCCCATGCCAAATTGGAATTCAGGATTGAGAGAAAATGATCTGATTTAAAAAGGGACATGTACCAGAGTTTGAACTACATATTTACCAGTGATGAACTATTTGATCATTGTTATATTGGTAACAATCACTTACCCAAGCATTTTAGCTCACCAGAGCACTGAATATGCTCAGGGTGAGCTATTCTGACCACCCTCTTTTAATCATCTATTGTCTAGCTGTTTTATGGTGGCAACAATATGCTTTAATAGACATCTCTGAAACCACTGGTCAGAAATTGATGAAATTAAAGCGACATGCATGATCCTTGGGTGGCCCTTCACTAAAATTGTAAAAAAAAAAAAAAAAAAATTATGATCATGCAGAATTATGTTTGCCATATGGCTGCAATCATAATTTTACTTAATTAAACAATTTGAAAATCTTCTCTGAAACAAATGGTCAGAATTTAATATCATTCGACAGAAATGGTCACCTTAGTTGTGGCGCCTTATCATAATTACTGAAATAAAGTTGATCCCTTGAAAAAATGTGGCCCCCAGTGGGGTCAGCTAGTTTCCTGATATACACTATAAAGAAACCAATGGTCAGAATTTAATTTCAGTGGGCACAAATGGTCATCTTATGGCACTTTTGTTAAACTGAGTTGATTCTTTGAAAAATGAGGCCCTTAAGGAGTTGGCTAGTTTCATATACTCTATACCGGTACCGTAAATATATGGAAAACTTTAAAATTCTTCTCCAGAGGCCTCCAGATGGTAGGCTATTTTCTTATGTAACCTGTACAGAAACTTGAGAAAATTTGAATCTGGTTGCTGCTGAGTTCAAGTGACCTGTGTAGTTTTAATTATTCTTATGGTACTCTGGTTAGCAATCTAAGGCCACCATAGGCCCTCCTGTTTTCAAAGGTTAGCAATCTAGGGCCACCATAGGCCCTCCTGTTTTCAAACTTCAATGTCAGAGGTGGTAACAGATTGTAGAACGATCCTGCTGTTCACCATAACAATCTCAGTTATATAATTTCAGGATACATTTACGTAATTATAATTTATTTACATATGACATATGCAGTTGTCAGATGTGACTTCCTGATGAATTATGTTTATTACATGCAAACTTAACAGTTAATTTATTATTATCCTCAAAATATATCTTTTACATTCTAAAATTACCTGTAATGGCAACATTTTGAGATAGGTTATGTTGTGATTGTTATACTGGTCCCTCATGATATGGTGCCTTATCTTGGAATCCAAACTGTTTGACAATTTAGATCCGTTTCTGTTAGAAAGTAAAAGAAAGTGTTTTCAAAGCAGTTGACCTGTGAAAAGCAGCAAATTATCAACCTTCTAGAATGAAATTGGTTCAACTGATTAAATCAATTTTGAATTTCAAATTTTGAGATTGTTTCATTACAGCTTTTTTAACTGATTCCTTATTCACCCCACTTTCAAGCATGTGGATCCTAGGTTAAATTCTGCCGGACTAAGTTCAGTTCTACCATAAGTTGCATTACGCAAGCGACTTAATCCTTATCTAGATAGCATTAGGAGCACAATACTTCAACTTTCCTTCATTGTTTAGTTTATATTAACTCTAGTACAGTTAAAATCCCAGTATCTTATAAATGTTTGAGCTAAATCCGAATGAACCTACAACGTTATGCCTCTGTGTGAATTTCATCCCTGAAAAACCTTGAGAAATGCCTAATTTACAGGAAAGGTTCTGTTAGAAAAATTTCAAGTTGTGGCTGTCTTGTCCTATATTTAGCTCAAAACAACGTCAGCATAAAATTAACATACAAGGGTTTTTTCAGAAGTCCATGGATTTTCTTCATATCTCCTCTGCTACGATGTATCAAGATTAATTCAATCTATAGCAAAAGTCCATGAACTTCTGAAACACCCCATGTACATCGAGACATTTGTGAGTTTACAGAACAGTGTGTTTCAGAACATGCACTGTCCATTTTTCTCACTATATTGCAGTCTGAACAACTAAGGACTCTGGGGGATTTCCCGTATTCTTTCATTAAATAGTTCATCATGTGGGCTTCATTAGATATTCAGAGATTAATCAAGCATCATTTGAGGGTTTGCTATTTTTGAATTTTGAAAAACATATTTTTCTCTTGCTAATTCTAAGGTAAAACACACTGGGGCTTTAATCTGTATTTTACTCGTATACATTTATCTAGGTGAACAGTTGTAAAATTTGGGCCAGGAGATAACATTTAAGATTTTGTTTTGGCTAAATTACATTGTACCATCTAAAAAATCTCGGCCAATCCAAGTTGCAAGACATATCAATCAGAATGATGGAATTTAATTGATACAAAATAACAAACAGTTTCTATGTTTTTAAGTGTCATGAACACATGTCAAGGTCTTAATCTTTTTGCACCATGCTTCAACATCATCATTGATTTTTTCCCCATATCCTCTGGCACATTGTAAAATACTTTGCATCGAAATCATTCCATATTAGCATATTCTATATAATGTGAAAGAAATTTTTGGACTTGGGAGAGGGAGATTAAATGGTATGTACTACTGTGCAACTCTACAAGTCAGTTAAAAAAAGTTTCTTGATTCTGTTAACAAAGACACATACATAATGAGCTTAAAAAACATAATTTTAACTGCATTCAGTTGGTAATCATTTGTCTCAGAGAGCATCAGATTTACAGTTATTTTCCCTCTTTTTTTTTGAGGTTAAATAATATAACTTGTTCATTCTATTTGTTAAATGTAAGGAGATAATTGAAGGGAGAAACTTCTTTGTATTGTGTCCTTACAAAGGCAATATTCTGAACTGAATCAATATAGCTGATAGGGACTGTCAGTTTATGACTGCCCTTAACGGCTGTATGATGCACAGTGGCGTGCTGATGCAATCTGTCTGGTTTTGCTGCATGTCTAGTGCCAGTCAGGGCTTAACAGAGCCGTAATGTTGCTGGAGGGATGCCAAGTTGATTGTCTTCCTAATTGATTCTCAAGATGAATGAAGTTTAAATTGCACATGTATCTGCCATGTAGTGATACTGTGGGTGGGCAGGGCATGACACATTTCATGTTGTATTGATCAGATTGATACCTATTTGGTAAGTCTTGTTGAACAGGTAAAGGATGACGGGAAAATTAAGAGATAGGCTAGTGAAATAAATCCAATTTTTTTTAAAAATTTTATCTGCATGTCATAAAGTCTGTAATCTAGATACAGTCATGTGGCTGAGCGACATTTGTAACTGTCTGCAGTATATGACCTTAGATCCTTCTGTTGTCTTGAAAACGGACCAGAAAGATTTAGACATTACACAATATTACCAACTGTATTGATGGGCTAATAAAAATAGGTTCTGTGTACTTGTATCAACAGCTCCAGAAAACCTAGGATTTTAACAATTCCCTCTATATAAGCCATATACTGTGAAAGTGATGGAGATTTTATTTGTTTTCTATCATTTTTGATGTGAAACATTTTCCTTGAAACATATATGATACACATACCAGGTTTATATGCACAAGGGATAGGTTCCTCAAGTACAGGCTTTAGGCTGTGTGCTGTAGCGACCATATTGCGTTATCTCAACTATCCTGATCCTGAGCATTTCACCCTGTAGCAGTAAGCAAAATACTTGGCTATCGCTCAGCTTGGGTTTTTGTTTGTTTGTTTAAACAGGTATAAGACTTGGGTTATGAAAATGCCTTAGCTTTACACACCTGTTAAATACATGCCAAGAAAATAGTAGTATTTTTTTCACTCTTTATAATGAAAGAATGACTGGAATGAAGGGAGTTGTATGTTTTAATAAAGTGTAGCAGTAGGCCTGGTGTATCTCTATTGATCATAATACAGTACTACTTAAAGTAGAAAGAGGAGTGCCCTATTGATACAGCTGTCAAGATCTACCCATTCAAAACACTCAATTCATTGGCCTGTTTACTTGGTTTTAAATGATTATTAAATGTGTGTCACAATATTGACACTATATTTTGTACCCTTTCTCTAATTATTGTTGGGTGTGCAATTTATGTTAATTAACATTTTCTAAATATAACACAAAGTAATTTAAAGTAAATTAACTGTTAAACTTGTTCTAAGTTGTAGCTCTCAACCTGCATGGGAAATCTTACTTTACACTGCAACAATATTGAAGGTCACTAGATTTGTATGTAACCACATACATGCAGGCATTGATGGTTCATTTGTGCTTTCTTTTGAGTGATGAATACAAAAACAGTTTTTAAGTAATTGTTCTTATGCCAGATGCATCATCCTGCACGGCATTACACCTTACAAAACGTGTATCCTGACACTAGGCCAATGCATGATTCCATGTTTACTGTAGGTAAATCTTGGCAAAAGCAGTAGATAGCATGTACATTGAAAGCTGCCTTTCAATACTGTTTAATATATTACTGCTCTTTGGCACTTTTGTCTTTTTGACCCAAGCCTTTTTCTTGTTATCTAATGTCACAGTGGTCAATGGTC
>CM037782.1:31758009-31808009 GCA_021229015.1 Solen grandis | reverse complement strand
ACTGTTCATCCTCTTCATTAATGATATAATTAATGATATTGATTTAAATGACATGTTGAATCAAGATCTCGGATTATTGTCAATGTACTTAATATTGTTTGCTGATGATATTATATTATTTACAACGAATCCTGTAACTTTTCAGGCACAAATTGATAATATTTGTAAGTACATGTATTCAGAAAAATGGGGTCTTAAAATTAATGTTGATTAGACAAAAAATTGTATCTTTGAAAGACGGAAAAGTAATTTTAGCATTGATTTCTTCATTAACGAAGATAAGATTGAAATTATTGACAGTTTTATTTACTTGGGTGTTAAATTTACATACACAGGTCATCTTAAAGGCGCAGTTAAAACATTATCGGATCAAGCCCTCAGGGCATATCAGAATTGACTTTCACTTTTTTCACTTTTCTGTATTATATGATAGCTGTTTAATATAGTTATGTACTACTCTCCTATTTATATTCATGTTAATATTAACATATATATGCATAACTTTTGTTCTCTCTCTCTCTCTTTGTGTTCACTCAGTCCACGTGTCACTGTTATTAAATTTACTGTGTATTGTATATTGCAAATGACGATGTACCTTGTATTGTACAAGTCGTATTAAATATATGTTCTGTTTGATAGAGTTAGTATGAATGTTAAAACCAAGCTTCATATGTTTGATTCCTTGATTGTCCCTATATTATTATATGGGTCTGAGGTATGGGGGTGTATATAATTATAAAGAAATTGATAAAATACATTTACGATTTTGTAAATACATTCTAAGTGTTCGAAATCAAACTCCTACTTCAGCAGTATATGGGGAGTTAGGAAGATTTCCATTGTCTACTCTAGGTATAGAAAGATCAATTAAATTTTGGTTAAAAATAATGAAATCATTAAACCCATCGTTAAAGGATATGTATACTGATCAGCGTAATAATATTTCAGGCGTTTCTTGATCAAAACGTATAAATTCTATTATTGAACATCTTGGTTTCCCAAATTAATGATAATATATTAAGACTGGAATTCATCTATTAATAGTATATCAAAACTGAATATAAAGTATTTAAGACTACATTTTGTTATGAAAATTACTTAGACATTATTAATAACGAATTATATGGAAAACAGTTCACTCGCCTTAGATTGTGCTCACATGACTTAGAAATTGAATTGGGAAGACATAGTAGAATCAATAGAGAAAATAGGTTATGTAAATTATGTAATTTAAATGCAATTGAATCTGAGTATCATTTCTTTTTATGTTGTACAAGATATTCTAATGTTGGTCAAAAATAATTGGGTAATATATCATGGCCTACAGTAAATAAATTTGATGCCATGATGTCTTCAAATAATAAAAAACAGTTACACAAAATATCAGAATTTATAAAAGAAGCTTTTATCATTCGAAAAAATACCCTTAATAATTTTGCTGTTTCTTGAATTTAAATGTCCAATATTTTATTGTATCTGTTTTGTGTTTGTGTCTGCCATACTTCATAATTTTGATTGTAAATGGCCAAAGGCAAATTTTATTTGCTGATTTCTGCCAATAAACTTGAAACTTGATAAGTGTAATAAAAACACCGGGGTATCATGGCATGTTTATTGTGTCTGTAATTAACACGTTACGCAATTAATCGCTAATCGCATTAAACTGGTCACGTGGTATGTCTGTTACTCTGTGGTAGATTCAATTCAATTCAATATCTTTATTGGCATAAAATAACAATATGCATATTCATAGCCATAAACAATGGTAAACATAAATACGTACATGCGTGAAAATCAATGGAAAAAAATTCAGAGAAGAGTTAAGAAAGAGAGGAAATATCATAGAGCATGTCAATATAATTATCGTTGATCGTGTGCACTTGTTTAATAACATTAATTCAAAAGTAGAGAGAGAGGGGGTGGGGGGATGGAGAGAGAGAGAGAGGTATTAACATAGATATTTTCCAACAAATTTCAGATTGTGTATACCTGTAGAAAAAAAAACAACAACAATATTTGCATGGTATATAAATAATAACAGAATCCGTTTTAATTAAAATACATATGAACCTGCTATTAAATATATGGTAGTTAGTTATACTCTGTTTTTCTCAGCAAAGTATATATACTTAGCAAGATTATTTAATGATCTATTCGAATTAGAGGTCATAGTTCTATTGAATTTATATTTATTTGGCCAATGAGTGTATTGTTTATTAAAGTATTTTTGTCTTAAATTAGAAAATTTTGGACATACTATAAAAAATGATACTCATTTTCTATTTTATTCATGTTACAATTTTTACATAATCTTTGTTCCCTTGGTATATTATGATGTCTGCCCCTTCTATTTCTAAGTTATGTGATGATACTCTGAATTTGGTAAGGGCTGTTCTAAATCTAGCAATATTTATTCCATCAAGGCATTTTTCACAATTCAAATTTTCTTTAAATTTACAAGTTTCTAGTCTGTTTGAACTATTTATTGAAAAATGCCAGTATCAATGATTCTTTGTTTAATTTCCTTAAAATTTATAATTCCCTGGTCTTGATCTATCCAAATGTTCAGTATTCTTATATTTTCCAATAATTTCTTAACTTGTGAAGCCCAATTCAACCCTTTATAATAATTATTTTTTGAAGTGTCTTCTTTTAGCATATTGTAAATTTTCCCAATAAAACTGTTATTATCAGATTGAAGAATTTTACCCAATATTTAATCACAGAGATTTTCCTAAATATTTTCAAAGGATAACGTCCTAATTCACCGTAGATGAAACTTTTCTTTGTGGAAATTAAGATAGATTCGAATTTTGGCTTTCAAGGAGGAAGGACCTCTTTTTAGGATTTCCTAACGAAAATTAATAACGAAACTTATTAACTGATATTTAATCCTTTATTTACTGTGATTTCACGGACATTTAAGTTGATTATTATTTTTTAATGCTACTTTATTTCCACGGACTATATCATTTTGTTATTACATGAATTTGTGGATTGCAAGTGAGAGAAAAGAAGAAATACTTGGAATTAGGCTTACTACAAGACGGGACTTATTCCTCATTGTGTGAGAGTTCCCTACAGTTTCTCAACACAGTTAACTAGATACCGGGGCACAGTCGGACAATTTATCAACAGTTAATCTACATATTAACATCATTACATCATCGACAAGATATTTTATGTCTTTCAACAATACCTTTGTTAGTTTATTTATTCAAACCATGCACGTCATATTAGTTTAATAAACATATTAGTGAGACTTGTAGGGAAGGGCTGTAACTAATGTGATAACTTGTAGTCCAACCCTTTTGCATAATTTCATTATCAGTTTGTATTCTTTGTCTTGATTGTGTATTACTGTAACGAAGTTGCAATAAAACATTATTAAACTTATAGTCCGAGCTTTCATCGGCGTCGGCGTTAACAATTTCTTTTTCGGGTACCACATGTGATATGCAATTGAAACTTTGTATATGGATGGGGGTCCATGAGAGGAAGTGCAGTGACCAAGAAACACAACTCTACCTGGTCCCTTTTTTAATGATATCACTCTATTCAATTTTATAATGAATTTTTGTCCCGAGTATAACACTAAAACTATACAAGATATTGACTTTAAATATACAAAAAAGACTAGGAGAAGTGCAGTGACCAAGAACCGTAACTCTACCTTTTCCCCATTTTAAATTATCACCTTTATATTTCTAAAGTGCAGTGACCAAGAACTATATGTCTTATTCCATTCTTTTTAATTATTTCCCTTTATTTTTATAATACATTTTCTCAAAAATTATATAACTATATAAGTTATTTACTCGAAACTTTAAATATAATGATGACTAGGAGAAGCGCAGGGACCAAGAGCTGTAACTCTAACTGGTCTTATTTTCGTTTTCTTCATTTTTTATACTTTATATTGAATATTTGTCTGGAGCATTATTATAAATTGACAAGGTATTGACTTGAAACTTGAAATATGCATATATGGTGTCTAAGAGAAGGGAAATGACCAAGAACATAAACTCTATCTTGTTCAAATTTTGGCATTTACAGAACTATATAGGAACATAAATGTAGCGTAAATTTCATGATTTTTTGAGGATACTAACATTATGTTTAAATTTTAAAGATGAATCCATTGAACCTGCAGATCATGATAAGAATTCAATAATACTGTCATGGCACTGGAATAGTCATGCGCGCTGTCCTCTGACACCTCTTGTTTAATGTCCCATGATATATGATACGATTCGATCCATTCAACTTCGGGCCCGTGATGTACTTGGCGCTAAGTAATACTTCATTTTCAACAATCTTGTTTGTCTTAATAGAAATACCCAAATATTCAAATTCTGATCAAATATTGTTTGTAGTAATAATTTATATCAGCTTTGTAATGCACTTAAATATCCAGTAAAACATGGATGGTGGAATATTAATTAGCGCGAAGTGTTGTTTGTGGAACCAGAATTTAATCTAGAGTAACAAATGCGGCACCCACCTTTTAATGTATGATTGATAAATTTTTAAAGTAAAAAAGCAAATCCGGTTTTTATTATACATGTAGATTCGAAATCTCAAATTATTAACACATGGCGAAATAAATATGCTCCCATTTCTAATGTTGTAATATGACACTGTTTATATGATATTTATGATACCAGGATGTATTTCAAAGTAGAAAAAGTACTATACTGCTTAATTATTAATATTATTTAAAAGTCTAAGTTAGATCCAGGATCTTTAACACCAGTACTGGTCTACAGTGTCCATTATAACTTAATTTTTAGTCATTTATACCCCCTATGGGTGCTATATTGGAGCCATGTCGATCGGTTGGTCTGTCTGCAGATGAGATTTGGATGCTTTATTTCTCGGCTACCTTTGGTCAGAGTTTGATTAAACTTTATTAGACTGGTTTGTACCAAGCCTAGTTGCGCAAATCGTCGGCACGTCATGATCAGCTGGATTTTAAATGAGTTATGGCCCTCTGATATATAAATTAAACATATTTTGTTCACACTTTTTCCCTTCTACAATTGGTCTGATTTTGATTTAACTTCAAACATTAATAAGTACCAAGACAAGTTGCGCATATCGTTAGCATGTCATAACCGACTTGATTTTGTAAGAGTTACAGCCCTTTGCTATATTATTTTTTTTTGTCCATACTTTTTCTCAACTAATATTGGTCAGATTTTCATTTGACTTTCAACAATTATAAATACCAAGCCTACTTGCTCATATTGCAGGCATGTAATGCTTGCTTCATTTTTGAGTTATTGCCCTTTCTAAAATTCATTGAATATCTTTTGTCTGGGGTACATGTATGGGTGATTAGAGCCTAACGGTTTTATTGTTTTTATTTTTATCCTTCAATTTTGTCAAGACTGTCTCTAACAATGTTACCAGTAACTGTGAAGTAAAGTTAAGGTCCCATTTTCTCGAAAATTATAACGTAATTTACAAATGAGTATGATTTTCATACTCAAACTGTGCCTTTTAGATAAGTATTAATTTGATTCGGATTCTCAAATTTGAGCTAATTTCAAGAATGTGGGCCAGTACCATTTTAATAACTTTAGTCATGCATTAAACCCAAACCCCCCTGTCGGTTACGGTGGATGATCTTTGCATTAGACCACTGGGACCTGCATGCTTATACTTATTGTTGCATACAACTTATAATTATATATACTATTCATGTGATGTACTGTTTTTATATTACCTAACATTAACCTTCAGAGATGGATGATGCTCCCCAATTGTCAGATTATTTTGGAGAATGGAACAACACACACACACACACACAGCTGAACGCCAGAATATGTTTAATAATAAAACAAGAGGGCCATGATGGCCCTGAATCGCTCCCCTTAGAAACATTGCCCTCAATGCCAATTATTGTATTACGAGTCGTAGTGAATACATAATCTATGCAAAAGTATGGCAAAATCATTTAACTTCAACACAAAAACTGTACCTACCATCCAAACTTTTAAAGTCATTGCTCTAATAAATCTATATAAAATCAAGTGACCCCTAGGACTGGGCCAATTTTAACCCCAGGGCCATGATTTGATCAAAATTGGTAGATGTTCATTAGGCCATGTTACTCACCAAATATCTAAACTCTAGGCCTTGTGGTTTCTGATAAGAATATTTTTCTTATATAAATCTATGTAAAATCAAGTGACCCCTGGGGCGGGCCAATTTCGACCCCAGGGTCGGGATTTGAACAAACTTGGTACTGGCCCATGAGACAATACCAGACACCAAATTTCTTAACTCCAGGCCTTGTTGTTTCTGACAAGAAGATTTTTCTAGTTTTCTTATATAAGTCTATATGTAAATTCAAGTGACCCCTGGGGTGGGGCCAATTTTGACCCCAGGGTCATGATTTTTACAAAGTTGGAAGAGATCCACTAGGCAATGCTACATACCAAATATCTAAGCTCCAGGCCTTGTGGTTCCTGAGAGGAAGTCTTTCTATTTTTTTCCTATTTAAGCCTATGTAAAATCAAGTGACCCCTAGGGCGGGGCAAATTTTGACCCCAGGGTCATGATTTGAACAATCTTGGTAGAGGTTCATAAGACAATGCTACACACCAAATATCTTAGCTCTAGGCCTTGCAGTTTTGCAGAAGATTTTCAAAGTTTGCATTTTTAGCTCACCTGAGCACAACATGCTCAAGGTGAGCTTTTGTGATCGCCCTTTGTCTGTTTTCAACAATTTGGCTTGTTAACAATATTTTTAGGCCAATCTTCATGAAACTTGGTCACAATGTTTGTCTCTATGAAATCTTGGACAAGTTCAAAATTGGGTCATGTGGGGTCAAAAAGTAGGTCACAAGGTCAAATCTTATAAAAACCTTGTTAACACTCTATAGAGGCCACATTTTTGGCCCAATCTCCATGAAACTTGGTCAGAATGTTTGTTTCCATAAAATCTTGGACAAGTTTTATTTTGGGTCATGTGGGGTCAAGTAGGTCACGAGGTCAAATCTTATAAAAACCTTGTTAACACTCTAGGGGCCACATTTTTGGCCCAAACTTCATGAAACTTGGTCAGAATGTTTCTCTCCATAAAATCTTGGACAAGTTCGAATTTGGGTCATGTGGGGTCAAAAAGTAGGTCAATATGAAATATCCAACATATGATGCTCGTTTATAATCAGGTGAGCGATTCAGGGCCATCATGGCCCTCTTGTTTCAAACTATTTTTAGCTCCTGTGGCCTACTTTTTCAACCAATCAAAATAATTTGAACATTTTGAATTTTGAGGGCATAATAAGGATGATTCCTGTGAAGTTTGGTTAAAATCCATTTAGTGGTTTAGAAGGATATGTTGTTTAAAGGAAATAATTGACGCACACATGCATACACGGACGCCAGACAAAAGACAATCACAATAATATCACTGAAAACAGAAAAAAGAGTATTCTTTGGATCGCATGGGTCACCTGCTGAACTTTGAAGGACAAGTGTGACGGAAAAGTATGACGGTCAGACGACGGAAAAGTGATCCCTATGTGTCACCTCTGCTAAAGCAGGTGACACAAAAATTTAGTATGGAATTAAACAAAGGGCAGTAACTCCAAAATGATAAAATCTCGAGTAATAGTTCTTGTGCACTGCACTTTTCCTCCATGAAGTCTTCTTGCCTATGAAGTTTCAAGTCCATAGGTCTTTTAGTCTATGAATTATGCTCTGGACAAAATTTAGCAAAGGGCAATAACAATAACAGGTAATGTTTCTTGTGCAATACACATTTCCTCAATAAAATCTATGAAGTTTCATGAAAACATATTATACTAGTCTTATGCTCCAGACATAAGTATGAGAATTAACAAAGGGCAATAACTACATAAATATGATGAGCAGATACAGTTCTTACAGTGCACTGCACTTCTTCCTTTATGAGATCTCTCTGCATGTACAGTTTCAAGTTAATTGCCTTAATACTTTTTGAGTTATGACCAAAAAAAAAAAATGTGACACAAGGACTGACGGACTGATGAACTGACGGATGTACAAAGTGGCAACTATATGCACATCCTTCAAGACACCTAAAAATAAGCTAACATTTGAAAAATGACCCTATTGAATTAATATATCAATGAATATATAGCTCCCAGAAATGAATACAACACTAGCTTGATATCATGCTGGACCTTGCTGTAAAAAGGTCCTTGTTTTCTATGAAGAGATTTTGGTATGGATACAATATATAATTGTGTCACCTACTGAAAGCAAAGGTGGCACGTTGTGATCACTTCTCTGGTCGTCTGTCTGTCACACTTTTTCCCACCATGCTTCTTCCAGCTGGTAACACATGTGTTCCAAGGATCACTTCTTAATTAAAACTACAGCTATCACCAAAGTTGATGAATAGCTTAAGTTTTTGTAAATTGAGACAGGCACTGTAGAGTCACATGATTCCTATCTTAATGGAGATAGTGGATGTATCATAAAGACTTTTAACATGCTATAAATACTAGCATATTCTTAGAAGTGTTTCAACAAACACAGCATACACTAGATGTAAAGTAATACTTACTCTACAGGTTTTGACTTTGCCTCCCACCCTTCTCTCTCTGACATACATAACATATATGCCTTGATAAAATCAAAACCAAAACAAATTACCAAAAATATTTACTTTTTATTGATTCATTTCATGTACATAATATGATTGATATGAAACATTGAAACATAATGTAATGTTACAAAAAGAAATGATGTGATCACAAAACAGCTGACTTACATTTCAGTGTCCTGAGCCTATTTTATCAACCTTTACTACCGAGGCTTGCCATCACACAATTTGAAGGTATATCCAATTGAAATAAAATCTCAAAAAGATCATCTCAAAGGCAAAACTGAATAGCAGATAGTATTAGCAAATTTGACTTGCTTTGACTTGACTATTTGAGTTTACTGCAGCTTCGACAGTATTTCAGTCATATAGCAACGTCCAGCTAATTACAGGTGGAGGAAGACCCCGAATGCACGGAGGCATCCGGGTAGAGCCACAGACCTACTGCAAGCCAGCTAGAAGGCTTCCTATCAAATTTGGAGCCATAGAATGTAAAACTGGGGCTTTAGTGACAAACCATCTTAAAATGTTTCTGAACTTTGGTAAAACTTTTTATATTATGTATTTTCTGAAATATTCCTCAAGTTAATTATCTAATTTACAAGATAAAAGAAACAAATATCTAAAACAAATATGTATACCTTTACAGGCATTTTATTTGAAATTTATGTAGAGTAAAGCACTTAAATGATGATTTAACTTTAGATGTTTAGTAAATATGGCCCCATGCCCATCAGTACTGGTTGTAAAAAAAACACAATGTATATGTAAGTTCACATGTATCAAGGGTGAAGGGTTTGAGACTATGTCACCTGTATCAAGGAAAACTCCACACAGTGATCTCCCTTGCAAGCAAAAAAATCACTGCCGTCACAAATGTCACGTGACGATGGTAAACTAACAAACTGGCGTCTCCGTCTGCTGTCACAACAAAAATATTTTTAAAATGATTTATTTTTCTACCCAAGGCGATATTTGATGTTTATTAAGGAAAACATATTTAGGGAAATAACACTCGCAGTAAAACGAAAAATTAGCTAAATTCTGTTAATTTTTACTTGTGGTGGCAGTGGTTATCTACAACTGTAAGGGGAGGTAACTACTGTATGGAGTTTGGTATCAAGGGTGATGGGTTTGAGACTTTGTCACATATATCAAGGGTGAAGGGTTTAAGACTTTGTCACATGTATCAAGGGTGAAGGGTTTGAGACTTTGTCACATGTATCAAGGGTGAAGGGTTTAAGACTATATTTCACCTAACAAAGATCTGATATGAAGCTTTCTCATTAACATTGACATTTATTGCATATTATGCTTGCGAAAAGAAACTGAAATTCGTATTTTCGTCTTTTGTATTATATATGACTTGCTTTGAAATTTTGTATCTAAAACAGAAGAATAAAAATCACACTTTCTGATTACCTATATCATTGAGTTATATGTGTGTACCTGTCTCTTTTCTCCATGATCTCAATTATTTCTTCTTTTATATTTATCTTACCTATCTCACAACTGATAATTAGTCTCTCTGAACTAATTAAGCTCTAATGGTCTGTCACTTTTATTCATTCTCTTTTAACTCTGTCTCTCTCTTTTAACTCTGTCTCTTATCTGGATGAAAGTCTGTATATTATGTTTCTTTCTCAAGATAAACCCCTCTCTAGTCCTGCTTGCATTATACATACCACTTTTACTTAGAATCAGAATATTTCCCCCTTATGCACTGTTATCATCAGTATTTCTTATACATAAAATTGTATAGTAAAACCTCACTCTGGGCACATTTTGTCAGACCCAAGTTTTTCTCTATATAATTCAATGGTCACTCACCTCATTAAAGCGGGCAACTCAAAGTTGCGTAAAAAGACCATTGTCCTGTGAAAAAGTTGATTGAAGTTTTCATTTTATGATACCTGGTTTCTGGTACAGGTGAAGGTCGCACGTGCCGTAATTCAGATGTTTTGATAACATGGTAGGTAAGATCAGTGAAAACAATTGGTGAGATGGGTAATATTATGTATATAGAGCAATCTTGGGATCCACAAATGTATTTCCTGTCAAGCTAACTAGTATTTGTTATATGTCCAGCTGAGCTGCCCCTGATTAGCAGTTACAAGCACCGTGACACGTTTCTATTGTCCAATGTTTTGACAGTTGTTAATTGGCACGAAGGCTTCTCCCAAAATTTTAGACTAAAATAGAATTAGATATCCCATCATATTAGTCAATCACTTTCATAACCACTTTCCAATTCTATGATTAAAAACTGAAATCAAACGTTAAGATCTTTCAGTTCAAAAGAAATTGTCTTGATTCCAAACAGCACGGGGAAAAGTCGGAGACAACTAGATGATTAAAAAAAGCTTATTACTACATCAATTAAATAAACAATCAGCTTAATAATTATAGAAAAATCAGCGATATTAAAATGGGTAGACTTCTAATCGGCATGATTTGACTATAGATTTTAATTTTAAATGTGAAAAAAAGTTTTATTAAAATAATCAGCATTACATTTCATAACAAAACTTATTAAAAACATAAAATTGATTCAAGAGATGTTATTTTCATCCATCATTTTGAAAAAAAAGTATTGCATTTGATCAACATTGAAATGAAATATTTATGAAAAGACCGTAACTCAATAATGAGACCAACTCAATAATAAGACCACTTTCAGATGGACCCAAAAGTGGTCTCATTTTCAAGGTTTTACTGTACATGAAATTAAATCTCTCTTGCGTCTCATTGCAGAGAGCTGTTTTTAGCTCACTATTATCTCTATTCCAAAACTATCTCTTTACTTGGCAGTTTTCAGCATAGCTTTAATTGCCCTTGCTCTCATTTCGAGTTCTAAAAGCTCCATCTGATTCCGGGTCAGAACCGGAGCAATGGCTTGTGATGGTGGCTTCACCACCCTTCTCTGCTGTCCTGTTGTGTCACTTACAACAGCCTCCGACACACCCTCATCCTCTTCATTCACCTCCTCCTCTACCTCTTCTTCATTATCAGGTTCAATTTCAACACCTCCTTCAATAGCTACCTCAACATTTTCACCAGCATCGTCCCCTTCATTTTCTACCACTCCTCCTTGAGTCCCAGATATACTGCTGTCATCTGCTTTCTGACCAACATCAGATACCATATCCTTTCCCTGACCCTCTGCTCCATTCTCTGCACCTTCTGCCACATTAGCATTGTCTTGCCCACCTTCAGCTGGTTGTCTCTCATCATCAAACACCTCTCCCTCCTCAGGGTCCTCTGGTTCAGCAGACTCAGCTTCCACCTCCCCTTCACCTTCCTCTGCATTATCCTCACTGTCCCTGTACACTGTCTCAGGATTGTCAACCTCAAGATATAAGAAGTCACATTTAACCTTCAACTGATCTGATACATCATATCATTCCATGGCAAAACCATTAAAAGCTAGATCAAACTGAAATCATTTCTGAGCTCAGGTTCTACCGTCTGTACCCCTTGATTATTGGACAGTTAAAAATCTGAATTGCCTGCAAGGGGGTCAGGAGATACTAAGTGGATACCATTTGTGTTGGATTGGCAATGGATACCTCAATCAAAAACTATAATACAACAAGTAACTGGTGTTGTATGCAACACATAAAGTCCCCTACCGGCTCCACCTTGACTCAATATGGTAATCAATCCCATTTTTTGCCATATTTTCACTATTTCCGTTACCATAGCAACCACAATTTTAGTTGAAGAACAAAAATAAAATGACGTGCATAATCTACACATTGCCATCTAGTCATAAACCAAGTTTCATCAAGTTAGCTTGCTTAGTTATCGCGGGATCCAATTTTTTGCCATATTTTCACTATTTCCGTTACCATAGCAACCACAATTTTAGTCGAAGAACAAAAATAAAATGACGGAAATAATCTACACATTGCCATCTAGTCATATACCAAGTTTCATCAAGTTAGCTTGCTTAGTTATCGTGGGATCCCATTTTTTGCCATATTTTCACTATTTCTGTTACCATAGCAACCACAATTTTAGTCGAAGAACAAAATAAAACGACGTGCAATAATCTACACATTGCATCTAGTCATAAACCAAGTTTCATCAAGTTAGCTTGCTTAGTATATATTAGTTATCCGGATCCAGACTTTGAGCGACAGACAGACGAAACGACGTTCTCACTGAAGTGACGTTGGGGGTTTTTCCTTTATCTTGGCCCTTTTGTACCCCGTAATTTAGCACCCCACAAGTAACAAATAGCCACGTGCCAATTGTACTCCCGAAACCCCAAATAACTAACCCTAACCCAATTTCCTAAAACCCCAAAATACCCTACCCAATTGCGGGACCGACAATACGACAGGACGGACAGACGGACGGACGGACAGACGGAGGGCAAACCTATAGTCCCCTCCGGTGTGAACACCGGTAGGGGACTAATATTACAAGTACAATTTGTTCAGTCTGTTACACTTGACACTGATCCTAAAAATGAATTTAATTACAATACCTATTCTTGTGTTCATTATGTTTACAATCTACATCTAATATAGATTACTGGTCATAACTCTTTCATGCAACCCTCCATTAAAATATAAACATACAACCTGATTTATCATCTGACAGAATTACAGGCAAATCAGGTGTCATAACATTGCTACCAGAAGCTATCAGAGTAAACTTGGATGCAATGAAATGTAATTTTGGCTGAACTGTTATGTCCACTGGTAAGATAAGGTTATAAAATGAGATTTTATGGAATTAACTGTAACACTAGAAGGGGATTTGTCATAAAACAACATGTCTCCCCACTAAGTGCTCAGAGCAGTAGTACAAAGTTTACTATGTACATATCTGAACAAGGTAAGAAAGTGTATCCTATTAAAAGGCTGATAAACCATAAAAATCCCAATGAACAAAAATTAAGGGACTGCTACTCTGCCAAAAATTATCCGAACACAAGAGGGCTGGTTATTGCAACTTAACAAATGAACATGATAAAATGATGTATAAAACACAATATCTACTTACAAAGATATTTTACTTTACAACTTGACCAGAACTTGAACCTGTGCTTAATAAAGAGGTTAACCCTTTCCCTCATAGAGGACACCATGAAAAGACCTATGCGAACAGCATAAAACCAGATCAGCCTGCGAGTAAGCTGATCAGGTTTTTATGCTGTTCGCTGCTCCTCAGTGGTCTGGAAATGAGGATTTTGTAATTAAATTTGGTAAGGTTTAACTGTGGTTTTCTGCAGATCAGGCTTTATGTGGTACCTATTGAGTGCGTCAAAATGAGTCTATATGAGGGAAAGGGCTAAAGCATTTAAAAAGTTTATCAATAGTAAATATATCATCACAGTTGATGGAGATAAGAGTTAGAGCCTTCTACTCACCTGATCCTCTCTGCTGGGACTGGGAGTGTGGCTGGTGTAACCTAGGCTACCCTCCTCATGCTCTGGGATATCCCTGTAATACAGGTCAAGGTCAATATGGGGTCTTCGTATAATGCATCTTTCTAATCAATTAATTCACCTAATTGAGAGGCAGAGAAAAAGAAAGGGAGAGAGATGGGGTATGCAAAAGTTGACAGACTTTGGAAATTCAGACAAATGTTAAAAACATCAAAATTTCAATCCTGGAGCAAGAGATTTTTCAATATCCCCTGACAAGAAAGACTTTGGAATAGAAAACAAAAGTTCATGATCTATACTCAGTTGCAAAAGAAAGTTTCAGAAAAGTAAACTACAATGTTTTGGATGTAAACAATATGAACATGCTAAAATATCAATGATTTTGAAATATATTATGTATAGTATATTTGTCAAACAATACTCAAGTATCTTGATACCAATCATAATGAGAAGAAAAATTGTTTTCAGACTGAAATTAACATACAGGATGATCTAGCTTTTAACCTGTCTAACCCAGTGTTAAAATGGCTTACCAGACTAATATCAGAGCATTATTTGAATCTTGCCTTATTTACACCCATCTTGACCTCAACTAGAGCTATTTCTGAAAGTGATTAATACCCCCAACACCATCGTGGCTCAAGTCAAATTGACATACTTCTTAAGTTGGAAGGGGCCGTAACTCTTGAACAACTTTAGAGAAAGAGATGTGCCCTTAAAGGGATAACCCATTTTACAATCAATACACAAAGTTTCACAGCTGTTCTAAAAAGGATTTCTCAAGATATTGCACCTTTTGGTAAAACAATAAAGAACACCACACAAGATTCCTATAGTAATAGTCCCCACTTCACACTGTGAATATAATGATTTTTATATTGAAAATTAATAGAACAAGGGTGGCTTCTGGATTCCGCTCAACTACCAGCTTTAAACTTCAGCTACATATTCTCATATGTCTCCATTACATGTCTTCACCACTTCATTTAAATGATAAATGATTCATGCAATACTGGTACTAACTTTACACACTGAAATACAATTTTGCTTCTATAATAACCATCTGTTACTTCAATCCTTTTCAAAGTATTTCAATACATTTTTTTCATAGATTCACATTACATCAAGCTTTCAACATATGTGCTGTTATAATTACACCAAAGATTTTCTCAGGCCACTGACATCTTTACATAATGAAACATATGTGCAAATTACATTCATCATAACCTTCAAACTCAAGTAAAAAAAGACAGGAGGGTATAGTCAGCTTGTTAAACATATATCAGTCACTTGGGTCAGACTGTATACAGGGTTAACCAGAAATGCAGGCTGGAAGATTTTCACGTACATTGTATACATATATCCAACAGACTGGTATTCAATATCAGACAAAAAACCTCTTTAATAAGACAAATAACTATGGGGTAAGTTTCATGAAGAAGAAATGGTAATTTGATTAGGATTGGGATATGGCCTTCAAAAGTTGTCTCTTTTATTACTACTTGATAAAAGAGTTAGCTACCACCTAACCCCCAAGTTTAACAGTTCCAAAAAATTTTGGGTAAGACAATAGAAATAACTTGTTTAATTTTACCAAAGGAATCGGAGTTATTTCCCTTTACAAATGTTTCCTAAAAAAAAAAAGTACCATGAACTTACTGTCTTATTGCCATCCTTAAGAAAGCAGATATTGAAAAAACACTATCTCAGACATTTTGCCTTCTATAGATTTTAGCTTAGTTGTTTTGAATGTCCGTCCTACAAGCAGAAAGTCATTAGTCTGATGCCAAGTAGAGGTACACATAAGACTGACTTTGTGTTTCATATATATAAGCAAGTTTTCACGGAAATTTATCCATGTTTCAAATGTAACCAAGTAAAATTCTACTGCTTGAGCTGGAGTCAAACGAAGGACCCTTGGTATGCAAGTCACACACTCTACCATGTTGTCACAAAAGCTAGCTCTATAGCAGGGTTGTTTAAGCATACCTCTACTACAGTCTGTCACTAGAAGTGATATTGTCTCCAATTAACAAGATGATTATCTCTGCATTATCATCTCCATGATTCAAATCCCAAGCAGAACACTGATCACAAAACTGTCCCATCTTCCATATGCAGTAAGAATAGTTTCATGAACAACCCTCAACATACTGTACACTTATGCTCACATTTCACAAAGCATCGCTAACTGAAGATCTGTAATTTCTTGATGTTAACATTCAAAGCATAGAAATTTTGCATTTATGCTTTTATTGGCATGATCTTGCAGAAAATGATATTTTATTTCTTAAAAACTGAGGTGATACAGAATTTGTGATACTATAAGTTTAAGAGAATCTCAATTTGAAATAAACATTTATCATGAATTTTGATCTCATGGTCACTCAAATTTTGAACCCCTGTAAAATGATTAATGTTCATATTTTGAGCTTGGGCTTAAAAATCATTCTTAAAGGTATATTATTTATTTCAAGACCACAGACCAAGTGTTACTAAGGAGAAGCACCCTGATTACCTGCTGGTCTCACTCATGTCCTGCGTGTAAATCGATGTAGAATCAACCATCTGGGAGTCCTCATCTTCATACAAAAAGTCTTCATCTCCTTCCTGTAAATCTAAAAATAAAATCAAGAAGACTTGACAATTGTCACTTTATTTACCTGCTTTGAATAAATTATTCATCAAATCATGAATGACCTGATTGTTAAAATTCAAACATGGATTAGGAACCAAATTCTTACAACTTAACCCTTTCCCTCATATAGACTCATTTTGACTCACTCAATAGGTACCACATAAAGCCTGATCTGCAGAAAACCACAGTTAAACCTTGCCAAATTTAATTATAAAGTCCTCATTTCCAGACCACTGAGGAGCAGCGAACAGCATAAAACCTGATCAGCTTTACTCGCAGGCTGATCTGGTTTTATGCTGTTCGCATAGGTCTTTTCATGGTTTCCTCTATGAGGGAAAGGGTTAAACTAATCTCTATCTACAGCTTCTGTGTTGGACAAGTACTTTGTGCCAGGGAAGGTCAAGAAAGATTTTTGACCCCAAGTGGGACAATCCCACAACTCCTGGCCCAAAAGTCATGTGTGCCATCCCTGTAACAAGATACAAAATTTACAGTTAACATATGCTATGTACCCTTGTAAGAATCAGCAAGCTGACATTTATTGTCTGATTGGGCTTACACTAGTTTATGTATTAGCTGAATTATTTATTAGGGCGAGTCACTTTCAACCTAACTGCTATTTCTTGCTGCATGTACTCTCTAGCAGTTTAAAACAATAGATTTTTGCTTTGTCAGATTGCATTGTATTTCACAAGTGGTTAGAGTAAAATATTTGGCAGGTTTGGCAGAGGATTAAACAAAAATATTAAACAAGAGGGCCATAGAGGCCCTAAATGGCTCACCTGAGGGTTACCAAAGAAACATCTGTACTAAAACTTTTTGAAATCTGGCCAGTAGTTTTGAAGAAAATGATTTTTAAAGTTTTCATATTTTTTTTCCTTCCATTGCCATGGCAATCAGAGTTCTGCATGAATCAAGGTTATTTTAGCAACTTTTGTGAAGGTTTACCTACGGATCATCCCTGCTAAGATTAATCAAATTCTGTCCAGCGGTTTCAGAGGAGATGTCATTTTAAGCAAATTGTTGAGACGCACGATGGACACAGGGTGATCCTAATAGCTCACCATGAGCCCGTTGTGCTCAGGTGAGCTAAAAGAGACATGTGTACACTAGATGAATGTGCAGGCTGGTTTTAGTCTGCACTGGTCTTAATGTCACAAGTGCCCACAGCATTAAAAGGGTATTATAAGGGTTAAAGAGGTCTGGGTACACAATCTTTAATATCTGTGACCACTGAAGCCAAGCCAAAACCACACTGGCCATCATATCATCTAAATTCCACTAAATAGCCGGACAAAAATGGTCACTTCTTGAGGAAACTTATAATCTGACTCCATGATCAAAGCAATTAATGCTTTGGCCATTAAGTCACATCCTTCACTAGCTTCCATTAAAACCAGATCTCACAAATCATACAAAATGCACCATCAAGTGATCCAGGGCTCAGCTACGTTATCATAACTGAAGAATGAAGACCAGATTTTCATCATCATCAGGTCAGACATTAGACCCAAGTATGGGCTTTCATAACCATAATTTTCCATCCCTATCTCTTGCATGGCTTCCTCTATCATAAGCAAGCTTCCCGCTGAGCCAGACTTTAATCCCCACGACTCTTGTATTTTAATAACCTTATTATTTTACTCATGAACAATGGCGACAAACTTTAGCCTGTTTAAAATATCATCTGCCTGTTTAAAAGATGACGAGCCTAAGACAAGAATCGTTCTGTGACATTAGAATGGCTAGTGCAATTTCCTTCTTGTCTCCTTTTATTCCGTCCATGATGTGATATGGATACTATTTGTTTAGATAGAAGATATTGAAAAATCTTCAAACTAGGTCAAATATGATGGATTCTGCGATAGCATCTAGAGAAGTTCCACTGAAGCTCAATTTTAAAACAGTCGAGTGATCTCTTTCTATGATTTCATTGCAAGATATTAGATAAGATAATTTGTTCATCACATGTAATAATGATATAATGATATTGCTTTTTTTTTTTGGCTTTTCACTCAATACCCATTTGAATTTATATTTTGGAGCTTTTGCTTTTCAGGATCCAGGTTCACATTTAGGTTTACCGCTAGAGCCTTTTGATAATATTACATTTAATTGACACTAAGTTTTGCTGCATTTATTCATGTGAAATATATTCACTGAATTGTGAGGCTCAAATAAAAGAATTTATTTTATTGGGTAGATCTATTATAATTCACAATATCAATAAAAATTGTTCCTCCTGAAAAAAAAATCTATTTAATGAAATTAAGTAGTTATCAATTTTTGTAAAAACTCCCTTTAATCAAGTTCAATGCATCTGAAAATAATGTAAGAATTTAATTTCACCTATACTAAAGGCAAAAATGAACATAGAGAGAAAGAGTGCAATATCAAACTCAGGAGCCAGAATCAAGATTTGAACATCTGACTTTATTTTAACAACATAGGACCAGCCTAACCTCATTTTAAAGTTATCATTCTTCTTTGTGCATTTCTTGAATCTTTATGTAATTTTATTAACATAATTTAAATACTGCCAAATACATTTCTCTTGATCGACACAAAAGTTTATCATGCATCGGTATATAAGGATCACAGATGGCGAATATTTCTTTCAAAAATAATATTTCATAAAGAACTGGACTAGTGGCTCAAGTGTAGCTTCAATGTAATACTTATAATTTGGGTCCAAATTAACCCTTTCCATGCTGAATTTCTTAATTGGACTTGTTCTTCCTTCATTTCGGACTGTGCCATTAGTTGTTTATGGGGAGCTTGCTGAAAATGTCTGGAATGAATCATGAACAGTGCAGCCGATGATCAGTCTGCATGGTTGTGCAGGCTGATCTTGGTCTGCACTGGTCGCAAAGGCAGTCACCAAAGTGCTTGTCAAGATTTCATATCTATTGTTGAACAGACTTATTCTGGCTGTCCTATCATAATGCTATGTTATAATGGATCTACACTGGACGTGGAATCTAACAGCTGACACTTGGCATAAGATGTACTGATCCAGTATTCTTGTACCCTCAACCAAAACTACAGGTAGTGGATCCAATGCAATCCAGTGTTTTTAATCAAACTTTATGATTTCTATTATTTAATCAATACAACCATGTCTACTGTTTCAAACTCCTCCCAAACACACACAAAATGACAAACACACATCTTAATACATATGAAGTGGCGCCAAGAATTTTTTTCATGAGGACATCATACTCATATAAATATTTAACTGAATTAAAAGTTGAGACCCAGAATAAAAGTCCCATGATATTTGTAAGCTGGCGTCTCAAAAACACTCTCTTTTAAGACAAATTTTAAAGTTCTGAATTTCAGACTTGCTGTTTAAACCATCCAAATTCTTTTATTTCTTTTTTATATGTTTTTTAATACTTTTTATTCCTCTTTGACGTCTTTTTTATGTCAGAAAAACATTAAACCACTAGCATCCTTCCCACTCTGAGACACCGGGACTATTTGATTAAAGATTGTTATCAAACTGGGCTTTCCCAGATTTTCGTTTTAAAGCATCGCTGAAGAATAAACAATAGACAGCGATGCAAGTTCTATACAATTTCAGGGATATTTTTTTTCCAGTTAATTTACATAAATGAAGCAAAATCATATCATCCGTTGCCAGAGTTTTTCTCCGTTCACAGCAAAATTGGATAAAAACGATAAATTTTTCAGTAACTAACCTACGAAAATTGTTTCCTGAGCCATTAATCACAAATCCAATATTGTGTTGGAAAGACGTAAACTTGCGTCCAACTTATTTTCTAATTAGTCCATATACTGCATCTGTATAAACAAAACTTAAGCCCAATTATTTACAAATATGCCATCTCTCATAAATATGAAAAATCAATTTTGAAAAGTTATTGTTTATATAATCTTAAATAAAGTTCTGTTTCTAGCACAATTTATATCCTGTTTCTTTGTTAGTGATACTTCAAAAAATAAATTTATTCTTAAAAAAAAAAAAAAGGTATACTAAAACAAAGGCTTTTTTTAAAAATAACAGAAGCAACAGAGAAAAATAGTGAATGTGATGTAAAATCACTGGTGAATCAAACAAGCGGCTATATTTTCAGGCCCTGGTGGGCCTGCCATACACTGTGTGTAGTTGTCATATGGTTTCTTGTTTCACTTTAGCTGGACAATGATCCACTTGTCCATGATGCATGTGTCTGGAGCTTGACAGAACAATGCAAATTTCTCCCCCACCGATCAAACTGTCCATTGTATGTGATCCATGATTCTGTCTTAAAATGCTGTGAAATTAATCTTCTTCAGCTCTGCCAGCCTCGTCATCGTAAAAATGATATGTAAACATAAGACTGTTTCCAGTCCATGATCTGCCTGATGTTCGCCAGATTGTATATTGAACCTGTAATTATCATAGAACCTTTCACAGGCAGACCCTTCATATTTCTTGACCTCTCACAGATGCGGTTTACCATTTGTTCTGTTCCTTTTTTATCACATGCGTGGATACTCCAGCTAATACCATGTATACTGATTGAAAGCCAGATCAGACTGTAAGCAATTATACGTCAGATCAAGATTTACAGTGATACTTTCTAATCCAGGAGTGATAAGCCCTGGACAGTAGGATTCATCATCCTCAATACTGAGTCAAACCCTAACAATGCTGTGGTTGTGACTGCCTTTGTGACTAGTGCAAACCAAGATCAGCCTACATGTCCATGCAGTCTGATCTTGGTTAGCACTGTTCACCAGCATGTAGACAACTGCCCAACCCCACCATTTTTGCTGAATATAATTAAATTTTGATCACTGGTTTCAGAGAAGATTTTTAAACATCTGTAAAAACTGTTCGTTGATATGGCAAGCAGAGTTCTGCATTTATTAAGTTTAATTTATGGTAGCAACTTTTGTGGAGAGCCACACAAGGATAATTCATGCCAAGTTACTTTCAACCCAGTGGATTCAGGAGAGATGTTTTCATTGCAAACTGTTGATATGACAACGATGGACAACTGATATGGACAAAGGGTGATCAGGATAGCCTAGAAGGAGCATATAGTTCAATAAAATCACTATAAATGTACAAAATAAAGATTATGTTGTTTTTTTTACCACTGTAGCGTCATTAGAGGACTATAAGTAGCGTTTGTTTCAAAGATGAAGGGAAATACAGTAATTTTATGGACTAAGTAAAAACTCTGCAATACATATTTATAAAAGAATGACTGGTTAATTAGACTTTCTCATTATGTAAATGTTTTTCTGTAGGTGTGGCCATAAATTTCTTTTCATATATGGGGAGCATAAAAATTACCCAGGTGCACAAGTTAATGCCTGAAAAATATATTCATGAAGTTTCAAGTCTGTAGTACAAATACCTTTAAAGTTACATGCATCACAAGCATAAAATTCCATATTTTTCAAAACAAAGGCCCATAACTCTGCCAACTTTAATGGCAGTTCAATGAAAATACCCAGGTGTGCAAGTTCATGTGCTGAATAATATATCCATGAAGTAACAAGTCTGTAGTATATATACTTCCAGATTTACATGCGTCACAAGCATAAAATTCCATATCTTTCAAAAACAAAGGCCCCTAACTCTATCAAATTAAACGGCAAATTTATGTCCTGAATAATACATCCATGAAGTATCAAGTCTGCAGTACAAATACTTTCAGAGTTATGCGTGTCTGAAAGTTTCGAGATGGTCAGACCTACGTACATACAAACGGACAAAGGCAAATCTGTATGCCCCCCCCCTCCCCCACCCCATTTTTGGTGGGGGCATAAAAATATGTTTAACAACACTGAAATGACCTCAAAGAAATTTTTTTGGTATTCACTGTTTTCAGCCCTATATAAACCTTCATTTCTTGTTATAGTTGCACTACTGAATTGTATGAAAACATGTTAAAACTATATACTGACTTGTATGAAAACATATGTTAAAACTATATACTGAATTATATGAAAACATACGTTAAAATTATATACTGACTTGTATGAAAACATATACTATATACTGAATTATATGAAAACATAAATTATATACTGACTTGTATGAAAACATGTTAAAACTATCTATACTGAATTTGTATGTAAACATATGTTAAAACTATATATATAATTTAAAATAAATTTTGCGATTTAATATGAAAAGAGATTCACTCTGAAACTTGTTATATACATCATTAAACCAAATTCCTCACCATTTCGAAGTTTATTTTCGGTCCCGATTTCTTCCCTTCTTATTCTAACTAAAAATAAAATATTTAATGCATATTTCGCTATTTCATTTTTTTTTTTTAGCTATTTCTAAGTAAATATCCCAGTCCCGAGGACGCAATTATGTACATTTTTCAATTTTTATATCTATGTCAATTTTCATAAATTTTCTTGAATTTTATCGTCAGCATCATCAATTGTATCCGGGTATTTGCAGCTGCACCAGGAGTAATGGCTCAGGCAAGTTTTTACACCTCTTTTCAAGATTGGATTTGGGCAATGTGTGTCCGACTGGAATTGTTGGTTTTTGCTTATCAATGTCTGACAGGTTACATAATATACACGTGCCAGCAGATAAACCCAGGTGTCAGATCTTGAGTACATTCCATATCGTTGCATTCGTCACAGTATGCAACGCTACCTGAAGCAACAGATTGACGGTAAAAATATGTATCACTTTATTGACATGTTTGAATGATTAAGTAAATCAGAAGCATCTCAGTAGATCATGAAATATTTTTATTACTTTTCATAATTTGCAAATAGTATATATATGTACACCAAATATGTGTTTTTCACAGCATAACAATTTCCACTATATGTACCGGTAATGAAAATGCAGACACGCACACCCAAATGAAATTTCCATTGGATTTTTAAGCTGAATAATCGTTATTTCAAAGTTTTCAGCTTGGTCCCAAGGACTTCGGTTTAACAAGGTTCTACTGTATTTGTTTTTTTATAATGTTACATATGTGTAATTCAGTAAAGCACTGACATGATTTATTATCAAAACACCTGTACAGGTAGCGTAAAATGAGACAATCAATAATAATCAACAATTCTAAGATAATTATTTTGATTAGTTTGCTTATGCTGATGTTCTCTATATGGGTTATCAACAGGAATCCAAAGAATAAACATGTAGACTTGTTAAAAGTGATTATCTTCAAATCAGAAATTTTAAGGTTATATGAATCTTTAATTAAAAAAAAGTATCAATTTAGTGATTTATTTTTTAATATCAAATATTTTCAGAGTTCTTAATTTCTTAATTATGCTAAAAAGGACTCAGGTTTTGATGAGAATTTTTTTTATCAAACGTTGTTAAGATTGCTCGGTTTTGCGAACTAAATTTTTTTGCCAGTTTCAATATGTTACAGGTGCACAAAGAATATGCATTTATTCAGTCCACAAAAATTGTAATAACACTAATGAGCTACAAATTGATACTCTGTTACTCAGTCAAAATAAATACTCAACTAGATGTGGGTGTTCCTCGGAACACTTGTGTCGCCTGCATTTAAGCATGTTTGATGAAAGAATTGACTAGAAAATCGATCTTTTGACAAATTATTGATAAAGCATAATCTATTTTGTGAGGTACAAAATAACACACACACACACATATATATATATATATATATATATTTTTTTTTTGGGGGGGGGGGGGGGGGGAATAAAATATTCAAACAGTGCAATATGTAAAATTTGCCGGCACTTCGGATGAATTCAAAACATTAACTGTAAGAAAAATTATGACGTCATTAAGCACTTATGACGTTAATTATATATATGTTGCAAGTTTGTAGTCATCATTATCATTATTGAGTTATCATTCTTGTGTACTGCACTCAGACCAATGAGATCTATCTACTATAAATGTTTAAGGCAACACTTTACAAGTTATGCACCACACAAGAATTAAATCCAAAAAAATAAACAAAGGGAAATTACTCCAAAAATACAACAGTTATCATTCTTGCACAATGCACTCCATGAGATCTTTCCACCTGTGAGGTTTCAAAGTAATACCTCAAATACTTTTCGTGTTATGCTCCAGACAAAAATGAAGTCTGAGTATCAACAAAGGGCAATAACTCAAGGAAAAAGAGAAACAGAGTTATCATTCATGTGCACTGCACTCAGACCATTGAGATCTATGAAATTTGAGAGTTATGCCCCAGACAAAAATTAAGTCTGAAAATCAACAAAGGAAAATAACTCAGAAAATATGAAAGTCAGAGTTATCATTCTTGTGCACTGCACTCCACCTCAATGTGATCTATCCATGTTTTAAGTTTCAAGGTGATACCTCAAATACTTTTTGAGTTATGGTCCGGACAAAAATAAAATCTCAGAATCAACAAAGGGTAATAACTCAGAAAATACTTAAGTCAGAGTTATCATTCTTGTGCACTGCACTCCACCTCAATGTGATCTATCCATGTTTTAAGTTTCAAGGTGATACCTCAAATACTTTTTGAGTTATGGTCCGGACAAAAATAAAATCTCAGAATCAACAAAGGGTAATAACTCAGAAAATACGAAAGTCAGAGTTATCATTCTTGTGCACTGCACTCCACCTCAATGTGATCTATCCATGTTTTAAGTTTCAAGGTGATACCTCAAATACTTTTCGAGTTATGCTCCGGACAAGAAAGTGTGACGCCGACGACGCCGACGACGACGACGACGGACAAAGTGATCCCTATGTGTCTGCCATGCTATGCAGGCGACACAAAAATTCAAACAACATAATCTTTGTCTATGCATCATTTAACTAACATAAACTTGAAAGCTGCAATTCAACCGAAAATCAATACAGAAAATAGGGTGAAAAATATGAAAATAAATCCAACTTCTTTTTGACAATATGCAAAAAATTGCCTTAAAAATGGATTATATGATTAGTCCGAGCAATGTCCGTAGAATCACCAATATGTTAAAGCAGCTTGTTGTGCGAAGAGTGAAAGTGATGAGCCAATAAATGAAAATAGAAAATCTTAACAAAGGTTTTATAATTAAATATATTTTCAACAGCATCTGTAACGGTATTGCTGGTGATGGGGAAAGCACCCATTTTTTTTTTACAATTACTGATAATTGCATTGGGTGACTGAAGTTGGGTACTGAGAGATGTAATACATGCATATAATTAACAAGACGGCCATGAAGGCTCACCCGAGAACCAGGTATTAGTGGGAGGAAAAGAAACCGCAAATATCTTTGATTATGGAAAATGGGCTCTGCCCCTGCCATTCATATTTTTTGAAGGATCCAAATAATTTAACAGTCTAGATAGAAAGTAACCCAAGGAACATCTGTAGTGAAAAAAAAAAACCTTTGAAATTTAGCCAGTACTTTTAGACAAGAAGATTTTTCACACTGATGCATGACAACGCATGTCCACACACCGACCGCACTGCTTACTCAGCAATTTCTGAATGCAAATGGTGTTGCTGTCTTGCCTTGGGCTGCTGTATCCACAGATCTGATCCCGATACAGCATATTTTGGACCTGCTTGGGCATTGTCAATAATAGTCAGGATTTAAAAAATGTTCTATGAGCGGAATGAAACAACATTCCTCCACATGTTGTGCAACGTTAAGTCGATTCCATGAGACGTCAAATTTTGCAGGTATTATGACAAACCGGGGGTCATACTCAAACACGTTTGGAAAAGGTGAGCTAAAAATCAAATTCTTATTCAATGACCATCAGTGAACAAGCTGCTTTAAATGACTGTTGGATATTAATTCTCCTTCCCCTATCTTTCAATCCAAATTTTTTACTGTTGTTGTTTTGAAGTCAGTTGTCACTACACCAGAGTTTTAGTCATAAAGCGATGTCCAGTTGATTAAGGTGAAGGAGAACCTTGAGTGAGCTACCTTAACCCTTTCCCTCATATAGACTCATTTTGACGCACTCAATAGGTACCACATAAAGCCTGATCTGCAGAAAGCCAAACTCAAACCTTACCAAATTTAATTATAAAATCTTCATTTCCAGACCACTGAGGAGCAGCAAACAGCATAAAACCTGATCAGCCTGCGAGTTACTCGCAGGCTGATCTGGTTTTATGCTGTTCGCATAGGTCTTTTCATGGTGTTCTCTATGAGGGAAAGGGTTAAGCTTCTTCACATGAATACATTGAGTGACACAAATGTGTCTCTTATCCACAGCTGTGATGGTCAGCCACAAGAAGTACTTTTGTCTGCCATGGAGTAGTGCTGTCTTCTTTGGAATGTTAGAGTAGATATAATGACAGAATCATACAGGCTTTTAAGCATAAAAATTACATAATCATGCTTTAAATGACAGTACACCAAAGACAAAGCCTTGGCAAAAATACAAATGACCAAAACACCTTAGGATGCATTTGATTTTCTATTTCATATAATTGATTTCCACAGTGCACTATTCAAAGTCTGTGACACTCTTTCATCAGTATATAATTAGTCTATCAGGAAACTCTGCTCCACCCATAACTTGTAGTTTCAAGCACCCTAACAAGGTTTGTTGGCTGCACTTAAAATGTGAGCCGATTGGTTTAAGTAAAATCTAGAAAATAATATATCATCTTCATATATCAGTACTTTCTTTTTTTTACCTTATTTTGAAACAATATTGGATCAAGACGGCCATGATGGCCCTAAATCGCTCACCTGAGAAACATTGTCCTTAATTATGTGTCATACTGAATACATAATGTATGCAGAAGAACAGCAAGATCATCTAAATTCAACACAAAAACTGAACCTGCCATCCAAACTTTGAAATATCATAGCTCTAATAAGTCTATATAAAATCAAGTGACTCATGGGGTGGGGTCAATTTTGACACCAGGGCCATGATTTGAACAAACTTGGTAGATGTTCATTAGGCAATGTTACTCACCAAATATCTAAACTCTAGGCCATGTGGTTTCTGATAAGATTTTTCTTGTTTTTTCCTACATAAGCCTATGAAAAATCAAGTGACCCCTGGGGCAGGGCCAATTTTGACCCCAGGGCCATGGTTTGAGCAAACTTGGTTGAGGTCTACTAGGCCATGTTACAAACCAAATATTTGAACTCCAGGCCTTGTGGTTTCTGACAAGAAGATTTTTCTATTTTTTCTTATATAAGTCTATGTAAAATCAAGTGACACCTGGTGCGGGGCCAATTTGGACCCCAGGGTCAAGATTTGAAAAAACTTGGTAATTGTCTATAAGACAATGCCACACACAAATATCAAAACTCCAGGCCTTCTGGTTCTTGAGAAGAAAATTGTTCAAGTTTTTCTTATGTAAGTCTATGTAAAATCAAGTGACCCTGGGGCAGGGCCAATTTCAACCCCAGGGTCATGATTTGAACAAACTTCGAAATGGTCCATAAGATAATGCCACACACCAAATATCTAAGCTCTAGGCCTTGCGGTTTCACTTTTTCACTATAAAAATCTATTTTTAGCTCCTGTGACCCAGATATGCAATGGACTGGAACCATTTGAACAACACTGGTAGAGCTTCATGCAAGGAACATCACAGGCAATTTTCATCAAATTTGGCCAAGTGGTTTAGGAGGAGATGTTGTTTAAAGAAAACTGCACGGACGACAGACAAAAGGCCATCACAATAGCTCATCATGAGCATGTTGCACTCAGGTGAGCTAAAAATATGTGGATATGGAGGTTGAAAATGTTTGTATGTTGGGTTTAATGTCCCACCAACAGTATTTCAGGCATTTGGAGACTATGTCTACTTAAGACAGATAAAGTGCTGCCACACTGCAGGATCACAATGTAGACATGTTGCATGATACCACACCCAGTCACATAATCCTGACACCAGGCCAACTAGTCCTTGAACTATCCTTATATAATGTGTGCCAAGCAAGGGAGCTATAAAGTACTTATTTTATAATTTTGGTATGTTGCAGCTGGGGATCACAACCTCCCGTGCCCTAGGTAGAGGCCACCTGGGACAGTAGGAGATTGAAAATAGGCTTGATTAAGTTCATTTGACCATGAACTTTTCAAATATTATCCAAATAATGTAGATTTACTACACACAATGTTGAAATACATGGCAATACTTAATATCTAAGTGTGTCAATTGTGATCATTTGATAATAATCCTCACACAGGATTTCAACAATGATTCCAGTTTCTCTCCGGGAGTCCTTATATGGGAACCAGGACAAACTATTGATCATGTTAGACCTGTAAATACATTGCTGGAGAAAAAAAAAGATTCAATTATCTACATTGCAATCAATTCATGTCTATGAGATGTTCAATAGATAGGGAAAAAAAGATGAAAAATGTCATACAATCTTCAGACTTGTACTTTTCAGTGAGGTTTGTCCTACGATCTGCTCATATTTCCAGGCAGTCAGCTGCATAATTCTGCTTACTATGATGTAAAAAGAAAGTGACAGGACTTGTAATTGGCGACCCTTCCAGTGGCAGTTTTGTCCAGACTTTCCCAGACATCGGGGTTACTGTAATCACAATATGTTTGGTTTAATACTGTCTCCCACTCTGTCAAATATCCAATCAGACTTCGCAATCACGTTTCACAATATAATAGGCGATAAGTATGAAGATGTGATCGAGGGAAAAAACTTGCTGCATCATAAGAAGGTCTGTACACCGCAGAATGGTTGTAATTTCATCTTGACCACTGAATTTTGCCTACCCGCACCCACTTTTCCCATAATCTATATAGTTATACTAGCACATTTTCAGATAACTTTTTGCTGCCAGTAAGAATCAGCAAGCTTTAATTGTCATGATATTGTTCCATGTCAAATAATTGCAGAATTCATTTAACCACCAGGCTTAAAAATGCAAACTTTCAAAGTCACAAAAATGCAGACTGTCAGTCAATTACAAATATAAGTGATTGCAAACTTCAATTGGTTTACAACATATAAATTTATAAATATTGTTTCTTTGGACCACACTTAACAAGAGTCAGGTTTATGCAAAAATATTCTCTACTTTAAAAAGGTATTACCTATGTTAACATAAATCTGAGTGATTGATGTATTCTTGTGTTAGTCCATTTCGACTCTTGACACCCCTTGGTACATCGCAGCCCAGCCAGACTAGATTGAAAGGTTGACCAGCATTGCCTGTTGACTCTTAATGGCACTATGGAATTACTTGCAGGCTGATCAGGTTTCATTTAAGTTTGTTTGCTTGGATTTAAAAATCTATCTGACAATATCTCAGTTATTTTGGGACACAAGTCTGCATGACCTATGGTGCTACCTAACTGTGACATCTTACCCTGGACAAGTGACAAAATACCATACCCAGTTCTATTAACCTGATGCTCGACAAACCAGTCCTGAAACTACCCTTGTGTGCTCAGTGCTTTGCACAAGAGGGAGAAAGTTTTTATGGACATCAGTATGGCACTGCAGGAGGCAAACCCAACAACTTTCCTGATGCAGGGCCACCGGGATAGGTCAATTCTTATGTGATAAAGGTTGAAATTAGTTGTATAACATCATGGCAAAATGAAATTAAAAGATCATCTCCCTTTTCCCTCTAGGAACAAAAAGAACAGAAAACAGAATTACCAAAATTTCTATTGCCTTTTAAAAACAAAACAAAAAAACTTTTGAATCTTTTCAGAAAATTGAAAAATAAAGTTACTATATACAGTCAAACCTGTCTTAAATGGCAAGTGAAGGGAACAATAAAAGTGACTGCTTAACAGAGATGACCACTTAATGGAGGTTAAACATATACCAAAATGTTATTGGTAATATAAAACTGACTGCTAAATGCAGATGACCACTAATACAGATTCAACTGTATATGGAAAATAACCCTGAATCAAAGTTTCAAAATGACTGACAACCTGACCAATGCAATGTCTTAAAGTCCTTCCTAACAATATGGCAATGTCAGACATAGCCTGACACTACTGCAAGAATTTCTGAATCTTATGTCAACTTGCCTAGACATTATCATTATTAATAATAATTAGTGAGTCTCAGACTCAAATTAATTAAGAATATCAAGAGAAAATATGTTTATAGACTATCATACAGACAGAAACACACAAAGCAGCAGAGAAGGAAAGAATTACTGACAATAAGGCCTATAACAGAATAAAACGAAATATTCAAAGGCAGTCTTTGGAAAAACTCACATGCATAGGAGAATATTCTCTTTAATCATGCATTAGGGTTTCAGATCGTGTCAGGTTCCAAAGGTTTTGTAGCATTTTAGTATTTTGTCAGACAATGAGTGGAATTCTTGATCAGTCATCAAAGCAAACTTGCAGACAAAATAACAGTGCTACAGTTTTAAAGCCTTTGCTCCAGACATATGTGCAAAAGGTTAGGTTGCTCTGGGAACTAGAGCTATTAATTCTTACAGTTTGTCATAACCTGAAAGGCCAATGTAACCCGCAAGGTGTATATTAACACTCCTACATAAATAAAGTAATTAAATTTTCATGCTGAATTACAATTCTTTAATATCTGTGCAATCAAATGACCTTAATGTAAACATTATTATGTAATGTGAAAAGTTTTACTTTGTTCAATGCAAAATGAGAGTGAAGGGATGGTAATCTTGTGTTCATCATTCAACCAGCAGTATTTCAGTCATTTGGGACTGTATGTCTACATTAGACAGGTGAGCTGCCTAACTGCAATATCATGTCCACAATACCACAATTTATCACACCATACACATATGGTATGATACCATACCACACATGGGACAAATACCACACAAATGGCATGATGCCACCACTTAATAATATTGTATACAAGTGGTAGGATACCACCAAGCCACAACTTACAAATGACATGATACACATGATACCATCCAATCACACACACAACCTAACAAATGGCATGATACCACCCACTGTACAAGTGATACCACATCATACCGTATACAAGTGACATGATACCTTATAGGATGAGGATCAAGTACAAGATGTACCATTTTGAACAACTGTTTATGATGTGACTGGGGATGGAGGTTGTGTAGCATATGTTAACCCTTTCCCTCATATAGACTCATTTTGACGCACTCAATAGGTACCACATAAAGCCTGATCTGCAGAAAATCACAGTTAAACCTTACCAAATTTAATTACAAAATCCTCATTTCCAGACCACTGAGGAGCAGCGAACAGCATAAAACCTGATCAGCCTGCGAGTTACTCGCAGGCTGATCTGGTTTTATGCTGTTCGCATAGGTCTTTTCATGGTTTCCTCTATGAGGGAAAGGGTTAACTCAGTCATCAATTGTGGTACTCCACCAATCAATAGGTAAAACAAATCATTCTTATAGTATACAGCCACTTGATGCTTGACTTCATCAGCACTATGCAAAATGATGAGCATTGTAATAGTCAAGCCATAAGTTTGTTATTGTTTAATGTATATCCATTTATTAAATCCACACATATCTGCTCTGTAACATTTGTAAATATAGGAATTTTTATGTATGCAGAATAAAAATTTAAGGTTTGATTTCATGGATGGTATATTATTCAAGCTACTCATGTATACAACTCTTGTCAATAATTGCTTATACCAATTTAAGTCATGCTTAGAGAACAAAAGGCTGCAACATTACGTAAGTGTAATTTAACTTGCTAATTACTAAACAAAAGCCTCTAAAACATACAATATAACCTGGGGTAATAACTTTCCAATTAAGTTGCACTAAACCATTAATGACAAAAGCTGTAAACTCTTGATCCTCAATTTTGATCAAGCCTCAAAAACACTCTAAGGTGTGAATAAATGTACTGAGACCAAAAATTGAGTTGAGCTTTGCTGCAAGTCAAGAGGTATGCTTTTCTTTAAAGTGAGAATGTCAAGCCATGCTTTTCTTTAAAGTGAGAAAAAAAGAGAGCCAAGATGGCCCTGAAGACGCTCTGCCATAGTTGCCTGTACAAGTTACTATATTATAGCATAATTGTACTGAATACATAATCCATGAGATCATTTCAATTCCACAAACCTGGGGTCATAATTTGAAGCCGAACCTGACTGAAGACTATGGCTATAAACAATGTCATGATCGCTTCAAAATGATCGCTTAAGAAATAAAGATGTTTGAGTGTAAACCGTGAAATCTGTATATTTATTGATTAAAGGGTCATAACTCAATTATCCATATCAGTCATAGTTGAACTTGGTCAAGAGATTATGGTTATAAACATTATCATAAAGTTTGAAAATGATTGCTTAAGAAATGAAGATGCTAGAGTGCGAACAAAGTGAAATCTGGCATTTTTAGAATTAAAAGGGCCATAACTCCTGACCTAATTGGCCAATACCAGCCATAATCGAATTTGACCCGAAAGATTATGGATATAAACATTGTCATAAATTTGAAGATGATAGCTTAAGAAATGAAGATGTTTAAGTGCAAACAAAGTGAAATCTGGCATTTTTTAACATTGAAATAGGCATAACTCCTGACCTAATTGGCCAATATTAGCCATATTCCAACATGGCTGAGAGATTAAGTTAATAAACATTGTCATTAAGTTTGAAGGTGATTGTTTATGAAATGAAGATGCTAGAGTGTAAAAAACTAACAGTGGATGAAGGATGGATAGACAATGGATGACGGACATTCATTGATCCTAATAGCTCATCCTGAGCACATGTGCTCTAGTGAGCTAAAAATCAGGACCAAAAATGTATAATCAAGACTAAGGCAGTCAATCCATGTGAAGTTGAGTCAAGAGGGACTGACTGAGTTCCCAGTTCATCTTTGTTGGTATGAAAATAAAATTTAAGAGGAAATAAAAGGTTGAAGTAATAGCCCTCTAGTGATATTAAAAAAACAAGCCATAACAAAACACTTAATGTTTAATTATAAAAGTTTGAAAACTTGCTTAAGATTTGTGAAACTTACTTTTGTATAAATAATTATTTTCTCCTTTGACTAATATAAGGGGAAGTCACTCACTACAAAACCACAGTAAAAGTACTTGCAAAACAGATTTCTCTCCCTTCCACTGATATTCATAGTAAAGATAAGCAAGTAAAAGCAAGCTTCTCGAACTTAGATTAACCAAAATCTTCTATTTTATTAATTATATGTTTTAATCATGATCATCAAGAAAAGGTGCCATATTTGCAACCAAGGTAGCTGAAATGGACGGCACACAAGTTTTGGTTTATCTATGATATAAAATGTGGTTAATTTCTGATTTATACATGTAACTGTTACAGTGACACTACAATTCTCTGAATGATCAGCAGGTATCTCTTATCCAGATTACACTGTACTAGTGTACAGCAACACCATTTAAAGACCACTCTAACCAATACTGTTTTCTATCTAACAATCTGCAAATAAACCTTTGTCAATCTAGGTACACATGCACTGTAGATCCATTATTACATGATCCACTACACCACATTCCAATATAACACAAATAACAATATAATGCAGTCCAACATTGGACATTAAGTTATATTCTGTGACATTTTGTGATTTGTTTTATCCACTTCTTAGTCATTTATAAAGTTAATATTTGACTAATATAATGCAGCAGCTAAATCTGAACCCCACAGCGCTATAATGGAGCCGCACTGTATCTATCTAAATGCTCCAAAATAACAGTATTTTACAACATATTTGTATTTTACATATAACCTCAGCATCTACTAACATACACATGAAATGTATATCAGACAAGACACTGTACTATGCTAACAGAAAAGATCACTTAACTTCAAAATTACATTGTTACTTATAATAATAGAGCAATACATGTCCCTTGATAAATATGTGACCTCATTTTTTTCCCACATCTCTTTCATCCTCTACACATATTACAATGAAAGACCCATCAATATTATACTATATACATAATTATATACCATACTACAAAATTTAATGATTCTTTTTTTTTTCCTTGTTATGGTGATATTAAATGAACAACAATGATTCCCACTGGAGGACCAAAAAAGAGGACTGGAGGATGGGTACCAAAATGATCTTTTTCTACAAGCAAGAATCCCCTCCATTATTTCTTGTACTTTTCTTTTCAAGCCTTTATGCATGTTCACAGCTTTATCTTTAAATAACTTAACATGCGATTGCATTTCAATTAACATACACACAAAACAACAACATCCCAAAATCTTTATAACAATTCTTCATTACTACATAAGATGAACCATTAGAATTTGTTTTGGACTAAATCTGTGTTTCCCACTGGAGTATACACTTGCCTGACCACCACGCCAGTACAGAGGGGGTTAGGTCCAGTCTGACCATCTGCTCACAGAAGAAGCTGCAAACCTTCACACCAGAACCCAAGCCTCATTGTTCTCCAACAATCCAGTGTCAGCAATTAGTAATAGATCATAATTGACCGCGAGTGAAATCAAACAAAACCTTGTCGACCAGTTCAATAACTTAATTATTTCATATCATTTTCAACAAATTAGATAAAACCCCCTCAGTTGTCATGGTACCCATTCTAGCACATTCAACAACAATGATCAATAGATATTAAAAGCTGACAATACACCGGCCATTCTCTCTTCTCCCTTCAACTTGCATACATAAAAGCAGAAGTGACCAGTGGTCCATTTTTTCAATATCTCATGTAAAAATGGCAGAAGAGGACCTAATTCAATTCAGAAATTGATTTCAGCCCGTTATCAATTATTCATGCTTCGTTCCCTAAAGACGCTGTTAGAGAGGTATTGAAAACAATATAAACACAGTCTTACATATATGCCAAATCTTTTTAGCAATAATTCCTCTTTAATGTCAGTAGGCTAGAGAATTGAGCATAATAAAAATGGCTTAGATGCGTGAAGGGTTGAGTTGTTGCGTGGCTGTGTATTGGGATAGAACTGTGTATTGGGACAAAGAAGGGCATTAAAAAATCCCCCATTGTAATAGAGAAATTAACTTTTTCATTCCATTGGGTCGGCATGAGCTTTGTTTCATAAACCAGTCATGGAGATGATTCTAGCTAATCAATATACATAAAGTCATGAACTTTTAATCAGTAAGACTTTGTCATTATTAAATATATCTTTCTTGGACCAATCTGTGTTTCACAAAGCATCTCAAATAGGGATTTGTTCAACTCAAAATTCACAAATTCTCAATTTTGAACATTTATAGAAAATGAAGACCATGCATGTTTTGCATGAATAGGTTAATGTTAAGTATGCAACAGTTATATTCTTTAGGTCAGAAAGAGTAACATCTAGGTATTCAAGTGTTTGGAGTACAGGGAACTCTATCTTTGATGCCTGATTAAGCAAAGAGTTAAACTATAGAGTCATGTTTAAACCAAACTTGAACAACTATTTCATATGTATGGACCTAGACTTACATTATATCAAATGAATACCCACTCTACATCATCAAAGTCTGTAACCTGCACCTCTTCAATGAGATTGAGTTAAAATCAAGCCTCCACAGACATAGATTTGTGAACATTAAGCATCTTGTGACCAGGATCAGTAACCACCAATCACCTCCTAACCGAGATTTATACCACTGACTATGTCTGTATCTCAGACAAAATCGACTCAAGTATCTGACCACTAGACCACAGAATTCTGCCAATATACAATGGTTGTAATGAGAAACTTAAATCTGCTTTTTGCATATTCATTAGCTGATTATGACATCTCAAGCTTCACGCTTCCGAGACTCCTGCTGACTACGAGAACCTGGAAATAAATTCAGTTTTTAAAAATGAATGAAACCTTGTACTAGAATCTATTCCATGTGAAAGTCTATGTGTCTAGCATTCATACAAAATTATGCATATCTGACGGGATAATACACTGAGGTATATATTTAAAACGCTTCATTCAGTCCCTCACAGGAGTGATTTAAACACTTAAGTTGCAAAATTATCCAAATCGTCTCTGATATTGAAAGATTATCTTGAAATATCAAAGAAATTTGCTTACAAAAGACATTTTATATCACAGCAAAATAAATCAGCTCAGACTGATGGTCGTATATAACCAAAATCTGTTCTGAAGTAAGACTTCTTTAACTTTTTTTAGGTACTGTTGTATTTACAATTTCTCTTTAAATATAACAATTTACATATTGTTAACATACACATCAATTTAAAAAATTAAACATTATTATTATGTGTTGGTTTTTTTCCTCCTGAAATAAATTAGAAAAATAATATCATTCAAATTAATCAATTAAATTTTCATCATTTTAAAAGAAATTTAACTATAAAGCTTTACCCCAAGCATTCATATTAAATTTAAATTACTTATTTCTTATACAGGTTCTTATTGTTTAACCCTTTCCCTCATATAGACTCATTTTGACGCACTCAGTAGGTACCACATAAAGCCTGATCTGCAGAAAACCACAGTTAAACCTTAACAAATTTAATTACAATGTCCTCATTTCCAGACCACTGAGGAGCAGCGAACAGCATAAAACCTGATCAGCCTGCGAGTTACTCACAGGCTGATCTGGTTTTATGTTGTTCGCATAGGTCTTTTCATGGTTTCCTCTATGAGGAAATATTAATATAATAATTAATTCAACTCAGGAGTTAATGTGACTGACTATGGTTGTAATTTGTGCTAACAAATATTTCCTCTGAGAGTGAACCTACAACTTTCAGATCCAGATGCTCCATTATAATGGTGAATGCCCATCATTTCCAGTTGTTTGTGTTGTCATAGTTACAACACCATTCATAAGGCACTATAATCTATCTAAACGGTATTAACACAGCCATTGAACCAGGTTGGACTAGTACTTTTCACCTGGGACATTTCTCACTCACATTGGAGACTGAATTCTCAATCTTCAAAACCATAGTCAATAAACACTTAACCACTTAGTTCCAACAAAGTTATGGAATTCTTTCTAATGAACATATCAGGAGTTGAACACAACATGTTACTGTCTGATGATTGCTCATATAACTCTGAAACCTATATGAATGTGACTGGTATCTTTTGTTGTACTTAAATTAACTTGATTTTGTATCAAATTTGCTGTGATGTTTTAATAACATGTAGATAAGACTTTTAGAAATTTTTAAGTGTGAATTTAATCAAATATATGGTAGTGGAACCCTATAATGCATGAAATTTGAAATTCTGGTTTCTTTGGTATTTTTTTTATTCTATACGTTTAAAGAAAGCCTTCTGTGTGATATTAGAAATTAAATTAGTGATTTTTAGTCTATCTGACCCTGTATAGAAATGCTTTCATAAACTGATGGGGGGCATACATATAAAATTATAAAATTTCCCATTTTTTTCTCATGAATTGATTTACCAAAATTACCTAAGGCCTATATTAAATGAAAAATGTATTAAAAACATAAGAAAAAAATTATAAAATGTATATTTATACATTTATATAGAAAATCTTCATATTAGAGTTTGACAATTTTCCCCATTTATAAAATAGCGACACTACAATTCCTGGTTAAGTACAAAATTTTTATACAAATTTCTCATAACAAGCTATTCAAAAATTACTCATATACTATATCAAACATAAAATGCACAATTTTATATTGGTTAACCATAAACATATCAAGTAATAACTGTATGCATAACCTGACCCCCCCCCCCCCCTTTCTAAGCTCAGTAAAAACAACAAATATTAAGTATTGACTATTTCCTAAGTTCTTTTCAGCTACAATGTGAGCACAAACTTGATATAATAATTATGATTATCCTATTAAGTGTCTTTTTTTCCATCATATGATTAATGTAAAATCATTGTTAAGTGAAATAATGATTAGATAATGACATTTTTCAGAGAAAAATCCAACAATTTATATATGAAATTTCCCCAGAGACAAAAATTCACCATTTTGTACTTGTACTGTACATAAACAAATGTACAACTACAGATTTATTTTCCTAATAAAGCATTTCATTTCCAAGTTATTTGTTACTTGTTTTTAAGATATTAAAAGTCTAAGCATTCAATAAAAGTTATCTGAAGAGTTTTATGCAGGAACTATTTGACTGAGTAGTACAATCTTTGTACAAAAGAATCACTATTACACTTTTCCGCTTTACATGAATTTCCAATGCACAAACTTGTGTTACTGTAGTTATGGTTTATAAAGATACCTTTTGCTTTTTAAAATTTGCTTTTTTATGGACAACTTTTCGAAATACCCTCAATTATCACAATTATGTATTTTGACTGATCTAGGAGAATTCCAAAAATGACATCACTGAAAGTAATTCAAGGTGTTTTTCTTCTCTTTTTTAAAAATGGAATGATATTTTGCATTTTAATAGATGAATACCAATCAAAATTGTTACATTTGATGAACATTGATATAAGATACCATGAATGAAACTTCTTAAAGAAAAAGAATCATATTCTGCATCATGGCATGTTATGACGAAGAATATCGAAAGTTGAGCGATCTTTGCCGACATTTGCCGAGCCCATTAGGTTTCCTCTGGCGACTTAAAAGAATTATTATATACACATGTATAATTATTAAGTATGGAATGAAGAATCATTTTAAATATCAAAATATGAATAATGGGTTAGAACATTCTGGAGAACACTATATTTTTTAATAGAAAAAAAAAATCTGTTTGAAAACCAAATTATATTTTTTATACCTATATCGCCAAATTTCAATTGCAAATGATGTCATTATTTGGAAACAGCTTGATACTGTTATTTAAAAAAGAAAAAAAAAACTGATATGCTGGAAATTATAATGCATAAATCATGTAAGTGAAATCAAGTATTTATCTTAAACACACTGATATAACCAACATAAGTAATAAATTTAAAATTGAAGCAAATTTTGAACAGCTACTGGCCACAAGGGGAGGTAATTCAAGCAACATGGTATGTTAAATCTCCAATTCAAAACATTCAGCAGGATAATATACAATTTTTTTTGTTTTGTTTTTTTATTTTAAATTCATATTTCTAGGTAAAAAATCAACTTCAAGGTCAATTAGTTTCTGGTGACATGTCAAAATATACAGTCTGGCAGCCAACATTTTTTTTTAAATTTATTTATTTATTTTTTTTTTTTTTTTGGGGGGGGGGGGGGGGAGAGACACAAGAATTCATTTTTGTTACCCTAGAATTACTTAAGTCCTGTCCTTGTATTGCTGTGGAGATGCTTCTAAAGTTGATATCAAATTAGCATATAAGTATCTATAGGAAACAGAAGAGAGGATATTACTTGCTTACAGAGAAAGCTATAAACAGAGGAGTGCTGGCAACACTGAAGTTTCACTTGAACAATCTTAAACACACCAAGAGACTTCTGAATCACTACAGTTAGTTAAGCAATTCCAAGCTCTAAACATGACATTTACTGGTTTCTTTCAAGTCCAACTTTTTAAACAATTAGCAAAATGGCATGAACATAACTGACTGCCCTTTAACTCTAGTTTCGTACAATCAAAGAAAATTTCACAGCATAAGAAGTAGAAATAAATACTAATTAATAGAAACACGGAAAACACACTTAAATCCCATGAATATTGAGAATCAACCCTTATTACCTTAGATGAATGTCATGTAAATCATAAATATAGAACTATTTTGAATGAACTTAAACCAAGTGCATTTTCAGAGGATACCTAGTGCAGTTTGTATTTAACAGCAATTATTCCTGGCCAAACCATAAAATCTTTAAAATATTTTTCCTCTTATGACATAAAAATTGCCATTTTGTCATTTTAGGTATTTAATTTGAAAATACTTCTTTTTGTCCTCTTTGGACAATTTTGATCCACACTATTCTGCAGACATTTTGTCCGGGTGTATACCAAAACTTTCTTTGAAAATGTTGCCACGATGCAATTAAACCCAGATGATTATCCTCCAGATATATGTTATTAATATTTCATCCTGGAGATTAGAATATAGAACCAGTGCAACATTGGATAAATCACCCATAAATACCAAAGCCCTAGTTCAGATTTGTCCACCAATCCTCATGCTTAACACATATTTAAAAAATATTTCTATTTAATCAATTTGTACAAAATATGCATTATTAAGGAGTATGGAATTAATTTCAGTGCTGGGTCAATATAACATTTACAGAACCATGGAAATCTGGTGTAATTTATTAATTAATGAGATACAGTATATATTTCTGTATTCTATCCCTGTACTCTTAAACCCATCCTACTTGATATCCTTATATACATCCAGTGTGTACCAATTATAAATGCAGTACAACCTTATGAATATTCATTCACTATGACTTGATGAATATAACTCTACTGAGCTTCAAGTATATAAAACTATGGGTTTTTATTTGGCATGCAGGCTGATCTGGGTCTGCTCTGTTTGCTAACTCCTCAAAATGTGTCTTATAAAGGTAAATGGTAAAGCTGAATGCAAAAACCACTTACCTAAAAATTGTCAATTGTAATATAACAACAGATAGAACACAGTTCAGGGAAAATGGTACCAAGGTATGTTTGAGCTTCAGATACAGTATTTGACCTGCATTACAATGTATCAACCATTTTGCTTGTGGACAGAATGAATGTTTACTGACGGCCATCATCAGACTGTGCTGTCAGATCAGGTGTGAACACACTATCATCTGGCTAAAACGTTGCAACAACTCTTCATAGTAAAAAAAAAATGGCATAAAAGCATTTGTAGTTTTGCAATATATCAAATGTTATTGTGGTTTGCAAAGGTTCATAATTGAAATTTTAATTAATTATACTGGACAATTAATATATATGATACAGCAATATCAACAATGATACGGGAATGAGTAATGACACAACACAAGGTCTGTACCAGCACCAACCCTATCAAGTCACATCTATGTTCTGAACATACAACCTGATATACAGGGTTTATTCAGACATGCTGTTCAGTACAAAGAACATTTTATAGCCAAAATTGATCATTCATTTTTCTAATTTCAATGATGATGATTCTGATATTGTTACCATAACTGCCCTTTCATTTCTGGGCCATTAAAATGCCTTGATGACTAGAAACTTAATACAATGGAATATACCCACCAAATCATTAACCAATAACAAAAACCAGTGCCTGACAAAAAAAAATAGATTAATACAGATTATATTTTATAGCTGGCATCTAGTTAATACTATCAAATCTTCATGTATCAGCTTACCGCTGTAAATTAGATGGAGAATTTATTTAATTAAAACAACCATACAATATGTTGCCACGCAGAATCAATACTTTAAGTGTAAAACTTTACCAGTGTTATTCAGTAAATTATAAAACACGATTGATGACCTGCCAACCTGTTGCCTGTGGTTCTAAAGGGCATTCTGCCTCACGCCATGGTTGGCATAGTAACCATTTTTAAATTGAAATTACTGAAATGATTGATATGTTGAACAGATGATATTACCTTATATGGGTATTTTCATATTTCAAGTAAAAATGATAGATTTATAATCAGCTGTTGTTTTTTATGTCTACCAGGCAGTGAAATAAGCAGTGTGGCAGGAGGGTGTGGCTACCATTTCATGCTGATGTTAATCCTTGAGACTGCGGTGACATAGATAGGTGAACTATATATAACGTATTAAACTATGTCATGATATAATCTGAACATTTCTTCATACCTTCAACTAATATAAAAAAATATCATATTACAAACTACTGATGTGAAATCTATAATTAATTAACACAGTTTGGAGCTCTGATCTGTCCTCACATAGAGTTTTATTACCTAATATTTGAAAAAAAAAAAAAAAAAATCTGATAAAAAAGACCTGATGGTAATGTATCATTACTGCATTGTGCCATGGAAACAATACAAGAATCATAAGTATCAATATATTTCATTACTGCATTGTGCCATGGAAACAATACAAGAATCATAAGTATCAATATATTTCATTACTGCATTGTGCCATGGAAACAATACAAGAGTCATAAGTCATAAGTATCAATATATTTCATTTTAACTTTTTGATCACTTGACCAGAAGGATTTTTTCTTTAGCCCATAAATTTGCAACACCCTATGAAAATAACATAGAAAAGACTACCTCATTCTACTGAGTTACCAAGGCAAATGTTCTTACATGTATAGGTTAATAATTTGCAGTATTACACTGTTACATCACACATGATCTAGGTCACCACATCTTGAGCTTGGGGTACTTATTGTAAAACTTGTATGACATCATTCCTTTCATAATATATATACTACTATTCATGTGTAATGTAAATCATTTTATAATGTATATCAAAATTTACAGCTATGATCACACTCACACTATTACTGTCTCAATTTTACTTATATATCTTCCTATAAAATTAACAAATTTAAGTTAAGTTTCAATGTTTTAATTGTAAAATTAAATAAGAGTAGAAAGTACATGTGCAAATGGGAGAAAAAGACATATTACTATATACTATTAAGTTCAAAATATTTATAATTTCTTCTTTTTTTATTATAATGGCTAGCAAAGATTTTCTAACTACAATGGCCATATTCAAGGATTTCCCACGTGTGGGTCCCTTTTTTGCTAAAGAGACAGCATCGGAAGGGACAGTAGATGGATACAAGGGAGTGTAGCTGCGATACCTTAGCTCATTTTGCAATTAGACCATTCGCGAAAATTGTATGAGCTCTCAATCATTTTTGTGTATGGTCATCACTTTTAAGATATGGGGTCTTTAAGATTGCAAAAGCAGGAAATCAGACATATGTTGCAAGCAATATCTTTAAAAACCCGTAAGGAGCTTAAATGTATGATACCTGTAGACAACTCTTACAAGGATTGTAGGATTTTTTTAATCATGTCTTGTATGTGTCTCCAACGAGACTCTCATGACTTCTAAATGTCATACGATGCCATGATATCTGCAAAGATTAAGTATGAAAATTTACAAAGGGCAATAACTCCTAAATTATGCAAAAGAGAGTTATGATCTCTGGTCACTGCACTTCCACTCAATAAGATCATACTTTCTGAGCCCGGACAAAAATTAAGTATGAAAATTTACAAAGGGCAATAACTCCAAAATAATGCAACATAGAGTTATGGTTCTTGGGCATTGCACTCCCCATCAATGAAATCTATCCACATATGAAGTTTCGTCTTGATATCTTTTCTATTTTTTGAGTTATGGTCCAGACAAAAAAACGGACAGACGTCCAGATGGTCAGACAGTCAAGCTGGATCCAGTATATCCCCCTTACAACTTCGTTGTGCGGGGGGTATAACAAGCAAACCGATGGACAGACTAAAAATAATTATAAGAATATTGGAAGGGCACTTAAACAGGATTTAAGATCAATATGAAAAGGCTGCAAAATGTATTTGAATGCAGGACATGATTAATAAATCTATTATAAAATAAAATGCACACCCAGTTGCTTGTAAAAGTCAGCCATATATGACAAACTGGCAAGGTTAGTAATTCATATACTGATACAAAAGAGGGCCAAAATGTATACCTAAGTGATCCAAACATGACTAAAAAGTCATAAAAAATCCTACAAATGAGGATCCAATAAAACATGAACTGGTCAAATGGCTATTTTTATTTCTAGTATTTTATACAGCATTACAGTCACCATTAATCATAGCAATTTTTACAATCCCCTGCGTGACAGATATCATATGACTTAAGAGCGAAAAATTGTTTCATGTCCAAAACATCCTCAATGACCACTTGGGTCAACTCTGAACCGCGAGAAATAAAAGATCTATGAATATTACTTGCCACTTAATTAGATATGAAAGCCAGTTTTATTTATAATGAAGAGTATGTAAGTGACCGCTTGTCAAAAGTTATTATGATAGATGGCCACTAGCAGTGAAATTATATCTGTGGAACACAGTATGTAGAAGGCACAAAGCATTACAAGGCTATATAATTGCTGCATATTTTGCGTCATTCAATTGTAGCAATGTAAAGAAATGTACTTTTGAATCTCTACATGCTTAGGTCAGCAGAATTGAGAGCAAGATAAGACTGATGTTAATACCTGGACACATGCAGGATCCCAGCCAGCTATTACTCTCATGCAGTCTGACCAGGATTTCTTAATTTAATTCCTGTCTTTCTTTCGTAAATTATTATATTTGATAAAAACAGTTATATAGGATCAAGAATCAAATAATTTAACAAACTAAACATTTATCCACTGGACATGGTTGTCCCACTTGGCAACATTTCAGTTCTTAATGACTCTTGCTCATATGCTAGACAGGCAAGTGAAGGTATACCCCACAACCCTTTAAAGTGAGGGCTAAAATGTTTAACACCTGACAGTATGTGAGCCACAGTTAAACCTTTTTAAGCCAGAGATCCGGGTGAAGCTCTACTTCAGACACAGCAAGAATCTTATCTACAATTATCTCCCTTGTTACCATTCTTCATATCAGGGTCCACTCAGTATTCTCTAAAATTCTTAAGTATAATCTCAGGCTTAACCCTTTCCCTCATAGAGGAAACCATGAAAAGACCTATGCGAACAGCATAAAACCAGATCAGCCTGCGAGTAACTCGCAGGCTGATCAGGTTATATGCTGTTCGCTGCTCCTCAGTGGTCTGTAAATGAGGATTTTGTAATTAAATTTGGTAAGGTTTGAGTCTGGCTTTCTGCAGATCAGGCTTTATGTGGTACCTATTGAGTGCATCAAAATGAGTCTATATGAGGGAAAGGGTTAAGCTTAAATATCATACTTAAGTCTATATTCAATCTAGTGGCCATGCTTTGAGCTAAAGTTTCAAATTCATATGTACATCATTTTCATTCAGGTAAGGTATAAATACTTTTTTTTCTCCATATAAGCATGCTAGTGAAATAAGCATTGTCAGTCATTTTTATTAATTGTATAAATATGGAAAGACAACACATATTAAACATAAGCTCATATATTGGTTACCAAATTTATGAGAAATGACCCCTACAATACATTGTAACTATCAATCATATATCTACATAATTGTGGACTTAATTTCATGCATGTGTCTGACTGGCCTTCCTTATTTCTAATTCATATTCAAATAAACCAGCCAAACTTGGGACAATAACTGACCAAAAAAGGACTTAATGTCAAAAAGTTTAAGCCCAGCTGAGAAAAAACACCAATAAAATCAGGGTGACCTAGCATATTTCTCCATAAAACATGTCATCAACAAAACCAAGATGGATTATACCTGTCACAACTGACCAACTGCCTTGACCATTTGAAACTGACCATTGAAATGATATTTACACCTGATGACAGTGGAAAAAAAAACACATTGTCTATTGTTAATTATAAAACCGCCGTATCAGTACAGGTAACTGGTACATATTGTCTTCAGCCAAGTCTTTATAAAGAAAGGTTAGATAGGTGCTCAGTCTGAAAACTGATGACTAAAGCATCAACTCTTTTTATTAGGGAAAAAAATGTATTAGATAAGTGTTTTCCTTTGCAATTATCACCATTAATTGGTCCTATAATTATTAATAATACAAGACTGTATACAGTTTATAGACTTTGCACAGCATTAGGTGTATTAAACAGAGATATCAAAAGACACATGTGTGAAGCCTCTCATTTGATATGAAATATCTCTTCAGTGTGCTATTGTGTCATTTACCAATGTTTATTATTATTTTCACATCTTTTTTAACAAAGTCCTCTTCCCACAAAGAACATAATGACTGAAAATAAGTGACTTAGAGAAAACACACTGAGAAAGAAGGGAAATCTATCAGACACTCGTGAAATGTTTTATATGTTCTAAGGCAGGCCCAAATGACTCAGTTTTGCAGGTGTCCATTATATAACCTATGAAACTTGTACGGAACATTAAAATCAGCCTCAGAGAGCCTCAAAATTTAATGTAATGCTGAGAGTATTTCAGTAAATTGAGAACTTTGCTTGTATGAGACATGTGCACTGTGGTGTCAAGATATCACACCCAGTCACATCCTGATATCCATGCCTGGTTGTCCTAGAACTCTCCTGATATGTTGGATACCAGTTTTAACTACTGGTGTTTTGCGACTGGGGATTGAAGCTGAGACACTATGACCACTGGTATCAGTCATCCAAAAAGTGTCTTGTATGTTGCCCAGATTTTATTATGTTGAGTACTCATTAATTAGAGACTTGCGTGTATTAGTTTAATCTGACTTCATCTTTGTTTATTAAGTGCAATACAGGAATTGTTGTTTGAAAATCAATGTAGAGAGTATTGATGAAGAGCAAAGAAAATGTGAAACAGCAAAACTATGTAGTAAATGGTTGTTATTTGACAAAACTGGCTGGTTAAAGAAATTGCGCAAATATTGATAGAGTTTAATTATTAACCTGAATTAATATAAATATACAAATTTATGACTTGATGAATATTAATTAACTGAACATTTAAATGGTATATGAAACAATTAATTTTACATTGCCATGCAGACTAAGAGCTACAATATTGTAGGAGCAAACAGAGGGGCCATCTGATCAGGGTCTGCTCTGTTTGCCAGGGTGTCGTGACTATATGAAGTCATGGGTTATATATTGACCCATTTTGTGAGGTATCTGACCACTTGATTTTGGTATATTACTGCAATGAATCCATAGCATGAATCTGGCTTCTGTAAAATGACAGTAGAAAACTAGTGGACTACAAAACCTCAGTACTGTATAAAAATAGAATAATATTTAAAATAGGCACCTTTGAAAAGTTTCTGGTGGATTCAATAGGGGTTAACTTGACAAATGACTTTATACACAATGATCAATTGAAGGAAATAATACATATGTGAAGTTTTAAAAACAAGAATGATAAAATTCACTACTAAGTCTTGAAGTGTTACTTAGAACTAAGTATGGTTGCAGACTTCCATGAGATAGCAATTAGGTACAGGTCAAGTATTATCACCTCTTTAACTAAGCTGCTTATGAAGATATCCCATCCTCAACAGTAGTCATGGAAAATTGTACTGTTCAACCCAAAGGACTTATTGTCAGGTCATTTTACAATTAACCCAACAAAAGAACATTTATATTAACACAATGATTCAACACCTCACCTGGGATGAAACGGTATTCCAATAATTAATAATAATAGAAGAAAAACTATTTGGAGTGCTGAAGAAGCACAATTATATTGTCAACAATTATGTGAAATAATTGACATACTTCTGAAGAATTTTTTTTATACACTGGTAATAAGCCATGTACTTCAGCTGCAACACCACACTTTACAGTACAGACAAGAATTGCATAGCTCAGCTGTCCAGTATATATGAAAGTATTATGAAATTAAAGGGCAAAGCTTTGAAACAATTTAGATCATTTCCTTGTACAAGACATCCACGGTCTCTTTCTATCAAAATATTGATCAATTAAATTTGAATAGAACTGACTGACTTTGTCAAATCAATATGATAGGAGGTCTAAAAAATTGTGTGTTTTTTTAAATCACACTATAAGTAATTTATTAAGAAGTGTGCCAGTGACTAAATGTGCACCTTACTTGAGTGCAAGGAGTGCTCAGTTATTTGAGTATGATACAAGGAGTGTTCAGTTACTTGAGTATGATACAAGGAGTGCTCAGTTACTTGAGTATGATACAAGGAGTGCTCAGTTACTTGAGTATGATACAAGGAGTGCTCAGTTACTTGAGTATGATACAAGGAGTGCTCAGTTACTTGAGTAAGAAAAAGGGAGTGCTCAGTTACCTGAGTATGATACAGGGAGTGCTCAGTTACTTGAGTATGATACAGGGAGAGCTAAGTTACTTGAGTATGATACAAGGAGTGCTCAGTTACTTGAGTATGATACAAGGAGTGCTCAGTTACTTGAGTATGATACAAGGAGTGCTCAGTTACTTGAGTATGATACAGAGATCGCTCAGTTACTCGAGTATGATACAAGGAGTGCTAAGTTACTGAGTATGATACAGAGATGCTAAGTTACTTGAGTATGATACAGGATGCTCAGTTACTGAGTATGATACAGAGAGAGTGCTCAGTACTTGAGTAGAAAGAGTGCAGTTACTGAGTATGATACAGGGAGTGCTCAGTTACCTGAGTATGATACAAGGAAGTGCTAAGTTACTCGAGTATGATACAAGGAAGTGCTAAGTTACTTGAGTATGACACAGGGAGCGCTCAGTTACTTGAGTATGATACAGGGAGTGCTCAGTTACTTGAGTATGATACATGATTGAGGCAGTGCTCAGATACATGAGTATGATACAGGCAGAGCTATGATACAAGGAAGTGCTCAGTTACTTGAGTATGATACAAGGAGTGCTCAGTTACTTGAGTATGAAAAAGGGAGCACTCAGTTATCTGAGTATGATACAGGGAGTGCTCAGTTACTTGAGTATGATACAAGGAGTGCTCAGTTACTTGAGTATGAAAAAGGGAGCACTCAGTTATCTGAGTATGATACAGGGAGTGCTCAGTTACTTGAGTATGATACAGGTAGAGCTCAGTTACTCGAGTATCCACTGCTATTCCATGTATGATGCATAAGTTTTGTTTTTTGTCTTTATTATATGCAACCAATATAATTTACGTACCTTTACAAACCAGAGAAAAACTAGAAATTGGTCAAACAATCTTACATGTGTGGGTATGAATGTTGTCTAAAACAAACACAACATGAGTCTTGGCTGCAATTCATATAATGTCCTTCACAGGCATAGTTGTGTACTTTGACTGTGTCACAGAACAAAACTTAACATGAATTTAAGATCACATCGTGCAAGTATGTATACAATCAATGTGTGAAACAACACAAATATGTAAGAATTTACAGAAAATTGGAGAAAACAAGAGAGTTCTTTGGAACATGTGTGTCACCTGCTGAAGCGTGATGGAAAAATTGTGATTGACAGACAGACAGACAATGGAAAAGTTTTTCCTATGTGTCACCTCTGCTTACAGCAGGTGACACAAAAATCAATTCGAACACAATTCAGAAATGCACATTTTGAATATGTGTAAAAATACTAAGTTTGAATCAAGTCCGAAAATATTTAATGAGAGGACTGTTTAACTGATGGGTGAAAAATGGTTGAAGTGAAACTTATAATGCTACAGTTTAGGTGAGAATACTAATAAACATCTTATAGACTGAAATAATGTAAGACATGTGCAAATTAAATCAATAATTTTAAACTCATGATAATAAATCATCATTGTTTTGGGCACAGATCATGTAAATACATGTAGTATCAATTAATGACCTTATGTATGTTAAACATTATGATCAAGCTGGATTTCATCTTAGATCTTTATCTACAATTTCATTCTTCTTCTTTCTCTTTATATTCTTTAATTTTTTTTTCTTTCATTGTGAAATAAATTATATTCCCAAATTACCTGTCTAAGCACATGATCATACTTTCAACAAGTAGGCTTG
>CM037782.1:31707909-31757909 GCA_021229015.1 Solen grandis | reverse complement strand
ACATGAAGAGAATGTGGAATTAAATGGAAAAAAAAAAAGATTAACTTAAGTGTATTTGATGGCTGGGTGTATATACACACTATTGCAAGGGCCAATAGAGAGAGAATAATGCTTGTTACCTTTAGTTTCCTGTCTTTGGTAGGTCGGGAATACTTGTATGGTTGTGCGTTTGCTTTAACATAATGTAATTTGTAATGATAGATTAATTGCTTTGTACTAAATAGATTATTTTTCTTCATATTTTAGAGTATTTTTCATTTACTTTAAATATTAGTTGCTGTAAAAATCCATACCTTGAATAATTTCAGATGTATGTTTTTCCTCATTTCGTTAAAGCTTAAATTGACTTAATTTGACTTATATATGAAAAGAGTCAATAAAAGCATGTTAAATATTTAACCAATTTATATTGAAATACCATAGAGTTTAAAAATCATTGGACAAGAATAATCATCCCAGTGAATGAATACACAACACTGTATATGTATATCAAATTATGTAATAATGGGCAAATTTCATTATGTATTTTTCATTTTCCCTATACCATTTAAATACATTCACTTATTTCATTTAAACCTATGCTTTGGGAAAGTTCTGATAGTAAACTAGTTAAACAGATAAAGAAAAAAATAGATGAGAAAAACAACATGTACATGTATAGAAGTTATTTAAAAAAGTAATATTTCAACTGGGATAATATTCTGGACTGTCATATCTCTTAACTGAATTAAAATTTCTTGGGGTTGCTTTGCTTTAAATTCTAACATTGTGTTTGAGATACTTTAACCCTTTCCCTCATAGAGGACACCATGAAAAGACCTATGCGAACAGCATAAAACCAGATCAGCCTGCGAGTAACTCGCAGGCTGATCAGGTTTTATGCTGTTCGCTGCTCCTCGGTGGTCTGGAAATGAGGATTTTGTAATTAAATTTGGTAAAGTTTAACTGTGGTTTTCTGCAGATCAGGCTTTATGTGATACCTATTGAGGGTGTCAGAATGAGTCTATATGAGGGAAAGGGTTAATATCTTTGAAAGATATCTCCAGTTTGTCCATAATCTGCAGTTAGTTCAATCTGCATTAGCCAGTATTTACTTCGTTTGTTGAAGAATATGCTGAATGATTTTGACATGTGAAATTTGTGTTGTTTAGATCAGTAAGTAAAGTGCTAGTTTTACTGTATTTCTATTGATCAAATTTTGACAGTATCCCACTTCCCTACAGAGTGAAAAGGTGATGTTAACATTTATATATTGAAGTAATTCCCTTGCCCTTATTTATTGACTCAAACCACTTGATGCAGTCGTAAACATATTTTTGTGCTTAGAGGGGTTAATTGTGGCTTAACAGCTTAAACACCATCCGTCTGTAAGAATTGGACAAAATGGGTTGTTTAACAGTGAAAATTGGCTAGGATGATGTAAACTTTATTATTCTTTGTTGAAAGAAGACCATGTTTCGAGATAAGTTATTAAGACTGGTTTAGAGGGGAGTGTTACTTCTAAAGAGTCCCCGTCCCAACACCAAGCTTCTGGTTTCTTATTTTTCATCTCCTACTTGGTCACTATGACACTACATTTGGATAGCAAAATAAATGAGATGCAAGACTAGAGTATGTGACACTATATCCTGTTGTTATTACATAGTCTATCTATAGACGGTGTGAAGTCATTATGTTTATGTGAACGTCAGCCTTAAAAAGGCTCTGTACTTTGTTGTCCTTTTACTATTATTATATTATTTCCAAACACTTTCTTCAAGTGTCTTTGTCCTATTTAGCTTTTTATTTCTAAATAAAGATTTCGTGGGTTTCTTAAAAAATACGTTATTGTGTACAGGTTTGACTCTCGAGCCCTTTGTTTACTTGCTGTAAGAGTTGCTAAGAATACGAAGTCATTTATTATCTGCACATATTTGCTTTAAAAACATCAAAATTGTTATAGGTTGTAATTTATTCATATGAAATGACTATGGTCATGTAAATATGGAATTCAAAATATCTCTCCCAATAAACACATGCAGTTGACTCAGACTTGCTCTTTCTAAATCATATATTCATCCACGTGCTTGGTGTTTCAGTTGTTACACAGTCATTTACGTTATACCAAATCACTTGTAAAATGCACACAAAAAAAAAGCTTGACATATAACATTATTCATTTGTGTTTTGCCCGGCCAAGTAAATAATACCAGTAGCCTCAAAGATTTAGTCATTCAGTGTTTGTGTAACCTGTATACATGATAGACCTGTATATATAAAAGGAATGTATTTCGGCAAAAACAAGTCATCAGAATTATACCGTTTTAATGAATATACTACATGCTTATCGGGTCTAAAGGGAGATAATTTGTACTTCTGTTTATTTCTTCCGCTTAGACTTTGTATAGCTATACTTTTTAATAAAACATGAAACTCATTTGATTTCTGTTGTATTTTTTTGAGCCAAAACAAAATATTCTTATTCGTACATTTATTATAATATTATTATATTTGTTTACCATTCCAAATTTAATTTTAGCTCACCTGAGCGCTTGTGCTCAGGATGAGCTTTTGTGACCGACTTGTATCTTACGGTGGCAAAAACAGACGAACGTTGGCATGCGGTGCTCTTGCTTGACGTTAATGAATGTGACATCATTTCTGTTCTTTATATAATTTTAAAAAATGCCGAAATTTTGGTACGATATTCTAACACGACTTACATCTTTCTATGTATAATGAAGATTATTGTATAAATTTACAACAAAACGCGGCTCATGCGCTTACGTGGTGCTTATTTATTTCTGATATTTTATCAATAAAGCTTTGTTGATGACGTAACAAAATAACGTCATTTACAATAAAAGTAAACTAGCCGAGACACCACATGATGTGCAAAGTTTAGATGGGCTAAAGGGTGTATTGGTTATCGTTTATTTTGTTTGTATTTTCATTTTATGGAAATGATTGCAAGCGACGCGAAGCGGAGCGCTGCGATTAAACCATAAAATTGAAAATATTACAGTTTGTGATGTACTCCATACAGCCTGGCGTTATGGAACCAACTCCCGCACGTGTTGATGCATCAATATTAGGCCTATAATGCTACATGCACATCCGCCGCCTCAGTAATCTCCGCTCATTAAGTGCCAAGATCACGTTGACTTCATAAACATTCATATTTTCTCCACATCAAGACCTCACGGATCATTGTATGCATTATTTTTTAAATTTTGAACGAAATGCAAGCATTTCATTGGACGAACAGTAAATATAAAATGATGTTTGGTGAATTAAAAAAGGTAAAATAATAAAAATAACACAAATATTTATTTATGATCGTCATTTTTATATAGAATCAAATATAGGAAAGATATTTGGTTTGTATGTTCCGCGTTTCAAAATAAAGACGAATACCGGGTGAGAATCCAAAAATCAATGTTTATCTGTGTTAACCACGTGTTTCTCGTTCAGGTGCGAATAAGTAAATGCACCCGAACCCGAAACTGTGATTAAATACACAACAAAACACAGATTGAGGGTGATTATTTCTTAAAACAAAAGTGAATATTTTCTACATGTTGTCTTTGATTTATACCATATCAGGGCTTCTGGAACTACGGTAATAATTTTACTTCCACAATGTTCTTTGATATAACCAACAGACAATTTAACTTTGAAATATGTTCAGAAGTAGTAATCCTCAAATGTGTAAGAAAAATCCATTAACTATGTGTTTTCCATAACTCGGGTCTTTAACCCTGCAAAGGCAGATGATAAAAATTTCAGGGCACCTCGACTATTCGCCATCTATTATAATATTTAAAGTTTCGAGTAAATCCATTCGATAGTTTTTAAAGTTATTTATTTTCACCAAAGACACAAAGGACCATAATTCTGTTATAAAACATTCCATTTAAACGTACTGGTGATATGCACAACTGGATTTGGTGCGTATTGATCTTGTGAAGTTTCATCCATTTTGGAGACAATGTATGGACAAGAATCTGCATTGTACATTAATGTATGTGTTGCTATAATAAACAAGAGGGCCAAGATGACCCTTGGTCGCTCACCTGAGAAAGATGATTGCTTAAGAAATAAAGATGCTTGAGTGTTAAAGTGAAATCTGGCTTTTTTTATGGTGAAATGGGCATAACTCCTAAATTTACAAGTCAATATCAGTTATAATTGAACCCGATTGTGAGATTATGGGCATAAACATTGTCTTAAAGTTTAAAAATGATTGTTAAAAAAATGAAGTTGGTAGAGAATAAACAAAGTGAAATCTTGCTCTCTTTTTTTATTAAAAGGGGCATAACTCCTGACCTAAATGACCCATCTCAGCCATAATCGAACTCAGTTTGAAGATGATTGCTCAAAAGATGAAGATGCTAGAGTGTAAACAAAGTGATAGCATTAATTGAACTCAATCAAGTCCTTATGGTCATAAACATTGTAATAAAGTTTGAAGATGATTGCTCAAAAGATGAAGATGCTAGAGTGTAAACAACGTGTAATCTGGCATTTTTTTATATTAAAAGGGGCTTAACTCCTGACCTAATCAACTGATCTCAGTCATAATCAAACTCAATCGAGACCTTATGGTCATAAGCATTGCGATAAAGTTTGAAGATGATTGCTCAAAAGATGAAGATGCTAGAGTGTAAACAATGTGAAATATGGCATTTTTATATTAAAAGGGGCTAACTCCTGACCTAATTGATGAATGTCAGCCATAATCCAACTCAATCAAAACCTTATGGTCATAAGCATTGCCATAAAGTTTGAAGACGATTGCTCAAAAGATGAAGATGCTAGAGTGTAAACAACTTGAAATATGGCATTTTTTTAATATTAAAAGGGGCATAACTCCTGACCTAATGGTATGATATCAGCCATAATTGAACTTGGCCGATTTTATGGTTATAAACATTGATAAAGTTTGAAGAATTGCTCAAAATGAAGATGCTAGAGTGAAACAATTGAAATTGGCTTTTTTAATTTAAAAGGGGACCGATATAGCCATAATCGAACTTGGCCGAGATTTTATGGTCATAAACATTGTCTTAAAGTTTGAAGATAATTGCTCATAAGATGAAGATGCTAGAGTGCAAACGAACAAATTGTGGACGACGGACGACGGACGGACGGACGACGGACATTCATCGATCCTAAAAGCTCATCCTGAGCACACGTGCTCAGGTGAGCTAAAAAGGGCCATATATCTGTGATAAAATATCCCAACCAACCGTGCCGCGAATATGCACAACTAGATTTGTCATCTGTTTTCAATCAATTCAAGCCTGGGATTTTGGATATACGTCTTTACCATCTACCATATTGAATATTGGTCATTCTTGGAAAGGACTACAGTGCAAATAAAGCCAGTTCAAGAAAAAAATATCTTATATTCTTCACTTCTTTCGGTGATATCATAGAAATACATTTGTAGTAAACAAAATATTACCGATTCTTAAATGATTTTATAGCCCATTTCTTCAAGGAAAAAAATAACAAAAACATTTGCTATTAACAATTTATTTTTTTAAACTTGCACTAAAACTGCAAATCCATACGACCATACATGTAGTTCTTATTAAAAGATTTTATGACAAAAGGGCAAGCAATTAAGATTAACATAAATTGTAAAATGTAACAAAAACTAAAAAATCTATCACTGAATTAAAAATATAAAACTGTAATGAATGAGTAAAAGTACGTTCAGATAAAAATACTAAATTGTGCTAAAAATGTTCACATAAAATGCATCATATTAAGAATAAACTGATTCTCGTCATCTTTTCAACCAGAAAACGTTTTCCGGCCAGGCAAAGTAGCTGTCCGGGTCAAGGAATATAGTTTTATCTATGTCACTGTACGGCAGTAGCCCTTTGTTTACTAGAAGCCTTGCTATAGACCGTCCGCTGTCTCCTTGTCTGTGGTGCATCCATTCCATTAAAATCCCTCGAACATTCACCGTTTGGAAAAAATCGTATCCACCTCTCAAGGCTAGAGCCTCGTGACCTTCAATGTCCATTTTCATAAACACATTTTCTCCGTTCAGCAGTTTGCTTAAATCGTCAAGGACAATTGCTTCGACTGTGTTTGATTGTTGCCTATTGGTTTCCGATCCGATTTCTTCAACGTATGCACCACCTATGTTTTCCTGTGGAACCAACATTGATACTTTTCTACGCGAGTCTGAAATCGCGTTATGCAATAATGTAACATTTTTATCAAGATTGCCAAGAATAACCGACTTTCTAAGCATTTTGATATTTTCAAGAACAGCATCTATTGATATTACTTTGGCTCCTAGCTTGGCAATAAATAAGGAATAAACGCCAATATTGCAGCCGATATCCAGGAAAACCATATCCGGAAATTTCTGGAAATATCTTGCAGTCTGGTTTAAAAGATCTTCTTCCCATGTCCCATAATCCTTCACGCGCGAAGAAATCATTTTGTCAATTTCCGGTGGATACACGAAAATCGGTGTTTTCCCACTCAGTGTTTTTAGAAATACGTAATGTCCATTTTTGTCAATATCTGTTTTCCGAAAATGTTTCCTGTAGATGTTCATATTATTATGCTTCTGTTTGACAGTGTTTTGTAATTTCAATTTATCCACTATTTCAGCACCGTTTGGTTCTTGTGGTATTCCCTGGTTCAAGACGTAGTCCCTTGACAATACGGCCTCCTCTTCCCCTTTAAGTCCTCTGTGGCTCCTTATCTGATAAATACAAATCACTATGGCAACCATGCTAAATACAACAAATACCAAAATTATTCTTTTTCGCCTGAAGATAATAATCATTTTTTTCTGTCTTTTCAGTAACTGTCAAAATTGGTAATTAATTCAAGACTCAGATACTTTTTTCTTCTATGTATTTTGTCCGTAATTAAACTATGTCAGCTCTAACTTCAGAGATGATGAATTTGGTCAGTATTTTTTTTTCCGGTGAGACAATCGTTTATGGTAGGCTAGAAGAAAACTATTCCCATAAATCACACTTAAACGATTTTTATCCGTATAGACGAAAACGATTTGACTCATTTACAATCGACGTTTTAATTATACCATTCATTTCATTTATTTATAGGCATAATCAGCCATTCATGAGGTTTTGTACGTTATGTACATTTCGCATAATATGGATTTAAAAAAACTTGGACGGGTTGTTAACTTGTAATGTTTGTTTCGCGTGATAGCAGGTCCTCCATCCATTATTGTAAGATGTCATCCATTGTGGTCGATCCCGTCCTTCTGTCACTGGATTGAGGAGAGAACGGTGTTAAAAAATCATTAGAATTCTCATCATGTGAAACAGAAATATATATTTCTGACATATAAAGGGGGTGGGGGTCAGTACGCTTAAAGATATATTCTAAACCTTACAGCATTTAATGGATGACAACTATATTTTTATTTTATAATTTAACTGATATGACATTTAAATATCTCGAACATTTTCTCTACATGTGGCATTTTTTTCAATCTACGATGTTGTTGTTTTTTTGTGTGTGTGTATATATATATAAGAGATATCAATGTATGATTATTATGTACCTGTATTACTGGGATTTACATGATAAAATGAGGGAAAAAAACGGCAGGCACCTGTGTGTAGATGTTCGAAATATGTGAGTCTTGGTGCACGCTCAAGTGAAACACGACCGGTACCGTTGGCTGAGTGGTTAGAGCGTCCGTCTCGTAAAGGCATGATCGTGGGTTCGATCCCCAAATGCAACATACCGAGTCCGTTAAAAATGCTCAGTACTCACTCAGCATGAAATGATAGTTCCGGGAATGGTTGAATTAGTGTCAGAATAATGTGTCTGTTGTGGTATCATGTCACTTGTCTAAGGTGGAATAATTGCAGTGTGGCAGCACAGTAAATGTCTCGCGTAAAGAAATAGGTTCCATAAGATGTCGGAATAAAGGTGTGTGTGTGTGTGTGTGTGTGTGTGTGTGTTAAAATGGATCGATAAATGTTTCATTAATATTATTTTTATTATATATTTTATAAGCCCTTTACACATACCCTATATCCTGACGGTGTGACACTTACAAGTTGGTGTAAAGAGAAGTATGTACATGTGTTTGTACATATGTGTTTGTACATATGTGTAACGTTAATAAACATTAACCACATATTCACGAATATGCAATACTAATACAAAGGTATCGTTTTATATTATAAATGGTTAATTCAAAGCAATAGCATCGAAACACTTTTATAAAATCATCATGTATGTTGCAACAATATATTAAGCTAAAATGAAAGTAGCCTATGTTTACACGTCTTTGATTTTGTGCTTCAGAATAAATGCATCAGATCTAGAAGGGTTTAGTACATTTCAGGTAGCGTAAATCGCTGAAACATCTGCCAAGTATTGATTTCGGAATACTTAAAAGAAAAAAGTCAACACTTACATGTGAAGAACCCGTATGCCGCCATATTTGTACTGTCAACATACATACGCCACTGTGTGTAAATTGTGAGGCGCCATATTTGATAGGTGTGTTTAAATGAGCGGTGACAAGATTGCGCAGGTGTGATAAACACAGGTGTAGTTCTACAGGTAATTCTGGGCGGGGCATAATGACAGGTGCATTGACCCGATACCTGTCAACGGTTACGGGTAGTATTGCACTAATGAGGGGGGGGGGGTATATAGGAATACATTTTCAACTTTTATTTAAGCATAATATACTTATATTTACAAAGATTTATAATTATATACATGAAAAAATAAGCAATGCAAATATGCAAACGTAAATTCACGCACACACAGTAAACGGCCACATAGTTTTCATTTTCAGGCATAAATTCTCACACATGCAATTTTTTGACATATTCTTCCATAATATAAATAAAATAAAATCGAAATTACTATAAATAGTAGTAGTTATTAAAAAATAGTTATCTTATCATTTGCTTAATTAAATCTCTGAATATTTTCACCCAAATATGTTATATATATATTAGTTTTAAATGATTTTTATTCACTTTATTTATATTTTTACTTACTTTTGCTCCATCCTTTCTACATACACTTTGATTTCTTTATATATCAGCATTTCAGAGATGCATGTAAAATATTCTGTGATATTTTTAAATTACCACAATATTTTAAAGTTGTCGATGTCCGTTAGATGAAAAGTATCAATATTGTAAATATTTTTTTTATTTTACATGGGATTCCAACCGGCAATGATTTACTATGTTCAGTTTTGACGATGTATACATAACTTGCATTTGCCAATAAAATATTTTGACTTGACTAAAAAAAACAAAAACATGCACGCTCACACATACTCGTAAACAAAATGGCATGATGTTCACACTTGATTATGCATATTAATTATAGCACAGAACCATGAGAGAGCGTTATGTGTAATATCAAGAGACTTTACTAATTGTATAAACTTATAACGATAAATCGTAAAGTAGAATATCAAAAGCTATTAATGAAGTATTAGTACTCATCATATGATTATTACCTACAAATAAAGATAGCTTTTATTCATCTTAAAATGGTCAATGATTTCTTTTTATAAAAAAACGACATAAAAATCCAAATATAACTGAGTTATTACTTGATAATAGTTGTAAGTATTTAAACATACTAGTACCTGTTACTTTTATTATTATTATTATTATTATTTGTATAGTTTGAAATAAAGGACATCGAATATAAAATTCGTTACCAAATACGCGACAATGGATGTATTTTAATTTTATTGAATCGAAATGAATTTCAATATCATGATATGCAAGTTTGCAAGTTTTTATTACAAACTACATTGGGCTTATAAGCCCACGAGGATACAACATGCATGCATACACAGTTTAATCAATACAAGTAAATTGTAAAAATGACAGTAGGTTTTCATTATATTATTATAAAATGTATATCAACGAATATAATATTGGAGAAGGCTTATAAGAAGTTTTGTTTTTTTGGACTAGTTAATACTAATATATGAAAACATTGCGAAAAAAAGAAGCAGATCGAATATACCATATGAAAAAAAATATCAGGCGTTTGTTAAAAGATCAACTAAACAATAACATACGTATTAAACTTCCAAAACATAGTTTCCAAAAGTGTGTTTTATTGAATGTTTTCTATAAACATTATATAGTAAAAAATAATAAGTGAAATAAAATATTATTATATATTCTGTCAATCCTTACATCAAAAGCATAATGTACAAGTAGACCATGTTTTTTTAACCCTTTCCCTCTTAGAGGAAACCATGAAAAGACCTATGCGAACAGCATAAAACCAGATCAGCCTGCGAGTAACTCACAGGCTGATCAGGTTTTATGCTGTTCGCTGCTCCTCAGTGGTCTGGAAATGAGGATATTGTAATTAAATTTGGTAAGGTTTAACTGTGAATTTCTGCAGATCAGGCTTTATGTGGTACCTATTGAGTGCGTCAAAATGAGTCTATATTAGGGAAAGGAAAATTACAACTGCATCTTCACTATTAAAAAGACATATCAACTTAAACATAATTGGTCTCATCCAGTAGTACTTATCTATATATTTTTTTCTTAAATCCGAATAAATTGGACATTCTAAAACAAAGTGAAACTCATCCTCTTATATATTGCAAAGTATACATCATTTTGCGAAGTAAGTTTAACATTCATTTCTTTTTACAGTAACGTAAATGTAAGCGTTTAATAGTATTTGCACGTACGAATCCCCATACTTGACTAGCATAGCTTATAATAGGTGAAGTATATTATATTATGAAGATATTTGTTTATTTTAAAAAATAGCTTTCATACCCTGCTCAGATAAAGTGCCATGTGCCTGTGCAAAAGATCCACCAGTAGTAAATCCCTAGATATGTAAATCCACTGACAATATCAATAGGTATGCCATCATAAGTGAAAGAAAGATTTCTCGGAAAAGTACCCCCTTCTTAAATATCATTATTTTTTGTCTTTTTTAACATTTATTTTCAGTTTCCAACGATTGCAATAATCTTTTAAGGTAAAAAATAGAGATTCTCACCTCATTTTCGGAAGTGGTCATTCAAACGATACTGTTCCAACACCAGCGAGAGATTCAAAGTCCTGGTCATCTAGCCACGATACACCTTGTTTCATACAGAGATCAGCAACGATGTCTGTTTCCATCCCCACCCCTTCCCTAGAGACTTACACCCGGCTTGCACCATCCTCTCTTGTATTTCATAAAACGTTCATTGGAATTGCACTTGCAGCGATGTCAGCTTAAAAATGGGGGTGGGGGTGGGGGCAGAAATATGGATATATGTTCTCGCCAATAGACACACTCATACAGCACACACACACACACACATACAAATGCTACGTTATAAATGATAACAATTATTGTATGTAGGATGTCAGTCTTCACACTGTTAATACTATTAATTTAGCCACTAGACGTGCAATGGAAATGAAGTGATATTACGTATACAAATGGAAGAACACATTTAGCTCTTGCTTATTGCAGTTAACATTTCTTTTCTCCTGGTATTAGCAGCATGACAAAATCTGCATAAATGGATAATTGCCAGTACTACAAATTGACTCTATAAATTTAAATGCTAATAATTATTAATATATTGAATTCTTAAGTCATTAAAACAGCTACACTTTAGAATAAAGTAAAATTTGTCTTTAATTTCTAGAAAATTGCATTTATAAGTAAGCATAATCTTCATATGTTATTTTATTTCTTGGAATTATATTTTGTCCATAACTTCCCTTAGTCAATATTTAGAGATGTGAAAACCTAAGGGAAACCAATTCATTGACAGTTTCGAGAGCAGCCAATGAGAGTTATCTCCCTTACCCTGTACCCGGCCTTATTTCTTATTTTATCTACATGAAAAGAAAAAAACGCAGATAGACAAAACGCAGATATCTGGGTTGTACTTCAGTTTCGTATTATTTATTTATTTATTTATTTATTTATTTATTTATTTATTTATTTTATACACATGAAGTTTATTCAGAACATTTTCTCAGGAAAGAAACATCTGATAACAGCTGTGCCTGGGTTCCAAGACAGATAACAAATCCAGACTATTCTTGCATTTTTACATCATAATGTCTCATTATATACCGATATATACACACTATTTATAAACCTGTCTCTACACTGTAGCTTTATATGCGTCATAACATACTAATTATGACAACACGCAATCCTTGATTTCTGGTTTGAACAGAATTCTAAGGACATGTCACAATTGGTTGGTGCAGGAATATGCGTATAGAACGCATTAAGCTGATAGTAATTATTTCTTTTAATGGAATACTCGTGGTTCAGTAAGTAGACGAGTACTTTTATACTTTAATCACGGCTTAATTCATAGTGTACGAAATCCCCGTCTATGTAATTATTAAAATCTTTATCACAATTAAGCTGTCTTGATAGGAATCAATGATGGATGATTTTCCAAGACAAGGGCCTCTAATTCAAATATTTCGAGACACGCATTGTAATTAAAGGAATCGTTCAGATAATACTTTAACAACAAAACGTTTTCTACAAGACCATTTACGAAGGAAAGGCATAGAAAGAAAAAGTATCCAAAGATAACAGACACAGAGAAATCGTGTTTTAAGTTGTTTGTCAATGACGTCATAATAGTGTATTGATATACTGTTAGTGAAAGATGCTTTTTATGTATTTCACGATGGCCATCGATACAAGAAAATGATTTAATGGGTAAATATTTGTTCGCAACTTTCTATTAAGTCGCCATTAAACTTACTGAAGCATAATTTAAAGCAATATTTTTACCTCTTTGTGATAATTGGATGACGTCATTATAGGGTTGAAAGTGGATCGTTAATTATCACTTAATAACCGATTTTAACAAATGTTCTGATAAACACTGGGATGTAATTGATTTTTTTTTTGTCTTCCGATTTGCTGTTTAAAGTCAAGCAATACTGGTTAGCGTGTTAATATTGAAAAACGAGTTCAGGACTTAAGATACGTCCATTTACGCCATTGTTGGGTATATGACTGAGACTGTATTTAGTGTTGCAGAATTATTAAATTTAGAAATCCCTATTGTTTTTGTCTTTTACACGAAATGGCATAAATTATGTCGGATTCAGCCATTTATAGTGTATATCAGCCTAATCATGCGCCATTTTTTTTTTAAAATGATATTAATATTAATAATTGTAATATAATAAAATCTTTATTTTTAGAGTATGAAATATTTCTACCATATGGTTCTATTAACAAATACACAATACTATTTGTTGTCATTAAAAGTATCAATATATGGCAATGAAAATGATTCAAAATAAATTAAACATATGAGTGTACGATATCATTAATTAATTGTACTGTTGCGAAATTATTTTTAAGCAGTTTAAATTAAGAATCAATGATTATGCTGATCAAATCTAAATAAAAGATGTCCTTATGGAATCAAAAACAATATCCTAATGGGAAACTGTCGAAGATGAAAACGTGTGAAATATATCAAACATGTTAGGTCCTTAAAGAATAACATCAGACTCTAAAATATTTTTTTATTCTGAATGAATTTAGTACAACAGATAATGAGTTCTAATTATGCCTTTTACGGGCTGCTTAGGACTTCAATCATACATTTAGCATACTTTATGAACGCCCCTCGGTCATACTTGTTAGCATCATTTAAGTGAATCCCACGTCTGATAGTTGACCAAAGTCTCCCTTTAAATCCTCCTCCCAGACGTATATTAAATTACTTTCAATTTTGTCCGGGTCCCGCGAAGCTTTTATATCTATTGATATATAATTCAGAAAATAAGTTAACCCTAATTGAAATTTGATCATATATCATTGCGGAGCTACCTTAAGGAATTATTTTTGAACGAAACAATTTACTGGCAAGAATTTTCATTTTCAGGAACCAATTTATCTTTTTGTGCCGGTTAATTGGTTTTAGTTTGTTCTAACCCGTCTAATTGATGTCTGTTTGGTTTTGATAAAAATATTCTTGCCGGTGAAATTTCATCCTTTCGTTTCATTCCCTGTTGTTTACATAAAACCGAAATAAAATTTCATTTATTTGCTTCGTCAGGAGTTAGATCTCTCAGAGGAGTTTGTGTATAAGACTAATTATTTTCGACTATATTGAAATATCAGACACAATGGTATTGACGTGGGGAAATTTTCCGATGTTGGATTTGTTGTCACACTGACTAATCGTACTTGGATTATCAAAGACCTTCCTCTAACTGATTTATATCAAATTGTATGTTTTAAGTCTTTATAAAGAAAATTGAGATGCATGTTTTAAGGATTTATATAAAATGAAATGTATGTTAAAGATTTATTTAAAATGAGGTGTACTTTTTAAGAATTTATATAAAATGGATGCATGTCATAAGGATTCATTTAAAATGATGGAAAACAACAAATAAGGGGGGCATATGTTGAACATATGTTTTGAAAACGATTCTTGCTAACCAGTCCACTGTGAGCGCGTGTGTTCGCGCGAGCGAGGGTGTTCGCGCTTCAATTTTTAACAACTTTATTTACATTATTATTGAAATTTTTAATTGCTTTTTAATTAATCTAATTCAGTTGAAATAAGTTTATAGTGCGTATTCTTTATTAAAGAGGTGTCACCGTGTATAAAGTACTTTAACTTTTTCGTCTTTCTAACTTTTTCTAAACCCACCTGTTTTGAAGGTCTCCTAAACAAGGCTGGAAAATTCACAATATATTATGTCTGAACACAGTATAACTTACATAGAACGACCAAAATAATTAGAGAAAGCGGTTGTTTGAAGGAGCCAGAAGACTGCTAAATATAAACGTGCTTAGGTTGTGAGTTGAAAACAAGCCATTCAAAACAGGTTGACTGCTATATGCAGGTAGGTCACTTAAAATTGGAATTGTTCCAATCCTTTCAGCCTCCATATAATGCTGTATCAATTATTTTATGGAGTCGTGCATTTTATTTATAAAATATTGCGTATATGTATTTTTGTGTTATTATGAACATTTAACTAAATTTCCACACAGATACCAAAAAGAGAACATGCACGAAATGAAGTGTCCCTGACTCAATCTAATGAACACACGGGTATTACTGATACTGAGATAATTAAGCCCAGAAAGAAAAACAAACATGCTCCATCTAATGTTTGAGCTCACTCGGTATTAACTTCTTTTATTTGATCGTGTCTTGGGTCGCCTTCCACTGTTTTCTGTGATTGATAGTCTAGCTTCGGCTATATTTGTTACATTTATGATATTAATTCTACTGTATGTAGATCTATTTATATACAATTGCATGACGACTTCTTAAGAACCTCGGTATATGACAGAAATCTCCAAGGAGCGGGATATCTAACGTTAGCCGGCGTGGTTTTATAATCTTGAACTTATCCGAGGGTATTCAAATTACTGGGCGAGGATAGCAAACTTCCAAGTTTATTTTTGTTTTTGAAAACGCTTGGTTGGCAATATTATACAATTTGGGGTCAACTACAATGTTTATCCATACGGGCGAGGTCAGATATGGACGGAGACCCCACACGGGCGAGATCAGAAAGGGACGGAGACCCCACACGGGCGAGATCAGAAAGGGACGGAAACCCCACACGGGCGAGATCAGAAAGGGACGGAGACCCCACACGGGCGAGATCAGAAATGGACGGAGACCCCACACGGGCGCGATCAGAAAGGGATGGAGACCCCACACGGGCGAGATCAGAAAGGGATGGAGACCCCACACGGGTGAGATCAGAAATGGACGGTGACCCCACACGGGCGAGATCAGAAAGGGATGGAGACCCCACACGGGCAAGATCAGAAAGGGATGGAGACCCCACACGGGCGAGATCAGAAAGGGACGGAGACCCCACACGGGCGAGATCAGAAAGGGACGGAAACCCCACACGGAATAGATCAGAAAGGGATGGAAACCCCACACGGGCGAGATCAGAAAGGGACGGAGACCCCACACGGGCGAGATCAGAAAGGGACGGAGACTACGGACTACGCCTAAATAAACCAGTCACGTCCTTCCGATTTGTTTAAGATTATTCTTTAAAAGACACTTTTTGAAATCAAAGAGTACATAAAAAGGTTGACGGACAGCCTCGCGTGGCTTCACCGACAGGCATCGTTTTTCCCGCCGTGAACATTTTTTCCTGTGCATTTTTGCAAAAATTGTACCATACATAAGATTTAAATGAATTTGGAAGTTTGTCCTAAATTTGGGGTTATACATCTACCGTAACCACAATCATCATCATCATCATCATCATCATCATCAATAACAATAACATCCTCGCCGTCGCCCGAGTGACACGTGTCTGTAGTAGCTGAGGTGACAGTAGAAAATCTCATGAAAGCGATATACATCCAATCTCATTATTTAACATACATCTGTTATTGTTATATTTTGAAATATGGCAATCTTTTCGAAAGCAAAGAAGGCAAAAACACCCGTTGTTGTGGTAATGGTATGAGATAAGAAAGCAGGTAATGTAAGTATCAAGAGGTGACTCTTATTGATCTGTTTCTCTTCTCAAAAACAGTTTCCATGTTCGGTCTTATTAAGGCATCAAACTTGAAGATAACGTCAACATATGCCCACTTGTAATACACGCCGAATTTTACAATTCATTACAATTTACAAATATATCTGCCAACTGACCGATTGGCAATACACAGAACGTTGCGTTTAACGACCCTCTTGCAAGATTTAACAATACTAACGAACTTCTAAAAATCTTTATTGTTTTCTGCCTCCATCCGATCGATACCGCTCTGAGAATTTTCAACTTGGCGTTCGGCCAGAGCCCGACTGACCATTGTAAGAATTGTTAATTACATATCGGCATTGAAACTGGACATTAGCTGCCTTGATTAGTTGTATTAAAGTGGCTGGAATTGGCGATTTTCTCCCAGAAGGGCAGAAGTATCCGAGCGCTTTTGTTCATTAAGACTAATTTGCATGTAGAATCGTAGGTTTAAAAACGCAATTAGATAAAAGAGCTAAATCAGGAACGCGAAATATGGATGGGAAAAACGTCGTGGGGAATTATAATTATTGAATGCATACCATTAGTAAAAGTGTAAATAAATTATTATGCATCACTGGTGACCGACAGCGGTTGATCTGTCTGTAAAAAAAAATGGAAAGTAAAATATATGTTATGCAAAAGAACGGAACTGGGTGAGAGGGCCGGGTGATTGGTTATGCTGCTTAAGGTTGTAGATATCATCCATGTTACACAAGTCTGGTGATTGAATCAATACCAATATATGATTAACTTTCATAGGAATAATGATCTCGGCAAAATGTTTTTTTTTAAATTTAATATCGGATACAAAGTTAAGAAAGTATCATCTTGTACTCTGTAAAACTAGAAGGGTGTCAAAGAAAGCCCGCCAGTTTGTTGTTCGAAATCTACGGTGTTGTTTTAAAACAGAGAGGGAGAGAGGGGCTTTTCGAACTATTTTTTCACCGAGAGCAGGGAAGATGAAAACAGGTTAAATCTGGATTATTCCCCTTGGACTATCACAGCGAGTTCACGTGTATTGGTGTGTTATGACTGACGCTGAGGACCTCCATAACTTTTAATGGATTGATTGGTTGATTAAAAATCTGTTAATAACCAGATTACCTGTTTCACACTCGTACTAGATAGAACAACTGTAGCGAACCTTCTTCTCGGGCCTAGATAGCGTATGTGGAGTCTAATTTAATTTTTGCTTATTTTTTATATCTATTTGTAGAACTTTGTCAACAGGTTGCTATTTTACGTTGGGAATGTAGTATAAATAAATTTTTTATAAGCTGCACACGACATAAATCATATAAATGATGCAACCAGTGTAATTTCACATGATAAAGATGAATATTTCTCTGCTTTTAATATACACATGTATTTCAATGCACGCATGCTTTCCATACTTCAGCCGTTCTCTCTATCACTCAAACATACTTTCTACCTAATACATTTTTTTTCTCTCTATTTCTATAATCTTTTTTTTTTTCATTAATAAGGCATGGTGACCCCTCTTCTCTCTCTCTCTCTCTCTCTCTCTCTCTCTGTCTGTGAAAAAGTGCTTTTTTTGTAAAGAAATGGTTATTTTCTAAATCTAAAATAAAGGCAATCAGACAGGAACCATATAAACTTTAAACACTGTTAGTAATTATTTAATCCACGGGGAAATCCATTTACTTTATGCACGCTTGAAACATTGTTATTTGACCAATCCCGCCCCATGCCGTTATGATCTCCCCCTTCTGTTATAATCTCCTATCGAATATTACTTTCACTTTCTTACCCTTCTCATAGATCATTTGAGATCAATAGTACATAAGCTGTTGCAGAAACACGTTAACCTTACCAATTATTAAAAATCTCATTCAGACATGAGAGCAGCGACGCATAACAGATCAGCTGGGTTATCGCAGGCTGTCTGTTATGCTGTCGCATGGTCTTTATGTGTCCTCATGGGAAGGGTTAGATATGTCACCGATTCTTTATCAAAATCGTAGGTCCGAAAATCGTGTATGTTAATGATACTATACATGCGTCAGCGGAAAAATGGGATGGGAGGGCTCGTTAGATACAGGTGCCTAGAAGACATTTCATTTTTTAGATGAAAAGTTTGCTTTCTGCTCTTGGCCGTGTGAATATTATACACATTTAGAAGTTACAAAATATACATCATCCCTGTAAAGATGCTTGAAAATGTACTTATTAGAACATAGTGCATTGCTTATTATGTATGACTGTGATATGCTACTGTTGTTAAATTAAATATTGTTTTTGAATCATTTATTCATATCTTATCATCAAAATCATTGATTCTTTGTATAAATGTTTAAAATGATTCTGCAAAAACAAATTTTTAACCTTATGTTGATGATAAATAATTTTCATCATTTATCATATGTTAGTGTTTTTTTCTCCCAACTTTTCATACCTACAATTTGTATTATATTATTGTTAAGATGACCATATTGACATATTGAAGAATGGTGTTGCCGACTATGTTATTCCTCTAAAAATAAAGATATTATTATTATTATGTCGAAGTTTCCTTTTCTGCAAGGACATTAAAGTAATATATTCCTTTATATCATTAATGACATGAAAAGGCTGAAATGAAAATGTCGAACATTACAAGAAACCAGGGTCTCATAAATCCTTATCAGATATTAAAGGTCTCTGTTTAATTGAAATATAAGTCCTGTTTCATGTTGGTTCTTTAAAGAAACATTTTGTACTGTGCTCAGTTAATTTGGACTTTGAATAAAAATGCTATCTGATAAAGAAACCTGAGTAGTTTCTAACTTGCTTTTTTCTATTCCGTAATTTCAGGTTATTCTATGAATGTTTTCGACGCCTTTTGTAATAGATTGAAATATATCTTCATTTTCCCCAGAATTCTCTTTCTCCTGCCGGAAATATATCAATATGCCATATTGTCAGTGACGGCCGGTATTTGGTCAGTCCGCCGCATTCAAGGCACGCATGTTTGCGCCGGCCAATCACTTCATTTTTCGAATCCAATAATGTTCCATTCCAATGTCCAAGACTGTGCAGAATTTAACGTCCGAGCTTAGGTCAGGGTCGGGAGCCGGTCCATTCCCTGTATTGATCAAAACTATTGATTTTAACTTCTTCTTCGGGAGTTTGATACCACGCACGATTTCATTATATTTAATGTTCAATTATGACCCGTTGCTATAGTTACCATAAATGATGGATTTGCTTATACGAAACTTATTAGCTTATGTTTCAAGTTTATGAGCTTTTGGTTCTGGTCAGTCCGTGGTATTGACTTTTATCTCCCGGTATTAAAAGAAATTGAAGATGATATTGGACGGTGTGCCTGAGCTCGGAGTGGACGCTAAATTCAATACATCGAGTGATGCCAAGTAAACAGATTAAATTCTACAGTGTAAGGAAATTGAAAGGAACTGGTCAAGTGAATTTCTCGTGACATATAATTCTGGCGAAAATGAAGAAAGAACAAGAGAAAAAGACACTTATCTGTTTTCATTAACCAATGTTGTCGTAAAAAAGGTAATTTCCGTGTGATGCGCCCCTTGCTCAAATAATGAATTAGATGTAACAGGACAGAGGCCACCTTGAGACTTTGTTTGATCTATTGGAAAGAAATGAGAATGTATTTGAATAAAATATAATTTGTCTGAGCAGGACTTTTGAGGTTTCCAGGGAGACGTTATTTATTACTTTGCTCGTTTTCTGGTTCTTTATGTACGTTGAATACTGCCCCCGACTCGCCATATATGTTTTATCAATATTTAAACAATTGAAATACGTCTATCTCGAAGGTTTTTTGCCCAATTTTGATAAAGAATATCAGTTAAGACAATTCAATCGAGCAGGCGCAAGTTTTATGACTGACTTGCTGTCGATGCCATACAATGGGTCGCACAGATTAGCTGATTGAAGAGAGTATACATACCAACCTAACATTAGGAATAAATACGTGCAGGCGTGCTGTCTTATGTTCATGTATCATTACACATACGTTCGTGCATATATTCATATACGTATGCATACGTACGCGTGTACACACATATACATGCATGCACATGAACGTACATGCATTTGTGCATGACTGATATTTAATCATAGCATGTCTACATTTTAGAACCAATTTTGTGTATTATTGTCTGCCTAATTACCAATCTGTTTAAGACATGTAATATATACTCTTGTATATGTAAAATGATCAACGACAACCCAACATCCTTCACATGGCCCCTGTTGTTTCAATTTCCTCAATATTTTGTTCAACAATTGACCGGACATACACACGTATGCTCGTACGCGCGCAAAATGCGGAAAAGTGAAATACAAGCGATCTCATCAGTACAAGAACTGGTATTATTTTTCATAGATCTATCACAGCGAATCTATCTGTCCACTCATTCGATAAATACGACCTTTTGTCTTTGTCGAACAATCTTTTTAATACATCTGTGCCTGTTTTAAGATTGCGTTTCCTCCTCAACAAATCCTTAAACAAAAGGAATGATCCGTCTACAGAACATTAACGGAGACCGGTAACTGGTCACGTGACTCGGACTGACGCCGTCAATTCTGTGATCGTATTTTAATTGTGTTTGTTTTCTTTTGATTACGAGATCAAAACTATTGTTTATGAAGAGTTTTAATTGAAATGACGATGTATTTTCTTTTTAACTTGTATTTTGTTGGTATTTTATCGCCCGTTTATATCTTAACATTAGAATTTAATTAGGGCCCCTAGTGAACTCGGAACAGACTTTTTTCAATTTTATACCTTTTTATTGGGTGCTTTCGAAATGTTTTTATTTTCAGAGTGCTCTATGCTGGACATATAATTAAACCTTCAAACTGAGGTAAGGGAGCCATTTTATCGAGGGAAATTGTCGCAGTATTAATAATAGATTGGCTGCTGATAAATCAATCAGGGAGAGCGAGAGTCTTAGTTTAAACTGTGCCGTAAATATCTACTCTTTCATCTGGGGCACGTCATATGGAATCGGACATGAAAGATTTATATTGTCTTGTATGTAAGATCCGTCTATAGGTTTTTTTTAAGAAACGGAAATTTATTTATGGCTTTTATATTTCTGTATCTTATGTCCGTTTCTTCAACTTTTGTTTGTTTCATCTGAAGAATAGAGATCACGCAAGATATAAAACAAACTTTTATATGACAAATTGCTGACAGCGTGCGGTATGAAGCATTGTTACACGATGTTTTAATGACAGAATTGTTGTTCGTTTTCTGTTCATTTAAATTTATCATCTCGATGTTTTAAAGTAAGTTTTCGTATGCTTAGTTTTACTGGCAAGGGATGTAACTCTGTTTGTCATTTCTACAATACTTCCATTGCGTAATCGTCCTGGTTCCGTGACGTTCGCGGTGTGGATGCACTGAGTGCAATCATACTACTAGTTACTGCAAGGTCTGGACAAATTCCAGGTTATGGTGTCCCTTATCAATAGAGGTTCGAACCTTACTGTAGGCAATAGAGTTAAAGTTCTAGGTCAAAGTCTGACCACGAGTTTGAGTATGGCAGTTAGTTGTTTCAGCTAAATTATTTGTAAAAGGTATTAAACACCCAAAAATATCATAGGCCAACTCATTTTTGACTAATAACTCTGGGGCATATGGTCCATAAAAATCTACATTTCATTCTGTTATTCATCTGCATGTTGACAATATATAAACAGTATTTAACCTCTGATTTGTCATTAATGCATTTATGGCTTGACGTATTGTAATTAAATACGATTATACGTAAACCATTTTAGTAGACTCATTAAATTCGCAATTTCAGAAAAAAATCTATAATAGTGAATTTAACTGCTGCATGACCGCAGTGTACATTCGGATGCTCTCGTGACGACCCACACTTGACACTACCCTCCGTCCGCCATATTGACCCCACTCTTTCTCTCCCGACCTTCCCAGATATGCCATCTGACCAGGGTTTTTTTTATAAAGTTATAATTTCATTTACACTAATGTAGCCTCTTGCAATTGAATGTAACTATAGTCCGAATATTACCCATAATTCCCCGCAGAACCTTGCCGGGTTTGATTCACTGTAGGATGTAATTGCATTACTTGACGCTGGACTTTAGAAACACTTTATAATGCAATGACGGAACAATTTTGAAAAACAAGAATAATTGTAAAATCTATCGCGATGGAACCAAGCGATATTCCATTAGCGCTGAAACCTTGGATTTCTGGGAAGTTAGCGCTGACCTAGGGCCAGAGTAAATCAAATTTTATCCAGCGTCCAGCGCCATTGATCACGAAATTGATTTTAACAAGCCGTAGAGTGACCTTTCTTTTAGACTTTAAATTATACTTCTAGCTATTTTATTACATTTAATGTTCTATTATGACCTGTTGCCTTAGCAACGAATGAATGATGGATATTCAACACGAATTTCTCCAGCGTATATTTTATCATTATATTGGTCAGTTTTATCGATTTTCATTTTTATATTAGGGATTTTGAAGAGCGGTCTTACGCCGAGAGGACAGAGCGTCGTTTATCATTTCTTATACGGTGTTGGTGAAGTGCTGCTAGCCAGGGTTGCTATAATTTTTATATCGCGTTCACATGGCCGATCGATGGACAAACGACATAAATACTGCGGTTTTTTATATTAAAATCAATTTTACATAAAAAACTAGGGTAACTAGTTTCCCCCGGGAATCGATTTCTGTTTTTAACAATGAAGTTATCGTGTATAAAAATCTGAAATATTTGGTATATACGTTGTCCGATGCGTCCCCGTCTATTGATTTAATTTCCATATTTGGTAAAAACCCGTCGTGGTATCATTGTTCACGATGAAATTCATACTAAACAGGAAGACCGGATGATACAATCACCCCTGACAGTTTTGATGTTTTTAAAACAATTTATTTTAATGAGGAAAGAAAGTGGGTAATATTGACAGCGTCACATAAAGAGGATTTGGAGATGAAACTGAGCATACGCGCGCGTTCACCGCACGCGATGAGTGCACTATATGGTATAAGGCACGCACAGCAAAAGCACGCATGTTTCGACGTACACGCATACACGTAAGCGCGCACAATGATATTAAAACGTATTATGTCCCTGATTCGGAATGCATAACAAACGGTGAACTTAAGAGTTTAAATCAAAGTATGTATTGGTTATACATTGTATAAAACTATTTCACGCTTAAAACTGGTTACATAACATATACATAGGCTAAGATATGAGAGCATTTTGAATATTGCCCGAGAAAGATGTTTATATCATTAAATGGATTAACGACAGTAAGTTACTATTTCATTTTAATGTGTACATAAAAATAGATCAATATTAATGATATACAGTCAACTCTCTTACAACGGCGGTGTTTGTTTCAGTGTATTTTGCTGTTATATAGAAGTTGCCGTTGTAAAGAATAAAGACATAGAAGGATTATGCACTTTAGTGTTCAAGACTACTGCCGTTATAAAGAGGTTGCCGTTATAATGAATGCCGTTGTAAAGAGATTTCACTGTATAAGAAAAAAAATTTTTAGATAGTTTTTGTCAAAATGATAGAAAAGAGACTCAAAAATGAGTTACAACGATTTAGCCAATTCCTGTCATTAGTTGGCAAATTCACAAAAGTGTGTTTTTTGCAAGAATTGGCATTTTATAAATTGAAGTTAAATCTTGTGATCAATACAGAAAAAAAATGACCATGAACAGGCCAACATCGTCACAAAAAAGCCTTAAAAGTATTCCATTTAGAAAACAGGAATATTTGAAGATCAAAGTTCTGAATTTAGCTGACTTTAAATTTTAAGGTGTTTTCTCAAAGTTTCGCACTTTCTAATTATGATTAATTCCCAGTATTGAGGATCCGAAATGCTTATTTTTTGTAACTGGTAGTAAGTTTGGTACATAAACAATACTTCTGCATAAAAGCAAGATTTGTTTTATTGTAAAATTTAATGTAGCATGCCTTTAAAGTCGCTTGTCTAAGCATGAAACGCTACGGGAAAATAGCGGATGGTGCTTAGCAAACTTTGAGTAGTATATATTCACTTACTTAACATGATGTAGATTACATAAATTAAAATGTGGTACACTGAGTAAAATATATATGTAATAAACAATGAAAGTAAACAGTCGATTATTATGGATATGAACCTATCTGTATGTCAGATAGGCTTTCATTCCTTTTGCATTTAATGTATTAAATGTAATCTACATTTTTTAGACAAAGCTGAATCTTCGAATATATGGAAAAAATATCATCCTGATTGTAATTGTTCAACCTCACTATTATGAAATATTCAACTGACAGGAAACATGACAGTTATTTATATGGGTGGGAGGTGTTGTTGTTGTTGTTTGGGTTATGTTTTAGTAAAACAACAACAACATCGAAACATGTCTATCTTTGACGCTAAATGAGCTTGGTCAGTATGATTCCAGTGAACAATTCAGGCGAGACTGACCGCGGGTCACGCCACGGACTGAGTCTCGTGTGTTTCCCTAGACACTGTAATCTAACTCCACTGACCTGCGGGATTAGACCAGTTCCTAGGCTGACATTTCAAATTTCCAGTCTACCTTCCGTAGACAAGCGTGATACAAAAATACGGAACGCCATTTAGACGAATTCGAAGCAATGAGCCTAACCGATGTCGCGACGAACGTGATACTTTAAGTGACAACTGAAATTTGAATTGGTTACATTTTGTAAAGTGTCCTGGCCGGGGTTTTTTTATGTATAAATGTTAGATATATTTACGTTCACGGAAATAAATTTGATAAATGGTAATTTTCATAAAAAAAGTAAAGAAAAAAAAAAAAATTTTAAAGATTTTAAAATTCTTGTATAATATATATTAACCTTAATTCGAGAATAAGCAACATCACTGTAATATGTCGTCTATTTTGAGAGCAATTTTAATTTCTACACACGCTTGCTTTTTCTATATTTACATCAACATTCTTTAAATAGGATGGACAGAGGAACGATCATTTCTTAGAAGTCATGTGACAAAAGATAGATTTAAAGGGCGACTACTTTGCAGACGTCATCGCGACGATGATTGGTGGTATATGGTGGTATTAGTTCGACTAGTCTAGTAGAAGTATCTAGGCATGTTACTAACCTTTGGTCATATTCATAAACGGCATTTGACAATGTGGGTCTTTTTACGCGGAAGCACAATACGCGGTTTTGGGGGTGAATCCTACGATCTGGTATAGAGACTAGTGCAAACTAGTGACGTCACAATCTCTTTTTATGGATTCATGATACCACACCCAATCACATTATCCTGACCTCGGACCAATGTAAGCAATGCTAGAAAGCGCCTAGTATAAGGGACTACGTCTTTATATACCGGAAACTTAGAATTTGGAACCCCGACATTAAGGTCACGGTGCGGACGTTCTAGCCACAGGGGAGGTCTCCCTTCAGAATTTGGTATTGGGACTGTAAAAACTGATTTTCTGTAGTTGTTGTTTTTTAATATTGTTGTGACATTGAGACAAAGAAAAATAGACATATAAGTAAATAATGGGAAAAAAAACAAAAAAACAATTTAATAGATATAGTTTTCCGATCTTCTCTCTCTATGTCTCTAGAGACAGACTCTCTAACCTTAAACTCATCGTTTTGCGTAGATAAGAAATTGCTCTCAACCAATAACTAATCCCGGTCAGCAGATCCTGGGTAGTATAATTATAATTAAAAAGTCACAGCATATACAAATCAACGTGTCAGTGAAAAAAATATCAATTTATCTATTTCAATAAGCAGCTTTTTCATTCTTCTGAAATTAACTCCTTATGTTTCGTTGCAGCAAATCAACCTAATCAAGAAGTTAGTCGCGCGGGGTTGACGGAATGTCTGTAAAGCAAACGAACGGTCTGGCATAAAGAAATTGATTTCAAGTAATAAATGAATGATCCAGAAAATATTGAATTCAAAATAGATATACTGCATTAGACGCATGGAATTCAAGGATAGTCGGAGTTTATGCTCTTTATCTTCAGGATTTCCAGAAATAAATCTATGGAGGCTGATGAGAGCATGTCACCATCTTTGACAACATTTTAATTAGTCTGTATCCCTCCGCTGCACTATTTTAACAGCTGTCCACAGATAAGAAATCTTGCGGTTAAACTGAAACCCTCTGGGCTATTCTAGGCTTAAAGTCCTTGTTACATCGTATTTTCAAGCTGTTATATATCGAGTCTTGTGATCTGAAAAAATAATAAAGACAGAAAATGAGACAGGCGTGTATATCATACCAATATCGTGGTTTACTATTATCATTTACCATCGCTTTCAGTGAACCAAACTTGGTCTTGTGCAGAGCAAACCAAATGCGTGTAAATGCCATTTGCTGATTATGATTATCAAGGCTTTGCCAGATTCCAAGCACAATTCTTGCACTCTTCTCACAGACTTTATCGATTGGTTGAAGGAAATTTGAATAAATCTGTTGGATCCAGAACCGACAGGTAAAAACAGCGATTAAAGTCACGTGACCGAGACACTCACCTGCACAAACCGGAACTAAATAACGGTTTATATCTTGATGGGATAGCAAATACTGAATTTAAATAAGAAAATCGATGCAAGGACGGTAAGTTGAATAATCGTACAAACCATTAAAGTTAATAAAATTGCCCATAATCTGCAGACCCGCGAAATACGAGGCGTTTAATTGGCACGATCCATAACCGGTAGTTTGCGGCACCTCTGAGGAGTCCGGTCACAGTGTAGACGATATATATGTGTGGCGGTGTATAAAGGAACCATAAGGTCATACATTTCTGTATGTATACGATCGTTTTTAAATAGTAAATATGATATATTCCTTTTCATGATTATAACCAGACCATTCCACAAGCTATGCCTAGCGCGAAATAATACTTATGGTAGGACACAATCGGTTGTCGTTGTTGTTGGTGGTGTTTTTTTGTTTGTTTTTTGTTGTTGTTGTTTGTTGTTTTTTTTGTTGTTGTTGTTTTTCATTGTTTGCTTTGTTGTTTTTATTCCGTCGCTGCGATAGTAATTCGGTCACATAGAAACGTCCTGCTAAAAACTGGTTGAGGAATACCCCGAATGACCGAGACACCCAGGGGTGGGGGGTGGTGGGGGGCTAAAGACATACCGAAAGTCAGCTGGAACTTGAACAATAAACACATGAAGTTTATTGTAAACATGAATTTAAATATAGGTAATAAATGTACATGCTTAGACACATTATGTACAGATTTGTGTTATAGAGACTGGATTTTGCTCATTTAATTGCCTTGTTGTATAAAATTCCTGAGCTGTGAGGGGCAGAAATTCAGCACCTTTCACCACTCGGCTACCTGTAACATCATCGCTGAGTAAATGAAAGCTGACATTAATAATTACCACTGTTTGTATTTACTAGGAAACATTTCGGTGTTCATTGTTTGGACAAAACGAAGCATATTATATGCTCCTAAGTATTTGAGTATTACTTAACGCTGATTTCAGATGGCGGAATCGGGACATGAAGTTCAACCCGATGGTGATGATGATGCCAAATGACATAGGAGCCAAATTGTTTCAACCTCACTACAATATTTAAATACGTTATTATTTACAGTAAGTAAAACAATTCTCACTCTCCACATATTCAAAGGTATATTGAATCATACCTCTCATCCTGTCCAATTAATTAATTTGGATAGCTCTCATATTTTATGAAGATCCGGACTTTTTGTGAGTTCAATGTTTAGCCCTGTAATCACGTACCCGCCCAGAAATTTCGTAAATTAAGATGGCGCCTTATTTCTGGAGTTGTTATTATATACATACATTCATTAAATACGGTAACAAATATTACATTTCAAAGTGATATGCGTGTTTTTGCTGATTGAAAAGATAATTTTCTGTCGTAAAATTCGCTCTGAGGTCGAAGCAACGATTTCATTTTTGCTGCAACAAAAGTTGTTTAGAACTTTCAATGGATATTTCATATGATTATCTTTGTTTTGTTGCCTGGCCAAATCCAGATCGCGTATATTCATTTTCATTACATTCAGTTTTCAGTGATGGCAGCCTGACATACCCACAGTATAATGGCTTATCATACTAATTTTGTTCGAAACGTATTCACGTGGTAACCTTTTACTACAAACCAACAATGAAAACGTTCAGGATGTCTTAAACATAAATTGGATCATGCATCCTTTAGAATTTTCGAGATGCTTTCTCGTAGAAAATAGTATTTTTCTAACTATAACATGAGACGTTCATTCCAAAACGTTATACTAAAATCCTAAAACGCGATGAGTTTCTCAGACTTTCAATTTCTGGAATTATGGCGGACGTCATGTGTAGGTAGACATTTCAGAAGATGAAACGCTCCACGTGCGGATCTAAGAATTAGCACGTTGGGCGCCATATGATGACGTTCAATTAAGCGTCATTTGGAAGAAAGGCAGTTACACATTTTCAATCATAGAAAAATTAAAGAAAAACATTTTCTTCGGATTAATACTGTTTTATTCCATATCTCAGAAAGAGTTTGTATGATGAACCTTAAACATGATTTATACTCATGTATGAGTCTGTATGGCTCAATTTACTGAACCAACGGTAGTTTCCTTGTCGTGCAGGCTGTGTAGAATCTGAGCTAAAACATTGTATGAGCAAACAGACGAGATCCTGATCAAACAGTTCCTAGAAGGTGTCAAAATGAGGCTATATGAGATAAAGGGTTGAGAGTATCCACCAGGGTCAAGAATCATAGTTCCATAAACATTCGCCTCAAGAGTTGCATGTACCAAATAATTCTAGAAATGTATAAACACTAACAATTTCTCACGATTTAAGAATAATCTTGCTTGTCTCCATTTTTCTGAGTTGGTAGGCTGAGTTGAGAAATTAAAGTTTATTTGATGCTTTCAGTTGAAAGCCTAAGAAATATAATAGATATATACGGGTAGTTGAAATATCTCGTCAGAGAGATCAATATGGACAAAGAATCAATTTTATATAATTATTATAATATGAATTGCACAAGTGTTGTAAGATATTTTATTTTTACTCAGGCATATTAAAATTTCACAAGTTAGGTTGATGAGTAAAAAAGAGTGTTTTTAAGATAAATTTTAAATCAATTACATATGTGATTTTACAGGAAATCTATAAATGTCATAAATATGTAATGCTTTATCTTTGAATTAGGCTGCAAACGATTGTGAAACCCCATATCTAGTATAAGGAGACAACCTGTCTCTCGCGATTAAAAGCATTTCTCATCACTGCCCTATAATATGATTAAAATGTTGCCAACAAATCCCAGTAAATACTTTTAAAAATTATGTGCCGAAAGTAATTTGGTATTAGGAGGCCTGAAATCAAACGAGAAATGATGAGGTAAAACACTGTTTTTGTTACAGCGGTGATTTACATATGGTCACGTGACCCGACTGAGCCTCGAGATGATGAAGGTGTTTAATTGTACTCCGTGGTGTTTAAAGGTCTATGATTAATACCATTAATGGTTTTTTAATCCATCTAGGCGGTTAGGAAAGAAGTTTTAAAGCATTTGAAAGCTTCGATATTTTTCCCCGTGGAGCTAAATCTGTATTTTCAAAGAAAATACTGAATTAATACCTCATGTTGGAAAATTCGAAAATTGTTGAAATTAAGCATGGTAATTTCACTTAATGATGCTTTTCCGTCGGTATAACATTTAAGAATTGTTGACTTTTAATATTTAAGTATTATATCTCTTTCATCTTATATCAAGAGTTTCTCAAAAATAATTTTAAAGCAAAGCCAGTGGCTGCTGCCTCCAGCAATAATTGACACCTGTTTGTAAAGGTCAGACGAGTATTTTATCGATTGATCAAATTTCTGCCTAGTATAAGGCACGTGGGTTAAGATCTTTTAATCTTATACTGGACAACCATATCTTTACATACACTTTAATGTTGTGGAATTTTCGATGAGCTTTCAAATTAATATCTAAGGGAAAAACATACAGTTGAAGAATTTTTTAGCTAGAAAATGTTCCCTTTGTTTATTCTTAATATATTTTGATTTAAATGACTGTCATATCTTAAAGGAATTTCTGTAGGAGCGTTCAGTTATCAAAAACGCACCACCTTAAGTAAGTTAATTTAAACTCAAATTTTCTCGCGTGTGTTCCATACTTGTTTGGCCTTTGATTGGTCCTGAATGTTCAAGAAAGCCGGAGTAAACATAAAAAAACTTCCATTTGAACAAGTCACAATAAATTTCCGAGCCCCTAAATTGCCAATACATATTTTTATTTTCTTGTTCAAAATTTTTATTTTATTTTTGTTAATACAAAATGTACACTGTATATTATAAATTATAAATTATCATTTCAAATATGCAAAAATTATGTATATCCCATTTACAAAATGTTTTTTGATGAAATAAAAATACAAATTGGATTTCGTTAACAAAGGGGATATCCGTAAAACGCAGTATCATTTAGGAAATACGAAATAGAGTTCGTAAAAACAAATTAATACTTTTAGCTATCACATTAACCCTTACGGTGTTATATTTCATAATACGAATTAAAGTCGATGCGTACCACAAGAAATAAAAGGGGTTAATGTTACTTTGGGGGCTCCATATTCGTAAAACCTTAAAACGACTGAATTAATGTCACTTCAAGAGTTCCGTACATAGAGGGGACAAATGCCTCGTGCTTTTCTTATATTAATTATTATTTAAGTGTATATATGGATTTAATAAATATGCATCCATGCTCCAATACAATACCTTTATTTCAGTCATTTACATTTTAAGTGAAATATGAAAAGCATGCGTTGCTTACATGCTATAACTGATCGTAAACATTATTCATTTCATATCGGAAATTAAAAAAAGTTAATATCTGTATAAATAAAACATTATGAATAAAGTAACTGATCTGATTCAGTCCAACTTCCCTTCCTCTGTCATCCAATGCCGACAATTGTCAATATCCTTTATTTTTCACGTCTTTATTACAGCGTTTTAAAGGCATCTTTCATTATCATTCGTTTTCATTTCAAGCGTTAATAAACCCAGCCGCATCCTTTGCCATGCTTGTATCATTCCAGATCGTCATTTTGAATTGTTTAATTAAAGCCTCAATCAGGTCGTATTTGAAACGCATGCTAGCGTGTCCGATCACATCGTTTATTGATAAATGGCTTGTAAAAAGAAACTGGACTGGGTTGTTTTTCTCTCTCTGTAGTCTATTCAGGAAACGAATTTAAATGGACTGCTTTAAAAGAGTGCATTCAGCTGGAAGTAAGAAAGAAAATTACTGAGAATTAGCATGCGAAGTTGTAATGGCAAAAGTAAATCTACACGACCATTCGGACCCGGTACGCCTCGTGACTAGGGAACTCACGGATATGTAATATCAGGGGACGAAACATTATACTGTGCTACTTTAAGACCTAAATGATCTGCTTCATTTTCGAAAACTAAAAATCGCGTGCGAATACGAAGGCATTTTAAATCTGAAGTTAAGGATAATATTGTGCTACGTGGTCCCTTTTCTCTTGATATTTCCATCTTCAGCTTTTGTCTTGTTTTCAAACCTGCAGAAAGTGCAATGATTGTAGAAGACCTATGAAACAAAGATTGGCAACTAGTCTAAATCTCACAAAAGCACGCAGGATATAGTCCGATTCTAGCAAAGTCACGTTTTCAAATATCTCATTTTCTATTGAAGACACGTGGAAGTACAGTATGTTTTACAATAGAATACATTACCATCAAAATGATACATTTTTTCTTGAAATTTGTCCACAAATAAAATGTATTATGTAATATAGAAAATACCTGCATGAAAAAAAAAGCTGTTGTATTTTCTGCTACATTTGTTGAATCATACTTTAAAAGAAGTTTAAAAAAAGTCAAACTGAAAATAATGTTTTGCATTAGAGAATGATTATTTTATGATATGGACATATTTTCCTCTGTGATTTTGCCATTCTATTTTTTTTAAAGTTTGCTAAGGTCAATAATATGCTGTGTGCATAAAAAAAATATTTTTCCACATGCTATATTCTGTTTAATAGGTCTTTGGAAATACCAAGACAGGATCTGACACAAATTCATTTGAAATAAAATTAGTAACGCATCTTTAAAAAGGGATTTTGTGATGATAATTGTTTTGACATTAGTGCAGAAAAAGTTAAATCGGATGGAAGTCACTCTGTCCTGAAAAGACCACGACTGTCAGATCAGCTTTTTCTGGTTTCTTAAATATAACAAGTACTTTTACAGAAGGATGTCTACTACCGAGTAATTTAAAACAGTTTTAATTAAAAACGTTTCAACACAGAGCAGTTGTCTCTGGTACGTCTGTATAGCTCGTCTTTCGAGATGTCGATATAGTCATGTCCTTGTAGTTGAGATGTCGATACAGTCGTGTCCTTGTTGTTAGAGATGTCGATACAGTCGTGTCCTTGTGTTAGAGATGTCGATACAGTCGTGTCCTTGTCGTTCGAGATGTCGATACAGTCGTGTCCTTGTCGTTAGAGATGTCGATACAGTCGTGTCCTTGTCGTTAGAGATGTCGATACAGTCGTGTCCTTGTCGTTAGAGATGTCGATACAGTCGTGTCTTGTCGTCATCAGTTGGCAGTTTCACTTTTAAATGCACCTTATAAAACGTCATTATGGAAACAAACTAAATACTGATGGTTTGGTTTTAGTTTCTGTTTTAGAAGGTGATACGGAAATGTAAATCATTGCAATTTTCATTAAAATGGACAACACTTATTCTATTTGCGTCGACTGGAACACAAAACTTACTAGTATCCTACTTGTAGGTGCCTGAGTTGCACGGTACTCTGCGACTTGGAAGGTCATGAAATATCCTCTCCCACAACGGGTTCTAGACCCACAACAAGGCCCGCGTTCAGTCGAAGACGTTACCAAGGGACCACGGTGCTCTTCATTTTTTGCATAAAACTATTGCATAACAACAGATCAACCAATATGGAAAATAAGGACTTTGAGTGGTCTTCGGATTTATTTAATTTCTCGAATCAGAAAACGCTTCTCTTTGTCCTTGGAAAAAAAACACTTCCATCCCTAATTACTTTTCTTATATGTATTTTTTTTTAAAAGGTCTCTAAATGTTCTCTATTTCTCGAACTTTTTCATTCGGTTTTTCCTTTCATGATTAGAATTCGGCGATCTCGGTCATGTTCCCTGTCAAGGAAGACCTTCGTTCTGGTAAAATGTTTTGTCCGAAAACACTGAATTGTAATTCGTCTTCATTTTAATTGAAACTACCGTCGTTCACCCCTCCGGTTTTGTGTCATTGTACAATTAGCTTATTTGTTTTGTGTTGAATTTGGGTCAGAAAATGTGTATTCTCTCACTCGTTCATATTTTTTTCATATATGCAAAAAGCAAACACCAAAAGCAATACATAATAGATGATATAATTTCATATTGATGTGCAATAACTCACAAAAAAGTATCCAAGCAATGAAAAGCGATACTGTTACTGTAATTATGTTATTAAGTATTTGTAGCTCATCTAATGCATTATTTACTGTACGCAATTGGACAATTTAGAAAATGAATTCATCATATTTATATTTATCTCAAATTCAAAAGTATTTAAGCAAACAAAAACTTGTTAAATCGATTGCCAAGAGAGCTAAGGGACCAATACGCTATACAGAAAATTACTGTCTGGAGGGAAAACTTTTCATATTATTAAAGCTGTGTTTACAACTGTAAAACAGTCGCAAGATAAGACATGGCTCTAAATAATGCAAAACGCCAACTGCAAAATTAAAATCAGACTCTGATGTCATAGGTGATTTAAACAAAAGTATTGTTACACCCACAAATGTGTGTGTGTGTGTGGAATACCTTGAAAGTGCTGGTCGTAAAAAGCTGAAAAGCAAGTTTTTGTGAAAGTACTTTCTAGCCGATGAAATCACTTTTTTCTGTATATATTAGAGATTCCATTGCCGTTTTCTCAGAGTATACGTTGATTTGCATCCCAAAGTCTACAGACGGACACATTTCAGAGGCATGTCTTACAGCGTAGTGATACGTGTACACTTCCAGGGGACCAGCTGGCCACTCCTCCGTCATCTACCAGCGGATGTCTACCGCAGAGACGACGGATCGCTTTGAGCGAAATAAAATGCAAATGACGGACAGAGTAAGACGTGGCATCATTTTCAAACGATCGATCAAATGGAGAGGGACGCTGCATAGATAAAATGGCATTTTCACCAAATATGGAAATCAAATTCAAGATTCAATTTTATCCATCGCCTTATTTATTTCCTTGCTTCCTGTCCTGACCATACCCACGGCGGCTCTCGGCAGCGCTTCTGTACAGGCAATTTCTGGCTACAGAGGGTTTACGCCATATAAAACCTTCCATCGTCTTCCTCCGAGTAATATCTATTAACGGAAATATATCTCGGTAATAATTATCAAAGATGTGATTCGCACGTTCAGAGACAAGCTCTTGTCCGACGTAGCCTGTGAACGGGTTATATATTTTTAATGGCTCTAAACAATTCCTGTCTATGACTGCCTGTTTATACGTAAACCGATTACAAGAAGTGTTCGACATTTTATTGAAACATACCATCGTTTTATTCGTCTGTTTGAACATTTTAGTGTCGCAAATGTCGATGTAAAAGTAAATCGGAAATATTATTGACCCGCGCTGTCACCGCTAGGCCACAAAAACATTACCTACGTTTTTAAGAAATAAATTTCAACGAGGAAAATAGATGTGTCTATGTCATTGTCGTATCGACCGAGGTGAAATTTGCGAGGGCCGTGGACTCTTAACATCATGTGGGGTTCTCAGTAATACAACAGTCGGCTGATACCCAGGGCTGTAATTTTTGATATACGATATAGTGCGATTCAAAATTTAGACACAATATCTTTGTTTTTATATCTAGGTTTTTTTTTAGGCGACGTTTTTTATGTAGAAGAAAGAGATGACATTGTCAAAGAGTCTTCAATCTGCAAGGATCTATCTTCAGATTTTTTCATTATCTTTTTTCCTTGTCTTGATGTACGACTTCAATTTCTCCAACAGCTCAAGGCGTGTCTAGAACATACAGAAAAGCAATTCCCAGTTGCGACATTGTGATAAAAATAAAAAATAAAAATGTTACCGTCCACTGTGACATTTACACCTCTTGTGAGATACCTCGCGACTCGAGATCTCGGATTAATGGCAGACAGTCTATGTCTTGTCAAACAGACTTACTCCGGGTATGACAACACTCCCGATGTCTCGACATAATTACCTATGTCAAACGTAATGAATTAAATATTACATATTACAAATAAGCAAGGACAGAAAAGCAACCATATAAACATGCTGACTGACTTTAAAAATTAGTTAACTTTAACTTTTGACCTATAATATGTGCAATAACGCGGTCAACATTATGTTCTAAATTTTGCAATTTTCGACTCTCTTGAACGGCACGGGAGGTGGAGGGGGCGGTAAATATTAAATATGACAATTTACGTTCATAGTTCATACGTTGCGCATGCTTAATTGCTGAAACAAGAATCAAGGATACCGGAAACCACGTGAATTTCCTTCCATTTTAAGGACATATTCCTACTGGCCATCAAGAAGTTACAACTTTGGTTATTTTACTTCTAATAAGTCCTACGTATTCATTGTCGTTTCACCATTCTATAATCCTATGAGTTTAGCCCAAAAGGCAACCTCCTCTAAGCTATGTTCATTTAGTTCAAAACAAAAACAAGGAGGCACGTGTAATCGTATACTTGTAGTTATCTCCTCAATGGAGAACGGATGGAGCTTCGTATGTCGTCTTTCTTTGATTGAGTCGTTTGTTCTCCAGTGTACAATGAACAACTTTTCTAATCTTGCAAATCATTTTGGTTGATGTTTCATTTGAAAAAAAATATCATGAAGTAAAAGTCAAAAAAATGTAAATAGTTTAGTTTACAGCAAGAGAATACTAGCGTTTTGTTTAGGACAACCCCTAATACGAAAGTCACAAAATTAAACTATAATCTTAGGCATCGAGCTGTAGTAAAATGCTGCGACTTTTTCGACTTGCGGTAGTTTTGTATCTGTATCTCCAAATATCACGCCATGACGGAGCTATTGGCCAACAAACATAAATGAATTAAACATTACATATTACAAATAAGCAAGGACAGAAAAGCAACCATATAAGCATACTGACTTTAAAAATTAGTTAATTTTGACTTTTGACCTATAATATGTGCAATAACAATAACGCGGTCAACATTATGTTCTAAATTTTGCAATTTTCGACTCTCTTGAACGGCACGGGAGGTGGAGTGGGCGGTAAATATCAGATCAATCAGATTCAACATAATTATTCTCAACATGATTACAAATGTATTGAAAACGTGGGTTCATAATGTATTAATGTCCTAATGCAATTACTTTGCGAAATTGAATATGCTTTGCTTTTTTCTTTATTTCGAATATCGCATTCGCAATATTGCGTCTCTTCACGATAGTATGTCTTTTGTTCTGAATTTCAAAAAAAGCAAAATTAAAAAAGAAAAAGAAAATAAAATAACGCATTTGTTTCGCGGGTTTAAGTTTGTGTTTTACAGTACAACACCCTTAGGAAGTTTCAAATTCGAGTTGTCACACTTTTTTTTTCGTGATTTCCCTTTGGATTGTGTTATAACAACGCTACCTTATTGTTTGAGGTACTGCGACTCCCAAGCGCACTGTATCACCCCATAAGTCACACAAAATGAATGCAAAGTATCCGAGTTAGTAAATTTCAAACGTCACCATCGCGTTTTTTTTTCAGGCTGTATCCATCTTTCAAACTGTCCACAACCGCAGGGTATAAGACATATAAGCGGAATGCTGGGAAAAATGACAAGCATTTAAAATTCACGTGAGTGTTCTACAACTTCGGGCGCGATCTTAAGTCAGAAAAAAAAATGGATAGCTGTTGTGACCCCTACTCCTCATTCGAAGCATCTCGCACTGGTTCTGTTGATAAATTCATGCTAAGATATACTTATTAATCTTTAGTCGAGGCAGCACACAGCGATGTCGCTGGTCATTTTAACGTGACTTACATGAGTATTTAAATACAAGTATATTAATTAGCGTTGCTAAATTATTCCCACCAGCTGAGCGATGTATATGTATATATAAACTTGTCATGACACGTGGTGTAAATGTAAACATATCTGAAAGGTGCAGTGAACCTAGAATATGTATTTGTATTACAGTACTATAAAACATATTTGGAAATAAATGGATTTTTTAAAAATTTATCTTTATATTTTAAGATATTTTATTTGTAAGGATAGTGACTATGTGTGATAGAATGCCAGATTCTGCAACATGGACCTCAGTAGTCTTAGCCTCTAAAGGACTGAAATACTGTTGACGGGAGGTAAATCCAATTAACAAACATATTAAAAGACAATGTTAGTTTCACAATAACAAGAACTGCACCATCATTTTGGTATATGAAATTTACAACAGCTAAACAGTCAGTGCCTCTGAATCCTTAATTAATCCATCTTCTTTGTTAATTAACTAGTAGTATTGGCATATAAATTGAGTATTTAAACTAATTTTTGTTGTTGTTTTACTGCTAATCTAAAACGTTAAGCTTTTCACTAGTTATAATTGCTCAGTACAAACTCCCCACCCACTCGTATTTCACGGATGGTACCAAAACCTACGAGAAAGACTCATCATAAATCTCCCTCGCTGTCATCAGCTCCACGACAATGGGTCTTTGTCATAACAATATTTACGTACAAGCACTAAATTCCAGTTTTTGCTCCTGTTAATGACTGGTTCTCATTACAGGGGCTAATCTTCCCGACCTCGAGCTAGCGGTATAACAAGCACGTCCCACAAACTAGTGACACGTCGTTCCTTATAACATTAAAGTGGTATTGTTTGAATTTTAACCTTGTGTCCCAAAACATAACACTTATCAGTCAAAGGGAGTGGGTTAAAAAAAATAAGCACGTTTTGTTTAATTGCTCCGAATTATTGTGGCTCAAGGTCAGGGCTTTTAAAGTCAGATAATATATTCCATATGGTGAATCTCATTTTGATTTCAGCAGCTGTTCTCTGGTGGTAAATTCTTAATATACACTGATGTAAGCTTTATATTTGTAATAGATAGCTGTGTGCCTTGACTTACTCCATGTAATAGATAGCTGTGTGCCTTGACTTACTCCATATAATAGATAGCTGTGTGCCTTGACTTACTCCATATAATAGATAGCTGTGTGCCTTGACTTACTCCATATAATAGATAGCTGTGTGCCTTGACTTACTCCATATAATAGATAGCTGTGTGCCTTGACTTACTCCATATAATAGATAGCTGTGTGCCTTGACTTACTCCATATAATAGATAGCTGTGTGCCTTGACTTACTCCATATAATAGATAGCTGTGTGCCTTGACCTACTCCATATAATAGATAGCTGTGTGCCTTGACTTACTCCATATAATAGATAGCTGTGTGCCTTGACTTACTCCATATAATAGATAGCTGTGTGCCTTGACTTACTCCATATAATAGATAGCTGTGTGCCTTGACTTACTCCATATAATAGATAGCTGTGTGCTTGACTTACTCCATATAATAGATAGCTGTGTGCCTTGACTTACTCCATATAATAGATAGCTGTGTGCCTTGACTTACTCCATATAATAGATAGCTGTGTGCCTTGACCTACTCCATATAATAGATAGCTGTGTGCCTTGACCTACTCCATATAATAGATAGCTGTGTGCCTTGACCTACTCCATATAATAGATAGATGTGTGCCTTGACCTACTCCATATAATAGATAGCTGTCTGCCTTGACCTACTCCATATAATAGATAGCTGTGTGCCTTGACCTACTCCATATAATAGATAGCTGTGTGCCTTGACTTACTCCATATAATAGATAGCTGTGTGCCTTGACTTACTCCATATAATAGATAGCTGTGTGCCTTGACTTACTCCATATAATAGATAGCTGTGTGCCTTGACTTACTCCATATAATAGATAGCTGTGTGCCTTGACTTACTCCATATAATAGATAGCTGTGTGCCTTGACCTACTTCATATTTATTTAACAATTGAGAAACTTGTATGGTATGAAGACATTTTACATTAAATGTATAGTGGAATCTCGATTTCCCCGCATATCAGTAATTCGATTTTTTTTTTCAAATTATGCATCAGGTCATTTTTTTTTCTACTCACTTTTTATATATGGATCCTTCGATTTCGAAGTGCTCCACACTAGAACCTGCATGTTTTACTGTATCCCTACAAGATCAAGTCTTTTATTGACCATACCGAAAATAGCGGGTGTAAATAATTCATTTATTTTCAATCTTAAATTAGAAATAAAAAATTACATAATTAATAATATATATGTTTTTATAAATCTATGCTTAAATTAACTGTGTGTGTTTTTAAGCAATCTCGTTGAAAAGGCGGAAAAAGTAGCGAGAGAGATTATTGCTTTTTTTATAATACGTTTGATTAAATGTTAATTTTTTAAAAATATTTTTTTATTCAAAAATGCGAAAATGTAAATGTAGTTTAAGTGTTTGTCAATAAATATACATAACAGGTTGTAAATCTCCTGATAGAATGCATGTCGTTGTTATACTATACATGTATGCCCAATTTATATAGACCGTTATTCAATCGGTTCCTTTCCACAAAACACGTTGTTTTTCTTTCATATGATATGATTAACCTGTCGAGCTCTCCGGGTTACATATTCTACATTCTACATGTTATATACATGTTGGCATGGAAGCCTGTTTCTAGATAGAATTCTTTTGTTTGATGACTTTTCTTCGAATCTAATTTAAGTAGAGATTTTTCTTTGTGTTGTTTATACGTTATCAGGCTATAAAGATTGATGAGATTCTATTTCCCTAGGTTCTAGTTAGAACGTTGGCTCTGTAAAATAGTTCTTTAATCTTCCGCGATTGTCATCGGCACTGCGGTCAAGACGGTCGTCAGGCCAACGACGGTTACTGTCATTAAGAGATTACTCCGCGAAATTTTAGACCTGGTTTTAAATAGGATGAAGAAAAAAAACGTAGTCATATCCTTTCTTAACCTTTAAGAAAAAATGGAGATTAAGATGAATGGATAACAGAGAGCTGGCTTGAGTCAGTTTAGACGTGTCACGTGATCTGCTTTGGCCGAGGGCTGTAGCGTTTGTAAATAATATATTAAATTGTCAGACGTACTATTAATACCATGTGTTTAATGGGGGAACAAGAAAAATAGCGATCAATAAAGGCTTGAGACTTTAACCCACATAGTCGAATTTTTATAGCTTACATCAACGATAAAATAATAATATCTGTATATAGCATACAGACGAGGAGTTCCCCTTGATTTGAAGAGTCAGGACCTTGGATTATGGGCTTAAATACAAAAACATAGTTACCTTGGGTAAAATCTTATTTATTTGATATGACGTTGGTGTTGCTGTGAAAAAAAAGAAATAAAATGATGGAGATAGGGGTTATGTAACGGATGTTTGTGTATGTATGTATGCTATATATGTTTAGATGTCGTAGATGTCCTTCTTACAGTCACGATGTTATTTTCATTTATTTTATCCGGCATTTTCTATTTATTTATTTCCACCTTCGATGCCACTTTATAACATACAATACCAGTGCACTTGCCCTTGTTTGTCCTAAGTCTATTGCACTTATGTGTTCATAGAAACATTGTGGAAATCTGCGGAGATTGTTGACATCGAACGCGTGTGCTATTCTGAGGAAAAAAACTGATGAACTCTGAATTGGCTCATTTAGGGTAATTCAAATGAAAAATATATTTTGCTGGGTGAAAAGCCGAGGTAGATCGTATGATGGTCAATGTTTCGCTGGCTTTGCTGCTGAATTGGAGGTGATAGACCGGGAAAAGTTAACACTAGCGGACATGGAATCAACTCTCTCTCTCTCTCTCTCTCTCTCTCTCTCCAACAAAAGCTGTTTTATTGAGGTTTAGAGAAAACTATCGAACAGAACAGCTGAAAGGTACAATTGTTGACAGATAAAGTGAAATTTATGTAAAAGAAAAAGTAATTTAATATAAAAAAAAAATGCTGATGAAATATATTTTACGATTAAAGCTTCCTGTAATGTGCATATTTTTCTACCCAAGAAAGAAATCTACGCTCAGTTGTGTCCCTTTGACAAGATCCGCTGTACGTATAACTAGTGAATACTGCAAGCCCTTTGCTTAATACGACATATTATTATCACAGCTCTAAGGGTCTAGAGGTAATCAAACAATTAACTTATAGAAGGAATATGAGAACAGAATTACTGTATCTTCTGTAATTTCTGACATATGCATTACCAATAATGCCATTTTCACGGGAGCTATATATGTTAATGTTGAAAATAATTGTATGTGGAAATTCAAAGCAAAACTGTTTTGATTTCATACAAACTAACGTTCATCATCTACCTGCTTATATTTTTATATACTGTTACACTTTGCGTTCAGTTCCTTCTTATTTAAACGTATGACATATGTTTTGAATCAGAAGTTTCACTAAAGTTAACATTGAATTAACGAAGGAAGCAAGTTTGCATGGGGAAAAATATTGAAAAAGGGGCAATTTATTTAAATATTTTACTAAGTAGTGTTAAAGGGTGTGTATAAAAAAGGGATAAACAGAATAATGATTTATAGTCGTTAGTGCAGTTTTAATCAATTTATTTATTTAGTCAGTCAGTGATATCTATTAATATAATTCTTAATAATCAAATTCACGTGTTAAACATTATAACGGAGATATACGCTGTTACAGATATGTATGGAATGTCTCTAACTATTTACGCAGTATTTAAGTGTTATGTAGTGAATATCGTCATCTCCTTTTGTTCAGTGAAAGCTGTCCATGTTTTTCGTATGTATATCAAGGTAATAAAAAAGTCAGCAATAAGGCACTCTGTTGACATCCTGTGATTATATACATCTTCGGCGTCCAAGACAATGTCGTTCTATAGTCCTGGCATTAACAAAACCCCGAGACAAAAGTATTTTTTTCCTTCGTTTTTTTTTTTTATTGTAAAGCTGTCGGCAACATATGAAACAACTTATTTATAAGCAGTTCTTTTGTTGCGTGTCGGTTTTAATCCTTTGCGACATCTGTAGGCAAACGTTTGTTCAATATATTGAAATTAGTAAGCGGCGTATTTTTTCACGCCGTATTATTTATAGAGTTGGGTCTCCATTCCTAGTTATTTATCACATTAAAAGAATTTAAATCAAAAATCAATTAGCTATTGTGTAGTGCAGATGCGCGCGCAACTTTATGTAACAGGTTTCTTTACATGTGATAATCGTATTGATTGCGGTGAGGGTCCGAAATTTACAGTGATTAAGAAAAGGTACGAGACCACCAAAATGATATCAACATCCGTCCGCCAAAATTGAGTTCGTTTCATCTCTGAAAAAGAAAATGGCATTAGTATGTAAGTGATAAAATTATAATAGATAATTGTTATATACCAACCAGTACCAATCAATCTTTCTATCTATCATCAATTAGTCAATCACACAGCTATATCTATTTGTCTGTCTGTCTGTTATCTCAACTATCGATCGTCTACAAAAGACATGATCGCTGGATAATCATGGTAACAGCAAAGTAGTATTCATCATAGAACATTTCTTTCCACCTTATTAACGAAATTCAAACAGTGTGTAACGTTAGCATCATCAGTATTAACAGTAGCAGCAGTACTAATACCATTTAAGTCAGCAACTGTAAACTGACTTTCGAAATATTGTCCAATCTCCTTAATCTGCCAGGTTGTTCGAGTCCTATATCTGCCAGGTTGTTCGAGTTATATATCTGCCTGGTGGTTCGAGTCCTATACTGCCTGGTGGTTCGAGTCCTATATCTGCCAGGTGGTTCGAATTCCAATCTGCCTGGTGGTTCGAGTACTAAATCTGTCTGGTGGTTCGAGTCCTATATCCGCCTGTTGGTTCGAGTCCTATATCTGCCTGTTAGTTCGAGTCCTATATCTGCCAAGTGGTTCGAGTCTTATATCTGCCTGGTGGTTAGAGTCCTATATCTGCCTGGTGGTTCGAGTCCTATATCTGCCTGGTGGTTAGAGTCCTATATCTGCCTGGTGGTTCGAGTCCTATATCTGCCTGGTGGTTCGAGTCCTATATCTGCCTGGTGGTTCGAGTCCTATATCTGCCTGGTGGTTCGAGTCTTATATCTGCCAAGTGGTTCGAGTCCTATATCTGCCTGGTGGTTCGAGTCCTATATCTGCCTGGTGGTTAGAGTCCTATATCTGCCTGGTGGTTCGAGTCTTATATCTGCCTGGTGGTTCGAGTCCTATATCTGCCTGTTGGTTCGTGTCCTATATCTGCCTGGTGGTTCGAGTCCTATATCTGCCTGGTTGTTCGAGTCCTACATCTGCCTGGTGGTTCGAGTCCTATATCTGCCTTTTGGTTCGAGTCCTATATCTGCCTGGTGGTTCGAGTCTTTTATCTGCCTGGTGGTTCGAGTCCTATATCTGCCTGGTGGTTCGCACCGTCTCATGGGCTTGAGGTGTTGTGCTCAATCGTCGGTCACAACACAGCAAAACCATGAAGATTAAGTTGAACTTGTGGCGCAACTTTGATTTGCGTTCATCGTATAGAACCAAGAATCAGCCAGACACCAATTAAATGTAACTAGGCGTGGTAACATGCCGCTTGTCTTAGACGTGATACCACAATGAGGTAACTCATACTCAATTTTTCATTAAACATTTGGTGGTGTGTGCCGTCCTATGTCATTACCACCGGCATGGCGACAGATGGCGATCAAACGCTTTATGGAGGTTTAGATATTTTGACGAAGCATTAAAATTAGTTAAATGGTTTAATATGCCATGCCATGACGCAACGTGGCGTAACGCTGCTTGTGAGATCCGCTAATGCTTTGGTCAACACACAACAAGCGATTTTAAGATGATTATATTGAGACGTAATTCGTCCCTTGCGCGTGTGGTACTTAGAAATACATGACATACACATACTCGTCCATACCTGATTTTTACTAAACAAACAATTGATAAGACCGCTTCAACCATGAAAAAACACGCATTGTGTGAAATTAAAAGGTTTAAGTAACTTAGCATAATTATAATCCCCAGGGAGCTGAGTCGATAATCAGATTTATTTAACAGAGCTATTATGATGCAATGGATGTTTTATGTTTAATAATGCTTAAAACTTCAAATTACATTGTAATCTGAAACTTTTCTGGCCGTAAACAATGCTGCCCAGCTTTTATAGGAATTTGGATCGTTTAAGTAAGTAAACCTAGAACTAAACTTTAAGATCAGAACAAATATGAATTCATTGAGAACGTGATAATCTGATATAGAATTTTCCCATCAGTACAATTTGTACCAGAGATAAAGCCAGGTCAGACTGATATCAATGTTCAGTCTGAACAGGTTTCACACAGTTCCCGATGTACCAAGCAGCAGTAAACAATATACACCCCGATCAGCATGCCAGTAACCCTCGGGATAATCCGGATTAATTTAAGTCGTATTGGCCATTTTGTTAAATGGTATGATATTGAATGATACCTGTCCACTGATACCATCCCCCTGGGTGTCTTCTTTTCCTTGTTTTATACGTTGCATTGCTGGATATGATTTATAAGATTCCTTTGTTATAATTTTTTTCAATCATATCATATGTATCATTTTATGCTTAATCATTTTCTTTTTATGATATATTTGATTTACACCGTCACAATGCTTCTCTCTGTTAACATGGGTTTATATATAATACAAATTCTTATTAAGGCAATCAGATTTCTAATTCAATATGTTGTTGTTGTTGTTGTTGTTGTTGTTGTTGTTGTTGTTATTAAATGCATGACACATACCAGTCATACCAGTCATACAAGTCATACTTAGTTTCCTTTTCTTCATATCCATGTGCTTTTTTCCAGTTGACCGTTTCAATAAGTAATTTCATTATCATACTTCTTTTGAATGTCTACCAGTAGTGTCCAGTAACATAAAATGAAATTACATGCTTTGAAATTCATAACCAAATTGGGTTTCATGTGACAAAAGTAAAAGATAATTGTTATGAAAACGATTTTGAATTTTGATTAGAGGTATATTTGAATTTGCGGATATCTTAGTGTTGTTGTTTTCTTACATGACACATTCTTGGTGTTGTTGTTTTATTATTCTGTAGTCGATGCTATTACTGCTGGTATCACTATCATCGACCTCACCGTTGTCATCCTTTTTTGTCATCGACATCCTACTTTCACACTCAGAACAGAACAGAACTTATCCTTATTTGAACGATGTCTCAAGAAAACGGGTTCAGAGAAAATCTTCATAAAAACATGAATATAGATTAATTTCAAATATATTCAAGGATCTTAAAGTTTTGTTCTACAGGTTTTTATTATACAAGACAAATTTCTCTCTCCCCAAATGTTTTTGTGTTATTCACTATTTATCTGTCTATTGTCTTTCTTTCTATCTATTATCATTTTCATGTCTGGCGAAAACACCCAGCGGATATTTATATGATAAATTCGATAAAAAATTTCATTAATACAATGATACAGAATAGTTTATTCTATTTCACAGAACGAGGTGCCATACACGTACGCTGGCTCCCCGCCGTCACATTGATTTACATGAAAGGGGAAACATCATTTAATCTTCCCAATACGCCGGACTACAAAAGAACATATCTCATATCTTTATATCTAACAGTTATATCGGTCCATCAAGTTGTGTAATTTGACAGCAATGTCACTTTTCTACGGCTCACAGCCATTTTTCATGAGGTGTTACTAACTCCCATATACTGCAATTTGACTGCCTGCCCAAAGTTACCGGCGTAGCGGACGGCGCGCTCGATCCAACAGAAGGAATAATTAGAACTTGCATAATTGAGTTAATTGAGCAATGATGTAATTCAGCCGTTAACAGATGTTTGTCGGTTTCATTTATATTGCATCCACAGCCGGTCTTTGTCGAAATTCCACAATAAATTCGGACATGTGAAAGTCGTTAGGTTTACTGATTATGCATAATTATTGCATACGAGTTTTCATACTGGACATCGTGCATACTGGACATCGTGTCTTTGACCGGCACCCATTGTTTCATTAAAAATGTATTGCAGATTTATCGTGGAACGAAGGGAGCCCTCATGAGCGTGTGAATATACCAATTCTGTCAATTTCTATCTCCAGATCATTTGCATATGTATATACAGCAGTAATGTATTTAACATACGTCCATGCTACATCATTGAACAAGAATACCAATTTAATTATTAAACTGACTTCGGTATATTAAGGCTTTAAATAGTAAATTATTTTTAAAAACTGCAGTAGATAAATAAAACGCAATAATCGAACAGGATCTTTAGAGTTAAATAACACGTTTTGTCATACTACACACATACTCGTATATAACGATAGGTATGCGCAAAATAAACAAGACTATAGCATGAAGTACTATTTTATTACTTGTTTTCGTGTTAGTTAAAGGCCATACAATCGCGAATTATGGCTGTATGTTCGGACCTAAAAGATCGAGTTCGGTCCGTTATATTTCGTACCTGTCACGTCAGATGACCGATTGTGCGGGGATAGTTTCACTATGTGTAATATGCAAATCACCAATTTTATGCTGGCTTAATTTGACAATGCGACCATTTTGACCTGTCCACGGTGCATTGTCCGCACCCATCAAAACATCAACTGGCCATCAGTGTATAATAAACCCCCGGACAAAGTCATGTTTTCTCCTTTTTGACGTTTGATGGCCTTTCGATGTCCACCAAGTAAATCAAACTTTAAATTCTGACCAAGGCGTCAGGCGACTAGCCGTTGACGTTTCGCTGGTCAAGTTACAGTCCGTACGTCAATCAAAGTGGACAAAATGTAAAAACAAAACTTGCGCGAACTATTTTGCAATTCCACACACGAGAATGTGACTTTAATTCCGCAATCTCTTACACAAAATTGTTCGGGCGTGATTATCGCAAACAGTATATCGTTAGAATACAGATGTATCTGTTAAGTGTTATTCCACAGTAATGGCATCAATGTCAATATACGTATTTCTTAACCTACGCTTAGCCTAAAATAGCTAGTTCATTTTCGAGGACTGTTTTGCCGACACTTTTTATTTCTTCTTTTATAGGCAAACATCCTTGGGGCATGACCATTATTTATTTATTTAAAAACTAATTAGAATCAAATATCAAAAGCAAAGCTGGTTTGCTTTGGTTTAAATTCCCCCGACAGTATTTCAGTCATTTGAGGACTGTCTACATGATAAAGATACATTTTTCACGACTTTGGTATGTCTAGAACGGGGATCGAACCCGTGACCTCCTGGTTAAAGGACGGAAACTCTAACCAATCGGTCCCCGGGGCTTGATTTTTGTTTTTTGATTTATATAGGCCCTACTATTGAAGGCCTCAATTAAGCTATGTTGTTTTCTTTCTTTCTTTTTTTTTCTGCTCAAATAAAATGACTCATTGTCAGTGTTGTCATTCCGCCTTTTTAAAGACAAATCCATTCTCATAGATTGTAATAATTTCCATACCAGAAATGCTTCGCAATTTAATGAGATTGAAGGTTAACTAAATGGTGCTAAATGACAACATATCCGATCTCCGCTGAATTTGTATCGATTAAAAATGTATCACTTTTTAATATTTTGGATGGATGATAAAATATATCTTTGTTTACATTTTGTAGTTGGCGAGCATTTCCGACGATAGCCTTCAGACTCCGGAAATAAATAGATAAAAATAAAAAATAAAATGAAAATAAACGTACTAGAGTGAGACGACAGAAGTGCTGAAAACCTGTATGCACGGAAAATTTAGGAGAATGACTTAAAATACAATAAAATTGTTTTTATTTATCCAGAACAAAATTATCTCTCACTCTAGCAATTCGGATACCTCTAAAATTGTCCGTGAACATATGCTTCCCAAACTTCAGTCGTGTCTGACCCGAATATGCTCGCATTTCCGAAACTGACGAGCCATTATCGAAAATTTTCGCCAAAATATGTACAAAGGTAGTATTTTAAAATCCATCCATGTTGCATTTTGAGCGATGAAAAGGCAGCGGAGGTCGGATATGTGTTCATTAAGTACTATTTAGGCAACTTTCCAAGCTCGTAAAATTGTGTAGCATTTCTTGTATTGAAATAATTACAATCTATAAGAAATATGAGTCGTTATTATAACCTATTTAATGTTTAACCCTTTTTTTTTCATATAGACTCAGTTTTACGCATTGACAAACAGAGCAGATCCATGTCAGACAGCTCCTAGAGTGTCTGTCTGATCAGGGTTTACTCTGTTTGCTCATACAAAGTTGTAGCCCAGACACTGCACAGTCTGCGTAGCAAAGAAAAATGTGTTGTTTCATATCTATTATAAGTTCAGTCAATTAGTATTCATTAAGTCCAAATTTTGGACATAAATATTCATGAGGTAAAGATTTTTCAATTTCTATATTAACACTTACAAATTAACCAATATACTTTATTTAAATCTCTACCTTGATTACTCACCGACGAAAAAAAATGAATTAGCTCACAGCCACCTCAATATCAGAAAACAATCATTAAATGATTCATTAAAAAAAACAAAAAAACAAAAAAAAAAACACTCATGCTCAGTTATCGAACCTGGTCGCACCAGGGATGTTTAAAACTCGGATTAAGCGCTTAGTGTGCTTACTCATGATTTCAGAGTCCAGGTCTGGTTTCTGTCCAGACTTCGACACGCAACTTTGAGGGCGTGTGATTAACGCCAGAGAAACAAACATTTTAATCACCGGCGCTCCCTAACATCAATTAATCAGTATTTTCCGAATTAAAAAATCCTTCCCCGCAATTGGCCCAACCACAAAAAAGTAACTTCTCTAATTTTTGTACGAGGAATTCTGACTATCCCCCACTTAATATTTGATAAATGAAGAAACAGTTTATCAGAAACGGATCTAAACATCAGAGGAATTCATTTAAATTTTGAAATTTCAAAGAACAAACAATGAAAGATAAGCTGGAGAGGAAATCGATCAGATATCGCTTCTGCGGACCGATACTGGTCCATCTATCGCGATACCAAGGTCCACCCTCATCGTTTTAATCGATTATAGTCATAAACCTCATCCACCAAGCTGTCATTTTTAATCGATTGGCTTTGTCACCAAACAAAGGCATTGATTTTTTAAAATAATTTTGAAATCTTTGAATAAATTAACACGTTGCTAAGCAACACGATACACGAACCTGTTGACATGTTGCGTCATCGTTTACGTCACAATCAGCCATTATCGGCCTCGTCTATCATTGACAATAATCGGCCTGTTAACATGTTCGGTCAGGGAA
>CM037782.1:31657809-31707809 GCA_021229015.1 Solen grandis | reverse complement strand
AAATGTAAAACAGCTGAATTAAAGTAAGGAAAGATCCCGAGGGGACAGTTAAAACTGTCTTTCAAACTGAAAGTATGTGCAAGTTTTGACATTTTGGCTGGTCCGTGTCTGAGTCTCAAACGAAATGGGGCAAAACATGTCAAAAACGATGATGTTTCTATTTGTTAGTCCAGTAAATCGTGCCTAAAACAATTACGCGTACCTTGAGAAAGTTCTTGTTGTATGTACCCCCCCCCCCCCCCCCCTCCTCATAAACACTGCACTTTTTTACAGAGTCGGCTAACATTGTGTTAAAGTTAAAAAATGTAAATTAATATAGCTATTACAAACGATTAATGTTGCGTACCTTTCTATAGATATAAACTTTTGTCTGTCTGTCCGCCCTTTCATCTATTTGTCTAATTATCTATGTATTCGTATATAGTATTTATGCAGTACTATGCGTATATATTTGTCTGTTATTAAGTCGTTCGTATGTGCGTATGTTATATATGTGTGTGTTTTACGTGAACGGACGGACAAATGGTAGATGTGCTTACCTGAATGTGAATTAAGCTGTTTTTTCTCTGTATTAAAAGGTGTCAAAATTATGCAGAAAAAAATCCTTTTTTATAGTCTGAATAAAACACCTTTTCCGGGAGACTAAAGCTCCAATTCCGCACGATATTTTTCTCTTTACTTCTTTATGTCGTGAACTTAACTTTGAGCGGAAGGCGCCCGGGGACTAATATTATTTAATTTGAGAAATAAAAGCAATAACTCTGGTCCAGAGGCCTTGTAAATAACCTAACATAGACAGGTCAAAGATAAGTATTCGAAGTTAAGACGTTTAACAATAAGTCTTATTTTTTATAGTCCCGTGGCGGACAATTACTGTTAATCCAGGCATCATTGTTCTCCGCAGGTTTCGTCTACTCTGAAGAAAGGGCAACATTTTGTGACATACAGTCTTAAATTTGTTTTATTTCATCGCCACCATTGGGTTATAGGATGGAAGGAAAAACGTATGGCTGCGGTGGAAATGTTTTAAGTCTGAGTCTCTTGGTTACCATGGAAACCGAGATAGACTCTCAGTAAACTGCCAAGGTGTGACCATGGCATAACGTTTTGGAATTTAGTAATCTGGAATTACCGGTTGTGCGGTTTGATTGAGAGTTCTCGGTAATGTCTCATACTTATGGACGTGAGAAATAATGTCAAAATGCAAAGAAAGATAATCATCATTTAAATAAAATACATTTCAGATAAAATTGTATTTAATTTGAATGAAGTCATATAGACAGTCAAACAAATGGGGGAGATAAATATATAGTTGGGGTGGAACGTGTTGAGCGAAGGTATATATGTAGCTAGAACAATTCTTTTCTGTGTTGTTGATTGTTTTTTTTGTTTTTTTTGTTTTTTTTTTTTTTCGTAGGTGGGGCGGATTTCTTCAAATATTTCGAGTTAAAAGATATCTTGATTTCTAATATCACTTTGTTTCCGTTACGTAATCATATTGATATGTACCTAAATCACCAATAAGACAATTTTTTTTTTTTGCTCGTGTCCCAAAACCAATACCTAAAGTACTTCAAGACTGAAGAAATATATCAGATATTTATCTCACATAAAAATAAATATAAATTACTTGTGTTTGACAGGTCGCCCAAGTATTCACACACCATGTATAATGTCCACTTTCTCTCGTGATCACGGACACTGGTCATTTTATGTGCCGGTCAAATTATGACAGCACGCATACAAAATTGACATTTCATTGCGGGGTTGATGTATTGTCCATCTTTGAAAAGTGTCACTTTTAAGCCAATCAAATATTCTTTTGTCTTCGAATCTCATTTAGAGACTGATGAAATACACGTTTATGAGCGCTAGAAGTTCACATGAATCTCGAATAGGGCCATAATTAAGGAAGTCAGCGGTCGCCCCGATGTTAAATTTCATAGCTTATATGGGTGATAAAATACCGCGAGGAAAAACTGGGTTCTAGGGAGAAATAACCAACTTTTCTAGTAGAAATAATAAGACGTATGATTGCAAATTTTCGTAAACTAATAATAAATAATTCAATATAATAATGGCTTGAACTTGGGAAATCAAAATAAAAAAGTAGTCCCAGCGGAGTTAATTGTGTCCAGCGGTTGATGAATGTTATTTCATTGTCACATCGCCACAGCAAAAGTGATCCTGGTGAAAATAGTTCCGTTATCATTATTGCCTTGTATCATTGTTCTTACAATAGTATGGGCTGTTGTTGCGAATCGATAAATTCTTATAACCTTTTCTTGTAAATGTTTGATACATACGTGTATGTTATACAATATAGTTATTGTCAGTATCAATATTATTATTATTCTGATGATGATGATGATGATGATGGTGGTGGTGGTGGTGATGGTGATTGTGACTCGTCCCATTTGAAGTCTAAGCAATTCACGACAAGAAAGGAGAAAAAGTAGGGCATGTGAAAATTTAAATAAGTACAGACTCTGAAAGCTTTTGGAAAAAAATGCCCTGTTTTATACATATCGTATCAGTAGATAACACACCAACGGTATAATGCTGGGAGAAAGGTGGGGGGAGAGAGAGAGAGTCGCAGAAACATTATACATCAAGTACGAATAAAGTTACGAAACTCTCTATAGCCGTCGGCCCCGACGAATTCGAAAGTTCAGTGAGAGGAACAGAAAAAACGTAATTTGAACAAAGCAGCTGTAGCAAAGTAATAAAAACAATTGTTAACACAACGTCAAACATTATTTAAGTGCCCAAAGTCGTGTAAGAATCATTCGGGAAGAAACTCTTTCACTGGTGCCTTACAATCATTCTCGGAGTGTTTACAGAACTTTTAATTTACAAGTTTCTTCTATTGACTCACCCACTTGATTAGCCGACTTGTCTGAAAAGCGACCCGCTGTTCTCATGACAACCACTTACGTCGTTTTCGTCATCTTATAAAACTATCAAACAATGTACTTAAATACATTGTATTGTGAGAACCTATCGTTTCTGATTTTTGCATCCCTTAGTTCAGAAAGGGGGCATTTAATGCACACGAAAAACGCCGGTACGGTTTCCTGAAAGTCGAATAAATCCCGATGACCGGTCACGACGGGACAACATAGCCCGGATGCAATGGACAAATCCTTGCCCTTTATCCCTTTTCCAATGTTTACCCACTTATAATTTTCTCCCGTTTAATAAGTTTTATGTACAATCTTACAATGCCTTTCCTTCTTGCAGTTATTCAAACAAATTATCTTTTTGTAGAGATGTTTGCTTTCTCTCTCTAGGCATGCCTTCCCTTGGCATCCATAAAGTATAAGCTCTTAGACCTTAAGAAGGAAGGCATATGTTTTATTTGTTTCTGTTTTTGTTAATCAAACGCATTGTTTACTGATTTAGTGAAACGTAAAAGGAGGAAATAAAAGAAAACCTGACATCGAGTGATAACCCAAGTATCGATCATAACTGAGAAATACAATAAAATCCTAGACAGATTTATGAATATGCACGTTGACAAAATGGCAAAGAAGTGGACAGTCCGGATACAGTCACGTGACCAGAGTCTGCACTAGAAAATTATATTCAGAATTTGAGAACATATATAATTTAATAAATCTTGGTATTATTGTGTGTGTATATATATTAGATAGACGCCAGTCAATCAAACTTGCCTTCTCTCAGCTTCTATAGACGTCCACGGACTCCTACGTAGAAATATCTCTCTCTCTCTCTCTCTCTCTCTCTCTCTCTCTCTCTCTATATATATATATATATATATATATATATATATATATATATATATATGTCTGTTTCAATAAATCATTCGATCTACAAATCAAACAACCAATTACGAAAAAAATCAAATTCAGATGCATCTAATACAGAGTTTATCTGTTTTATATTGAAGACATGCTCTTGATGTCACAAAACCTCAAGTCACGCGCGCGCGTGCTCGTAATCCTGCTAACTATAGGTCTTAAACATTATAGCTATATAAAGTTAACATTCGAGAACATATGTCGACAACATTTCTCTTTACATCAACAATAAATTATCATTAAATAATTGTCATGCTATATCATTAAATGAACTGTTCCAGGGAAATTCAAAAGTGCTGCAGACGTAAAATTGTCATATTAAAAAAGACAACAAACAAATGGTACATATGGAAACAATAGAACTTCCCTGACGCCTCCCTGTTGCCAGATGCTCGCGTGGCGCTCTGAGCAGGCGAAACTTAAATTCCGTGCACTTTTCAGAAAACAATGCAAGCGAGAATCACGGAGAATAATGGAAGATAAGCACGTGCAGCCGATCTGGGATAAAAAAAACGTTGCCTGCAATTTCTTGTTGTATATATAGACGGCCTGATATTTTATCATACATGGGATCTTATGATCATCCTCGTCGTCTTTATCGATTCACTTTATAGGTCAGGGGTCATTTCATGAAATATTAAATATTATATCATGATGTATTGATATATTGAAGATATGATGTATTACACACTTTAGGACACTATGTTTTGATTACCGGTACATGGTATATCTAACATACTAAGACTTTTTGCAACACTTGGTTGAACCTGATGTAATGAACACTAGGATATGATGACACTAGATCAGTATGTATTAAACACTAGGACAGGGTATATCAAACACTAGGACAGGGTATATCAAACACTAGGACAGGGTATATCAAACACTAGGACAGGCGCAATAGTTCAGTGCTAGAGTGTCCGCTTTGCGTTCGGGAGGTCTGGGGTTCGAATCCAAGCCAGGGCACTTCCTCCAGTGATCGTGTCAAACCAAAGACGTATAAAATTGGGTATCAGCTGCACCCTTACCTGACATTCGGCAAAATGGGGTTGCTATGGGAACTCGGAGTACTCAGCACTGGTTCTACCCAGGAACTTGACTCCCGTGTATCGGTGCTATACTCTGGGCACGTAAAAAAACCAAGGGCTCTATTCGCAAAATGAGCTAGGGTATCGCATCCGGACTCCCTTGTATTTAACTACCGTCTCTTCCGATGCTGTCTCTTCAGAAAAAAAACAACAAAAAACAGGACCAACATGTGGGAAATCCTTTACAGTAAGGTCTAAAATATGGCCATAATAATCAGAAAATGGTTGCTAGCCGTTACAATAAAAGAAGAAGAACATTAAAACACTATAACATCATGTGTTTTAAACATTAAACCACTAGAATATCATATGTTTAACACTAGGACATGTATCAAATACTAGATCCATATGTGTACCGTGCAACTTATACAGATATGGGAGACGGTGTTGCTGCTCTTGTTGTTTCTCAAGGTAAATCATTTTAGGAATATAAAAATATATTTGAAAAACATTTATTTTTTTAATTCATCTTAAATCAGATATAGTGGGAGTCGTATGGGATGCCTGTTAACATTAATTTGTCAAGCTAAAAAGCACGTGCTTAATGTTTGCCAGTTTTGCTCGTCCGACATTAAGGTACTCAATAAATGTGGGGTCTGCCAAATGAACGATTATCCGCGAGTATAACTAAGAAATCAGCGAAATTAATGCCCAACAAACCAGAGCTTTTACCTAACTTTTACGCAATATTAACAAATGGTACTGTATAATTATATTAGTATTTTTCGTGCATGAATAATTTCGTTTCATATTTGCTAGGCCTATAAACCAAACGATTGGTGTAAAATGAATTCACGAGACGATGTACCCACGGCGTCATTTACAATGACTCGGCAAATTTTGTTACCGAAATACACCAAAAAAAATTATTATATTAAAGGATATTGAAATTTTTATATTCATTCATTGGAACTGACTGCAACTGTAACGTTCTTGTCAAGTTTATAAATGGCTATATGTTAAAATTGTCATGGTCATGAAAAGCAGGTAACGTCAAGCATTTGATGGAACAAACGCATCGAAGGTACCAAACTACAGAGCAGCCGAAACCAGTTGTCTCAGAAACGTCGTCTGCCGTTTCCCGCGCAGGTCTGCGAGACTGGATTTTCTTTGTGATTATCATATCTTTGATGGGTGAATATTTGCACACACACACACAAAAAAAATGAGCCTGAAAACTTTGCGCCGGTCCGGAAAAAGTACAAAAATAGTTGTCCAATGTCTGGTATGTGTATTGAAATAAAATCTTTGGTTTTTGAAGTTACATATATCCCCGGAGATACATGCATTTACATAATTCCCGTCGCTGTGCGGCACAAAACATGGGCGGAAAGCATGCAGACGAATGCATGTATGCACCCTTTGTTACGCTGCTTAGCGCGCCCCTATTACTGTCGTCTGCAGAATATTCCATTCGAGAATTCAATTTTTAGAATTAAGTTTGATTATGTTTCTTTGTTTTAAGAGCTTTAAAGTGAAGAAGCTTTTACTTAGATGTAAAGAGTATTTTAATTTGTCAATTTAATCATGCAGTATTGTAATGCACGTATCTCTTTCTGTTTATAGATATTTTTCATGTCACGTGGTCTTTAGATAGATTATTGTTTAGCGGTATATGACGTTCTTGCCTGCGGAGTAGCTATATCAACAAGATGACGTTAACGTAACTGTATTCTGGAGTATTTCAGTGAACTATTTCTTGTAAAATATGGTCAAATTACGACAAATTACCATAATTCCAGACAAAAATACAACCTTTTCTGCATTAGAGCAATTCTGCTTACAAATTAAATACATTTGTACTACCTTCTTCGTTACAACCATGTACAGTTATCAAGCAATTTTCCGAGGCGCGATTTTCGAGGACTGTGCCTATTTCGAGCCCCATCCCCAGTTCCTGTGTAGATAACACTGACATGTGTACCCTCGGTAGTCCGATCCTCGCGATTCCGAGCATTTCCTTTTCCCCAGCAATCCTATCGCAAGTTGACTTGTTATATTTATGTATACAGGTCGGGTGTGTAATGCTTACGCACAATGCCAAGAGAACAGTAACCTAAGGACAAATGAGATCTGTGAAATTTGCAAACAGAAAATAGTTTAGTTGTTAGTCTCGTACTTTTATTTTAGCGTCACAAAAGGGGAATTCTACCATTAAAAACCACGACTGAGTCGCCACTGAAACTTTTTCATGATTAAATGACTGTATGATGATCCAATAATTATTACTATTTGTCCACAGAGCTTCGCCATCATTAACAAGTAATCCTCTTTGCTTCAAAACTAATCTAAAAATGCCATAAAAGCCTATAGCGAATTTTAATAATTTTCATGCAAATAATTTCAAACTGAGATTTGTTTCAGCATACAAACACTCGATTATCAAAACAAATATACGATAATTAAATACAAACAATCCCTATCGCATGTAAATGGGGGGTTTTTATTCTCTGAAGTTTTTTACTGTCTTCAACTGGAAATAGATCAATATTTAAGTCAAATTGACGTGGAACCGCTCGGGAGATTCCAAATCTCAACGAGGTCTGATCTTTGAAAGCAGGACAACTTAACAAATAACTTGGGCTATTTAACTCTTGTTAAGTACAAGGGGAAAAAATCCCCAATTTCTTACTTGAATCGATATGTTATATATACAGTCGACTTCGCTATAATTTTCCGGGGCATTAAAGTTTAATTTGTCTATCAAGTCCAGATCTGTAGAAAAGAAACGGTTGAAATTTACCAGTGTGATAGCGACGGATTGGATATCGTAAGCAAATTGGAAAATGCAGAAAGATCCATCGAATTATGTTAGAAAACTAGTCCCCTGATGTTCGTATTCTATGTAGGTAAAATGTCAGGGCAACACAGTATGAAGCGGTGCGCGTAGTCTCGCCAAACACGTGGATCTGCGAGGTTTTGAAAAGAAACAACCGACAAAATTTCAGATTTAAAAAAAAAAATCATGTCTCTTCAAGAGATAGTCTAGTGCTGAGTCTCCGTGTTTAAAAAGAACTGTAGAAGATATGAAATAATATGAAAAGACATTTTTTAAAATCTCTCTCTATATACAAACATAGAGCACTATATTGTCCAGAAACTTGAAGTCGAGTGATTGCCTAATGTCTCAGGATAAGTTTGTAATACTACAACGATGAGATGAACGAGTTTTCAAAGGTAATTTGGAAAATAATTGGATACAGGATTAGGAAGTGTGTTGGATTAGTTCTGCGAGTATTGCGTGAAGTTATTAAGTGAGATATCGTATCACGAAAGATTAATTAGATCTATATTTTCCTTTTGAAAAAAAAAGAATAGTACATGAAATTTCAAAACCAGTATGGTCGTGTTTTTGTTATTGATGAGAAACACAGAAAAATGGGCGTGACAATACATTCTAACAACATTAGATTCGCTCCACCCACTAAACTTCAAAACTGTAAACTATTTACCCGTTTGATATTTTACTGTTTGCATAAGATCGTGTTTGAAATCCCATTGTTTCCCTATGAAATAATCAATTTTTCATTACTTATCTTATGACAGCTTATTGATAGTCCCTGTTTAATTTTACGTTTTATATAAACGTTTAAAACACTACCGTATTTTTCACATTGATTTTTTTTTCAAGATTAACAGTTAATTCATCACTCTTCGCTGGCGCCATCGCTCGAAATAAAATAAATAAATAAAATTCATTTATATTTGCAATATTTCTGACAGGCAAGAATAAACTTGGTATAAAATGTAAATTTTGTGGCTATGCTGAAAAGATCCTACATCTTGGTATAAATTTGAAATGACTGATCAAACGGAAAGTGAGGAGAGATCCCCTCTTTATGGGGAAATGAAAACGCTTCTTCTAAACAATGTGTGAGCATATTTGCCGTGACCTTAATCTGATTTTAAAAAAAAATGTTATTTAGATTTAGATAGAGGTATATGCGATGGAAGCACATTTTATTCTTTATAAAGCATTTTCAAGTCCTAAATGATTTGGAGCCATATGATTGGTTGATTTTTTTTATCAGTTCAGAACCTTCAGATTCAAGAAGGAGTACATGCGTGTAATCATTCTTAGTATATGTGTCTTTGTTCAAATTATTGATCTGACGTATTGAGAACGATAAGAGAACGGCGATTGCAGTGTTAAAATAATAATAATAGTATAAGAAGAAAAAAGGATATAACGTTTAAAAGAAACGCTAGAAAAAGATGAGTCATGACCAAGAAACGGTGAGGTTTCCTCAATTAACGAATTTCATATGTTTAATTTTGTTGATAAACCAAACACGAAGTCTACGAAAACAAGTCCTCCACGAAAACTGATGATTTTGCAGTATCCAGGTGGCGCTGTTTGAAATGACTTTCATGATCAGGTGACCTCAGAAACTTAACCCAGAGCGCCGGTATAATCCAATGTTTGAATATGGTTCTTAGGTTTGCACAGATTATTGGCCATTGGTCTGATAATTAAAATATTTCAATTTGAATTAATATCTCTGCAGAAACTTCAGTCAGGCTAGATTGAATACCGGAAGTTGGGGCCCATATTGTAGACTGGACACTTAACCAATACATGTAGATGATATTTAAAGCATGCTCTTAGTGACTTAGCTGATTGTTACAAAAAAACTCATGATTAAAAAAATGTACACAGTAGATGCGAAACTCCACCCCCCCCCCCTTTTTTTTCAAGAGACTGGCTCGAGAGACTACTGTCAAGACTTACATATTAGAGTACACAACAGTTTGACACATTATAAATACGTCTCGCGGCACGTGTATGTAATTGTCGTCTGTACATGGACTGGAACAATGATAAAGAATATTTGTCCAGTCACCAGACTGGTATACCACATTTACTTTATGAAGTAACGACAATCTAAATAGCAGATGCTTTCATAAAGTATGCGTTGTATAAAGTCCTCTGCAGAAATAATTAAATATTAAAAATTGATTTTTTTTTCAAGCTATAACAAAAGTACAAACGTATGGTGTTGTTGATTTTGTTGTTGTCGTTGTTGTTGTTTTATTACATTTGTGAGTACCAGGATTATACATGTACATTGTATAAAATGTTATATGGAAGAATCAACATAATGCGTATTACGTTTGATATCTCACGTACATATTGCGATGTACATGCACTTGAAAGGATATTTGTTTGTTTTGAGTGAATATGGAATATATATCATCATGAAGTGATACAATTTCATATTTTCACGAGAGCTGCGCACTCGTGAAAATGTAAAAATTGTATCACTTCTTTATCATTATTCTAATTTCTTTAACATTGAACACATTTTCTTTTTATTTTATGCTTACTGCCATATACATACCTTTTATATGTAAAAAGTAGTTCCGGCAAATCTATATCACCCACACTGTGAGATATGGATTTTATCTAACAGTGATAGAACACAGTACAGTATTCATCACTAAGCATAAAGTAAACTGAAATATGTTTCCAGAGCCGTATAAGAGTATTTAAAGGTTGAGAAATATCAATGCATTTTAATTACCCAATTAAATAAATACATAAATTAATTAAGGTCCTAATAAATCAATTACTGTACCCATATCGGTCTATATATGAATGATTATTGTCAATGATTAATTTTTACGGAGGACTTATTTTCGAGGATTTTGTTGGTAGATTTATTCAGGAACATTAATCCAACAAAGAGAAATCACTGAATTGACCTCACATTTTTCTAACATGAATCTGTAAATGTTTATACCTACAAAATGTTCTTGTCATAAATGCATCGAAATAAAATGTGAACGAATAAGGATTACTGAAATGTAAATTTCATAATTGTTAATCAGTATAAGTAAAGGCACTCTATCCAGACATGTTCTAAGTTGTATATTGACCATACAGAACCATTCAGAGCAGAATCTAATGATTTGTAGTTTATGGGGATTCTGTCGAGATGCTGTACATATATTTCCAGGATATTAATACTAAAATTAATTAAAACATAAAATAACACATAAAATGTACATCTTTCAACCCTGAATAAATTATACCCATAAATCGTACTCAAGCCTGCTTATAAATTTTGGATTAGTTTTACATATATGTTATATTGTTAAAGGTCGATTAATCATTTGTATATACAATATACAAAAATCGATACCGGGCGGTATCGTCTTAAAAGTGTCAAATGTGGATAAAAATATGAAAAGCTTTTCCTCCATATCATGTAGATACTTTTTTTTTTACTGTAAATCGATATCATGTTAAAATAAATAAATAACTCAATATGTACGATCGATTCTTGAGGATTAACTTTGCAATGCCTATATTTATAAGTGTTAAAAGCAAGTCAGGGAAGAAAAAATATGAAATTCAAAAGCTTGGGGAGCGAGAACATATCTGTGATGATGATGATGATGATGATGATGATGAAAAGGGAGAAGATGAAAGGTTTGGTCATCGTGTTTATTTACATTACCTTCGACACGTGGTGAGAAACATCGAGTGGTACTGGGGAACGAAGATCAAACCGAGGACGTCTGTCTCACGCAAGCCTGAAACTGAAGAAGGGGCCTAGTCAGCTGTGGTCAACATGGGGGTATAAAACTTAAATCGATAATGAAACTGAAGCCTGTATGTCCATTTAGAATTTTTTCAGGAGCGAAGTAGCCGAATCGCCATGACTTATTTGATGTCACTCAAAGGTTTCTCTCTATTCCCCCAAACACTTAAACACGAAGTAATACTTCCAATGTCTTTTCTGTGGGCAATATATCGATTATTTCTTTGAAGTAACCGCCATCTCTTAATTGAAAATTATTCGAAAAACGTTTCATTGTAGAGTAAGACTTGAAATGGTGGAAATTAGTATATTAACAATTTATTTCCATCTATTGCAATATAGACTTTTTCACTAAAATGAAAGTATAGATTTCATATAGACAGCTTCATTTTGCTGTCTGCTTAGACTTAGAGATAGGTTAAGATAAAATGAACTAGTCTCAGTGATCAATTATTAATAAATATTGAAATGTACGTTCATGTCATTCTAGCAAAGAGACGGCTTCAGGGACAATAAGTTAAACATTTTAATGCCAAAAATGGGTGGATTACAGCTGTTCCCGCCATAGATATTGAATATACCAAAACCCTATATGCGGTATACATTCGGTTTTATTACACGCGCATGCATTTTATAGTTTCATACGTGGTCAAACTGTGTCTGGGACTGGATCCAAAGAACGGGGGAAAAAAATGTTTTGTCCTCCTAACATACAGCAAATAGTAAGACTTAGTCTATCCGGTATTCAAATTTCGTGCTTTCTATCATTAATTTGAAACATGGGCTTTTTTTTTTCTTTTCTTTTAGTTTTTCAAGAAATATAATTGAGCGACGTCAGCTAATACTTGTGTACTTTTGTGAGAAATCACAAACCTTATTTTTTCCGGAAAAATTATCAAACATGTATGGAAATATCATGAATGAAATATGGTACAGATGTCCGGAGGATGTGTTACATATACCCCTTGTGGTCAGTGCTCGTGAGGTGGTATCGATTCATGAAAGAGGGTTTTTCATAATTAATGAGGCGATTCCCATGGGTCGGCGATAAATTTACAATTATATTGATGAAAATATTAAACATTAAAACATATTAATTGTTGTAAACAATTTCATATTTTGCGCACTGAAAATATTGGACAGAAATCAATTAAAAAAAAAAAAGATAACCTACGTATGTGTATTTACATATATTAACATAACTTAATGGACAGTTAAAATCTAGAAAAATATATAAACTGATATAAGAAAATCGACATTAAAATAATGTTAGAAAGTCGATAACCATTTAGACAAATCAAACTTTAAATTGGGTAAAAAATTAAGATAAGAAAATGGCGCGATATAATACCGTTTTACATGTCAATGAACGTCATGGCGCCCGTGCGTTCGATAGAATGCCGCTGATCGCTGTACTGCGTCCGTATCTCTGATGCACACAGTGGGTAAATGCACTTGGCGTAAAGTGTAAAGTTCTTTGTTTAAAAGGACAGTGTATAATACATAGTGTATAGTTCGTAGTGTATGGGACGCAGCGTAAAGAAAGCAGTTTATGGTACAAAGAGTATAGTTCGTATTTAAGGACACGCTGTATAGTTCGAAGTGTTAAATAATATATAATTCGTATTGTATAGGATACAATGTATAGTACGCAGTATTTAGTAAATAGTGTACACTTCGTAGTGTATAGAACACAATGTATAGTACGCAGTATTTAGTAAATAGTGCATGCTTCATAGTGTATAGGACACGCTGTATAGTACGCAGTATTTAGTAAATAGTGTACACTTCGTAGTGTATAGGGCACAATGTATAGTACACAGTATTTAGTAAATAGTGTACACTTCGTAGTGTATAGGGCACAATGTATAGTACACAGTATTTAGTAAATAGTGTATACTAAGTAGTGTGTAGGACAGCATTTTTAGTACGCTGTATTTAGTAAATAGTGTATACGCAGTATTTAGGAAATAGTGCATACTTCGTAGTGTATAGAACACAATGTATAGTACGCAGTATTTAGTAAATAGTGTATACTAAGTAGTGTGTAGGACAGCATGTATTGTACGCAGTATTTAGTAAATAGTGTATACGCAGTATTTAGTAAATAGTGTATACTAAGTAGTGTATAGGAGACCTTGTTATAGTACGCAGTATTTAGTAAATAGTGTATACTAAGTAGTGTATAGGAGACCTTGTATAGTACGCAGTATTTAGTAGTCAATAGTGTATACTTCGCAGTGTAATGGAAACAATGTATAGTATGCAGTGTATGATACAAAGTGTATATATCGTAGTAAATAGGACACAATGTATAGTACGTCGTGTATAACAAATAGGGTAGTTCGTATTGTATAGGAAACAATGAATAGTACACAGAGTATAATTCTTGGTATGCAGTATATAATTCAAATGATATAAATTATGAAAGTGTATATGGCATAGTGTATGGTATGCAGTGTTTAGTTCACAGTGCAGTGTAAACAGAGTATGTGGCATAGTGTTTGGTTAGCAGTGTATAGTTCACGATGTATATGACATAGTATATAGTATGCAGTGTATATTATATAGTGTACGAACGTATGGCATAATATATAGAATAGAGTGTATAGTACAAGGTGAATATTGAATAGTGTAGTGTATGCAGAGTTAAATACACAATGCATATGGCATATTGTACTGTATGAAGTGTATAATGTGTGTTTAATATGCAGTGTATATGGCATAGTGTATGGTATAAAGTGTATTATACAAGGAGTATATGGCATATTGTACTGTATGAAGTGTATGGTATAAAGTGTAATATGGCATAGTGTATGACATGCCATGTATGTATAGTACACAGTGTATATGACTTAATGTTTAATACACAGCGTAAAAGGCAATGCATATGACATAGTGTGTAGTGCGCAATAAATAAGGTCTAGTGTGTAGCCCCTCGTGTATATTACGTGGTGAAAATATACATAATGCAGTGTATACTGGCACTTTTTTCGTTGACAGCTATATTTCATTGAATCTGCAAGAAAATTCATTTCATGTTTACACATATTCAAGAATCCATACAACATAAAAAAAGTGGAATCTTTAAAATAAACAGTTACGTTGGAGTAAAATACGTGTGTTCAAACATCAACAAACAGTATGCTTCTATGAAAATCAATCATTTTACTTTAAACTTTTGAGGCAAAAAATATTTTTGTATTAACAGTGTTTATGAAGCTGTGAAAAAAAGCACTTTAAAAAATATTTAAAATGTCTTAAAGAAAAGTGGGTTTTGCCTTACCTTTGAGTCTTCACCTCTGTCATGAAATGTATGCCGAAAAATGGTCCAATTGTGTGTGTGTGTGTGTGTGTGTGTGTGTGTGTGTGTGTGTGTGTTTTACCGTTCAGTTCTTCGTTAGGCATTCTCATGTAAGAGTCATAAGGTGCTGAATAGTATCATCAGTTTATACTCTGTGAGTACCTTCTATCTTCAAAAATAAAAACAAATAAACAGGAGAACGATATGGTTTTGCTCTTTTAGCAGCGAAAACCTAATCATGATAGCTTGGTTTGCCTTATTTCCCAACCACGAACCAGGCGTGTTTCGGCATGGAATACCTGCAAACAATATGGAAAGATACCGCGGTCAGCTATCCTAACCCTCTGTTCCTTGGTGAACCAGTATTGGAGCTGCTGCATCTGCAACTAACTGACAAACTTTCTCACTTAAATCGGAAATGTGAGGTTCTCTTTAAAAAAATCACAGAGGTCGTGTTCAGTTTCGAAAAAGGGACAACGTAACCATCTTTTTCCACCCCACCCCGTCATCCCCCGAGAAGAAAATGAACACGTCGTCCATTTCTTCGAAATATCTACCTATTTGGGTAGGGAATATCTGGTAGATATGACTGCAGCCTATGGACACATCTGTTTAAAACGCCAATACATGACCAGAATTTAAATCAATGATTTGTTGAACCTTCGCAATTACAAATTACACAAGCAATCACGTTGCCCGTATCATAGAATGTTAAATCTTTAAAATGGTATTGACATTACAACACAAAAGAGACACGTGGTTTGTTTGTCATGATTTTATTTGCATACTGAAAGAATCACCGTCTGTCCGACAGTGCAAACCAAACACAAACTTCACTGCAATAATTTACAAAAATAAGTCAGGAGTGATCGTGACACAAGCAAATGACGACTGCATGAAACGCTGGGTTCCACTTCAAGCAATAAACCACCCGGCCACTTCTTTTGATAAAGTTCCGTTAGAAGAGATATATGCTTCATAAAAAATTAAATAGTCGTTTCAGATAGTTCATATAACCACATTTTTCCCAGAATCGCAACGACAAAGCGTTATCTAGCCATTGAAATGACATTTAAAATACTTTGAACTTTAAACTGATGAGTGGTATAGATGTCCAACATCGCTAACAGTTATCCAGAAACAATGAGATTACTCCACAGTTAGTGACCCAACTGCAATTCCAGAAGCGATTGATCTGGGCTTTATGAATTTGTTCTCCTCGATTTAAAAATAATGTGCCTTAAGGCTGCAAATTATGGGAAATCCAAATATATTTTTTAACATTTTCTTCCTTTGATTCTTATTTTAGCATGGTTAATGTTTAATTGTGTTGTGATACAGGACAGGTGGTCAATTATATACACATATGCTGGAAGAACCAGCACTGCGTTTTTATTCCGATTATTAATAAATAACCGTTATTGTTTTGTGGTTAGCAACACTATGTGGAGAATGAATTATGAGAACATAAAAGAGAAAGAGTCTTAATTATCTTGAATACTCGTTTTACATGCCAACATTTATTTCTTTATGACCGATATCAAAATGGTAGAACAGACTCCGTATCTTTAAATCATTGCTCAGTTAAAATATGGTTTATATTTACAATATCAATTAATTATCAACAAAGATACTAACGGACGCCTGATCAGGGGATCAGTCACGTCATACCATTGTCCAGCTCCTGATTAAAAAGAACATGTTGCTATGGTAACCACAACACAAAGGACAGTCACAATATCGAACCCTCCTCCTGTTGTACGCGTTTCAGGATTGAACTAATTACTACAGAACGGATTAATCTAGTACGATTTTAATTTCTCTCAGAATAAATACCAAAATAAGCAGATTCAGGTTGTATTTACTTAAATTTCGTAGTAATTAATTAACATAATAGGCACAACCCACGTGACTACTGGCGACGCGAATCAGATGCTTCATGATATGAAATTCAAAGACTTTAATTAACTCATACAATTCGCATTCTAAACCAATATGAAACTGGTTCTACACCCAAAAGGAATAATTGGTATAGTTTTAAAGGCAGTTTTTTAACAGTATAGGATAGCTTATGAACGAATAAAAACATCGTCAGCTTGAGAAAAAAAAATAACAAACACGAAAAGAGTTGACAATCATGGACAGGCCGGTTTTAGAGTGCACCACGACAGAGTTGAGGTATTTACACAAATGTTGGATATACAAGCTACAGAGATCAGTTCACCGGTTAATGTAATAACTAACCGGTTTATTTGGTAGATAAGAAGAGTAACCCCAAGGATTGGCAGAAAAAAAATAGCATACAATTAACTGTTGTTTACGTACAAATTTCAGATTTCTGTCTACGTACTTTTTATTAAAAAAATGTACTTAAAAAGAAATTCAAACCTTAATAATGTAATAAACACCTGTTATTTCAGAGAGGACAATAACAAAGCGCAATGGTCTAAACATCAATCGAACAATTATACCTGAACAAAGTAAAGAAATGATTTCCATTATTACTTGTACTTAAATATTCATGAAAAAAAAAGAATTTAGTTGAGATAAGTTTAAAAATGTCAAAGTCTTACGTTAGTACTTGATAAGCAGATTGCTGAATTTAACATGTAATTTTCTAATTAAGCTGTGGAACTATCTGACCGGAAATCACGTGCCTGTTTTGATATCTAAATCTAGGCACTACTACCCGCATTTCCATGGCACGTGATTATCCGATCAAAATTTGGTTGCATAGAAACTAAGTACAAAATCATCAGAGCGAAAAAAAAAATTGGATTTTTTCTAGTATTTTCGTGTTTAATCATCAAACTAAAAAGACACTTTTCTGTATTGAAAATTAACGGAATCTCTGTAAGAAAAATAACAGGTTTCAGTTCATAGACATTAATATACATATGATAGGACAACATCTATTCACTAAAATTGATAAAAAAAATTCACAAAGTATATATCACTACGTCATTTATTGCATTCATTCTAAACTCTGTCGCAGAAAACATGTTACCTAATGACATATTGGAATAAAAGACAGGGTGTTGCAATAGGTATATACAATTGACAATAATACATATTTTATCAAAAGTTACGTGCAAGATTAAAGTTTAAAATATCAAATAATAGATCTCTCAAACTGACAAGAAGGTTCCTATATACAAAATTGCACAGACGTCGACCATACGGTCATTATGAGGTATACTTGGTAGGTATATAAAGCACTGGTACGGAGAGCGTCAACAGCAAGGACGTTTCTATAAATAGAATTCTATAATTAGTTGCTTTTTTCTACTTTTGGTTATGATAAAGGAAAAAAGTGCGTTTTTATCAGAACAATGAAATTATCCTACAATGGTCTGTAAATGAACATGATCCTGATTTTTTTTCATTTTTGATTTATTTTTTTCTCTTTTTAAGATGTTAGAATGGGTTCTTTTTCTTTTGGTGGGAAAATTAAATTTCCATGTCAGTGCGTATAATATATTTTGAGAAAAGTTATTGATATTAGAAATGTCGTCATCGTATATTAGCTCCCCGAAATCACAATATGTCTGAAACATACATAATTTATCATTTCATAAATTCTGATCTAACGACTCACAAGACTTCAAAAACAAAATGCAAGGTACAATAATGACAATATTAACTCACAAATTTTCTAACGCACTCTAGTTTCAGTCATTTACGGAACACAAAAAATGATCAACCTCCGATGAGTGAAAACAACAGCATACAATCGGCAGACGACATTAATCACAAGTAATGTGGTCAACATGCCCGGAACATGATTAAGGAATGGGTATATATATTCATAAATAACTCTTCATCTCTGCAAGACTAACATTGTCACTCACTGACTGTGAAAAAAGGGTTTTAAATGAATCTGCCATGTATATCAAATACACCGGACAGAAAAAATAAGTAGACATTGCGGTATAATCATTCCTAGAAGATAACGTGTAGATAGTTAAATTGTTCAATACTTTTGAATGAATAGAAGTGCCTATCAAAAAATATTTCATGAAAATACTAGACGTTTTCACAATATTAAAAATAAACTGTTGTGTGTTCTCTTTGGACCAAACGAAGATCGATATCCGGTCGGTCTAAGAGATTCACGAATGTTGACACTTTTTTTTTTTTTTTTTTTTTTTTAATATTAAAACAAACATCGTCCGGCAGGAGATGAGAGATTGAGCTGAAGGGATGAAAAACAATGGTATGAGATGATGGATCATTGGAACAGTATTGAAAATTAATAATTCAAACAATCATATTAGTAGAATGGTTTGGGGATAGGGATATATTTATAAAGCGAATCAACAAACATCTCGGATCTGCAATGCTTTTATCGAAGATAGATATCAACCGACAAATGTGATGACATCAAAACAACATTAATAAATAGCATTTATCTCCGGTCACGTACACGAACCTGCTAATGTAACAAACTCAATAATAGTGTGTTAGTTTTTCAATTCCATTAAAAACTAAACTTTCTCAAATTTCATTATTAATGACAAATACATGTATATGTATATGAAATGGAAATCATTTTAAGACGTTGGTTGTACATGTATTGAATAACTTGATATGATCAGTTGTTAATTATTCATAAAGACACATATGTGTATATAATCGGATATATTGCTTAACATACATCAAAAAAATGTATTACATATCAAGTTTAAGAGTAATCATCATAAGTTATTAATTCAATTAATTAACGATGTAATAGGGTGCCGCTAGGTCACATATGACGTCATGTCACGTGGCCAGCTTATAAACAACCTATACTTTACGACAGATCGATGACAACGATCAATTACAGTAATCGGTAAATAATATGTTCTTATGGTTAAAAAACACATATTTTCGTAATGATATAAGAACCGCGTTTATCTTCATGTCTTAATCATTTTTCCCGCAATGATTGACAAAATATTCCGATATTTCCCTACGATGAATGTGATTAAGAAGTATCGATGATGTCATTTAAATAGTTTTTATTAATCGGTGATTAATGTTTTTCGTGTGAGTTTCTAATTGATAAATACAACACAAAAATCTAATATACAATGTCAGGTGACATAGTTAATACAATTAAAAATATTTTAATTGAGAAAGCTCATGTACAGCGTTCTCCGCCTTCCGAGAGCGTCAATAAGTACGATACATACACATTTCATACATTTTTAATATAAAATCTTCGACGTGTTTTTATTTCTACAGAAGGTCATGCCCTATTTAATAGAAAATATCACATTAGCATAAAAGATAAATTAAAATTTCAAATTTCACGAAGTTCATAAATCTACTGTTTGCGCTTTTGATCTTGGTCATAACATAAACTTTAATATACGCGAGCCTTGGCTTTTATGTAAATTGAAGTGTATAGTAATAGACGAATTCTCTTTACCATATGTTGAAATCTTGAAATGGACTTTTGAGTTTTCGATGTTTACATTTTTTATGGTAAAATGTAATAAATGTCATATTCTGAATACTTTTCACGGGTAAATAAACACGTGACCTTTTTGAAATCGTGTATCAGATAGCCGGGCCCTTACCGCTATCCAGTATCACATCATAAAATTTCAAACCAGTTTTGAACAATATACATTAAATATGAAAAATTTATGACCATGGTAAATGTATATAGAGTGGTTTGACTCCTGACTTGTGCGATGTTTTGACACCTGACCTGTTTCAAGTTTTTCCCCTGTGTGCTTTAAAAATACCGAATGCTTCTTCAGTAAATAACTTGGGTATATACATGTAATCTGAAATGGTAAAACTGTGAAGAAGAAGAAGAATAATAGAGAGTGGGTTTGAAATATAAAAAGAGGCGAAATGTGGGTGAGATATTGATATATATATGCACACTTATGAACATGCATTTCTTTTAAGAGAAACTGATCTCAAATGCTGGTTTAATAATGGCTTTGGATTTTTAATGATGGTCATATTCATCATGATCATCATCATCAACATACTTCATCATCGTCGTCCTTACCGTCACCACATCATCATCACTATCATCATTAATTAGCAGCAACAATATTACTTATATCATATATCTTTAAAGGCTGATTAGTGATACTTAGTCTGAATACAAATGAGTATCATTTATTTACATTTTGTAAACATTTTACGCTGACTTATAAGCCTGTTTGGCCAGATATTTCTATGTACATTTTTTTTTCTTATTTTGAAAAATATATACATAAAACACATGTCAGTATAATCAAAGATTATCTTATACATATATTTTATTTTGTTGTTTTGACATTAACAACCCGTTCAAATAAATATTGGCAATCTAAACCTCTGATTTGTTTTTCAATAACACCTTCATCCTCACAATAACATTAAACATTTAAATCCATTGTGTTTATTACGTTAACATATCGACAAAAAAAGTCAAGTACAATTAATTAACCCGTGTATCGGGTGTTAATTGGTGCAGTGCGTTCGTGCTACGGTCCCACGTGACTTCGCGACCATGACAATGGTTCCGCACCCTGATCGCTTCGTACTTTCTAAGCACTATGTAACGCTTAGACTTCAATATCAGCTGTGCGTGGAAAAATCCATAGCATAGATTATAAACGCAATTTTATCATTAATTTATGACAATCTTTATTCAAGCTGCTTGAATCGGGTGATAATTCTTCTCACATACTGATTCTGCATGTACGAAACGCTTTGATTTTTGCAGTATGGTAGATATATTTAGAGATTTAGCCTAACAAAGAAAGACTAATTATCTCGTTAAAATCAGGCTTTGAGAAAGCGCAGAACCGAACTAAGCAAACGAATTGATAAGAAAATTTGGAGCGAATGACCTATCCACCTTCTGGATATATGGATTCGGGCGTATATACACCCCGATTCCTGATAGGAAAACGTGACAATAAAGAGGGAGAAATCATGCAAGAAATTAGTTCTCGAAAGCATTCTAGCAATTTTAAAGGATTGTGAAAATGACGCCAGAAGTCTTAGGGGGTTTCGTGTCTGACACACATGTAAGAAAAGATTGAGCTTTTTTAATTGTGTTTGCATTTTTGTGATATGCTTCATCTTGCTAGAATATTTTAACACCCAAAATTCACATACAGGTTCTTCAACACAGTGAAAAAAATCACTCATTTGAAATTCTAATTCTATTTTAATTAAATGCACCAAAATTTGATTTCGTACGATTCTTTCAATTTGGCAAATTATGGTCGACGGAGGGATTACTACTTTTCATGTAGAAAGATTATGTTGCCGTGAATAGAAAAAATATTTCCTACAAAAAATAATCTAGATTTCTTATATCAAATTTTCATATCTTAATGGAAAACGAGTATGGAATTTCTGGAACCCCAGATGTCCGAGCAAATCAAATCACACCAATATTTGTACCATGGCACGCTTCCTTTAAAGGCGTACCTTCTATTAACGCGCCAAATGACTCATTTCTCAGAGATGGACAAATTTGCAATTTTCTCGTTTCCCGTTCAGCCCAGCTAGACATAAATCAAGACACGGTTTGTTTTTATTTCTTCTTATTTAATATTGAGACGGGTTAGAAATTGTAAGCGTCACTACCATGTCCGTAAGTTTTATAGAAACAGAAATATGTCGAATGTGACTGAAAAGGAGAAAAAAATATAGATAATTTAAAATAATTTCATGATTAATCTAGTGTCGTAAAGTCGATCCATATTTTTTTAAATATGAGAGACCTTTGAACACAATAATGAATCATTGAGGAGCGTGACCACCTCTCATGGTCTCTCCTGTTTAAACAGATGTCTTCTTTAACACTATTTATTATAAGACAGATTACCATCATTTCATTAAAGACAAGGCATATGAAATACGACAGTAACGTTGGTTTAAAGATAAATCCACCTTTTATCCAGAAATATAAATGCTAGATCTCTCCGAGCTGCACGCTATTGCCTGTTATCATACACTTCCGCCCAAATCGGACGAACCGAACATTTTCGGACGAGTTCGAAAGCTTCAGTTTTGACAAAGCTTTCTCGCTATTTTGTTGTTTTTGTTTGCTATAAATGCATCGTATTGTTTTTCACTCATTCTAATCCTTTAAAAATAGTAATTCATAACATTTGTATTCACCTCTTGTAAAACAAACACACACTCACATAAAATCATATTCTGTGTTAATATTCTCTATAATACTACTGGAAGGGATGTTGTCCCCTTGAAAGGACCGGGTCCAAGCTCTGATCAATGCTAGGACAAGATTTTCACTTGTAATTTTGTAAAAGATTGAAAACAGATGCACAGTAATTATTCCATTTTTTTTTCCTCACTTATTCCCTAGTCTTGTTAAAATCAGAAAATACATTAAAGTCCAAGACAACTAAGCGTGGGTGAAAACGTTTTCCGGGCGATCTTTGTTTTCAACTTAACATGAATTTATCATATTCAACACGTCTTTGATTACAACATTAAGCCAGCGTAATGGTGTGTCAATTTCCAAATTTAGTGCCCCGTGATCACGTGACAGTATGTAAGGGTACAGTTACAATGCAAAAGGTTCGGCCAGTTGACACCGGCCCTGTAGTTTGTGAAAAACTCGACATAATTATTTAAAAAGAAAGGGGGGAAAAAACGAGGATCATAAAAAACAACTTTAACAAGACCTCATATTTTACATTCGCTTATACCGGAAACAAAAGATTGTTATATTTACCAGGCTCGGCGTCAGCTTGTCAACATTTCTGATTCATATGAACAGTACGATATTTCCAGAAGAGAAAACCGAGTCATTGACCGAACTACTTATGAAATGGACAATTAACTGTTTGATTTAATTTTAGGGTTTTTCTATTTTCAGTGATATTTTTATGTTGCAATACCAAAACTGCGTGGAATGGACTTTGAATATTGGTCATTCTCCTATACTGCTATGAATAATTTATATAATGGTTATAGCTACATTGAATATATTTACTTCCATATGATCTCTTTTATAACAACTTCTGTTGACAAAAATATTAATCATGTATGGGAGATGAACAGTCAAATACAAACACAAAAAATCCAAAGTGACATCATCAGTAAATACACCACTTTTTTGTGTTAAACAAGAAATGCAGCTACTGTTAAAAATATGGCTCACGATGCCAAATAATGAATGCTGCTGCTGCTGCTGATGATGATGATGACAAGAAGAATAGAAGGACAAGGACGGATCATATTTCTGACGGTAGTAGAGTTTTGCAACCACATATGTTTAAAAATCAGTCATTCTCTACATAATGTAAAGACGAAGGTTCAGCTAGTCCCCCAGTTATTGTATGACCACAGACATACAAGTATACACTTTACTTCTCCCCCCCCCCCCCCCCCCCCCCCACTCACGACTGGCCCCTCACTTCAAGTGTTCAACTTTGACCGGTAAACAAAATAAAGCACTTAAGTTATTAATGGCGCCCCCGATGTACTCGTCTTACAGTAAAGTTTCTCGTTTATCTTTTAAACCATTTAAATCACAATGACATCTAACACTCACATCTTTTGTATATCTGATAAATTTCAAATGCCTACGTCATACATAGGAAATAATTTCTTCCCAAGTTTTTTTTTCAGTTGACCTAACAGCGTCATTAGATGTTAGTCGTTATCACTCGATTTATTTTTTCCTTCTCTCTCGTAACATCACACGGTTTGTAAACATTCTTAAATGGTTGTAAATATTTGAAGTAGATCTATTAAAACAAAAGGACGACATGTACACAAAACGTTAAATCAGGTCTGACCATTATGTACCGTTACGCCCGGGGGGCTACTTTCTAAGTAGGCCAGTTTAAATTATGCATGGGTTTGAGGGATGTTAAAAACGCGTTGAAGATAAAGAAACCGGTTGCCATGGGTGAATTTCATTTTTTCTAAAAGAAAAATAAGATTTAAACTCTAAATAGGTTTGCCCATGCAATACAGTTTATAATGGACGGTCACCATGTCCTCGATGTTAACTAGAAACATGTATTGTTATTTGGTGTTGCTGCTGTAGAAGGGGTTGGTAATGGTGAGGACATTTGGTTTCGAAATTCGGACACGCTGGTCAGTAAAACAATTAATTGTACATGTAGTGACCAAATGATAATGGACGTTTTTAACAGCTTCTCCATTTTAACTGAACAAAGGGACAGAGGAACACATTGTGCGCATGCGTGTATGTAAGAATTACACGTGTATTATGGCAAACATTATGGTCTAGCCGGTCGTCAATGCTGAGAGCAGTTGTCCTTCCGTTGTGAAGAAATAAAAACGTGTGAGAATTTTCAGATATAGACAGTTCCATCTAAAGCAAGCAAATAGTGAGAAGCATTCCTACCCGTCCAATTAATGTCATTATCTTAACTAAGTCGTATAATTTAATGTGGTGTGTGTATCGCACAATACGAGTTGATATACGTAATTACTACTGGCCAATCAGTGTGGAATCACCACAACAGCTTTCCCGTGCCTACCCAAGGACCTCCAGTTTTTAATACAAATCAATAAATTTTAATTAAACAGGCATTGGAGGAAGGATTTATGACGGAGATTTAACATTAGAATTTAAGTGCAAACAAAAAAAAAATGTATCAGACTCTTTTATTGAGGGGAATAAACTTGTGATATGGACCGCACGCGCTACGATGGAAGAAAAAATCGTTTTCGCCGCGTCTTTAATTTATTGACGTGGCACTGATATGGGGTCAGGGTTCTTTTATATAAACGTACAGGGAGAACATTTTTCTTGACGCGATTTTCTGGAAGAAAAAAAAAATGACGTCCGTTTTTTTTTGTTTTTGTTTTTCCATGAAATTTAGGGGAGTAAATAATGAAGCGCTTAAGATTAGTAAAAAAAATGTACTCTATAGAATGGTATTTCTAATTATGAATACGTATATACTGCACTGGACACGTTAATGCAATTGCAATTCCCAACACTGCGTTATATTGCCACTGGAACTACAATGGCTGGATCCTCACAGTCCCGGATTGTTACCGTAATGATCATTAAAGTTTATAATGATGACGAAGATTATATGCGCCGTAATTCTCTCAAGTGACATTTTCACGAGTGACGCTAAATTTTACATCATTTTCAGACTGAAATAAAAGTACTGAGAACTAATGAATAAAATAAAAATCGCATTTAATAATATTTATGCGCCATGTCAATGGAGATAAGGTGTGACTGGACACTAAATATCGCTGTAGATAAAATGTTTTACTTTAAGGGAAAGTAAAGGAGCGTTTAAGTTTTCTGATTCGGGGTACGTCTGACATCCAATATAAATAATGTTGATTAATTATCCTTGACTCCACATCTATTGTTTTTTATTTGGCATTTCACATTTAACTATGTCTGAACAATGCAGCCCCTGTTATAGAAGAGGAAGGGAAGAAGAAGAACAACAACAACACGGCATTGTTTAAGCTGCAACTGCTGCTGTTGCTAATGATGATTATGATCATGCAGGTTTACACTGAGTTGCATATGCATTATCACATAACGCAGCATATGCTGTAAACATACTGTATGAATGAGGATTTAGGTACTAAGTCTTTTCCATGGAAACTCCATGGTGACATATAAGCCCATTAGGCTGAGGTTGTGAGTCAGTCCATATTTACCACAGTTATTCTACTCCCTCATCATATGTGGCCTATAAAAACTTATTTACCCTTGGCCATTGTTCACTTTATCATTTCAAAATTTATGGCCATAAAAACCAGTGTAAACAACCTTGGACGGAGTATGTACATCTGTTCAACTTTGAGGGCCAAAGGTCAAGCGAGGAGGCCATTAACTGGACATAATCCATAACTCTTCTACTTTTTATCATTTTTATGTTGGGGGAAATATAAAAATTTCAGGGATAACCTGATAAGATATCGTTGAAACTGTCGATTTCGAGCAAAACAAGTGAATTCATAAAACTTGTGAAGCGTGCAATATGCGAGAGCGGTGAAATTAAAATCCAATGTAAATGACTGTTAGCCTGGTAGGGTGATTACATAGATAACATTTTTAACTGCGAAAACTTGTTTGTCCAACCAGGCTAGCTATAGCTATCTACATCCTCGGGGCATGGTGAGCTACGAAAAATAGAGGAGGATAGTACGATGGAAGCAGAGAGAGAGAGAGAGAGAGAGAGAGAGACCAACAAGGAGGAAGCACGACGTGATGCTCTCCACAATCTATGTCTAAAACAAAGTAGATTACATTCTCATTCCTCGATTACCAAACCCGTTTGAAACAGTGTTATTATCATCAGATAAAACGGGGAAAAGCATACCCATGTATCAATACTAGACACTTTTTGACTATCAATAAATATAGACAGTTATTTTTCAGGCATGCGATCGATTCGCGGATGATTCTCCCAGCACGTATGATAGCTTCTGCACCGACTGAACCCTTTTTCAAAATGAAAACTAAAGTGATTTAATAGCATCGAAAATCTTGGAAACTTTCCGTTTTCAATTGATATAGGGATTAAGTGCTGATTCATTATGACGCATTTTCCTGCACTAACATTTTTCCTCCGAAGTTCATATGATCAGAATTATTGGAGAGGCTGAATTTCAAAGAGTTTCGTTCTCAAGTTTCAAAAGGATTTTGAACGGGCGCTCATCTAATAATTTATTTTTCTCATAAATTGGGGGATGAATTATTCCTCTGGAATAGTGTCCTTTCCAAACGCATAAAACGTGTGTTATCAACTTTAATCAAACACTCTGTGTCAGTAACCAGTGAATTCAACGCTTGTGATTTTTTGCTTTGATAACCGAACTGTATCAATTTCATTTCATATTCAAGTGTCCCGCGTTTTTTTCACTATCTTTACACAACTTAAAAGACCACACATATTTCGTTTAAAATGAAACATTGTTGGAAATCCATAATACAGTGGAACAATTATTAGATTAATCTGTATACCTTCTTTTTCCTTTACCCCCTCCCCCGCACAAACATTACCAATACTGCTGTCCTTGGGACAGAAGCGCACGTGACGCTGGACCTTAAATACACCGCAAGTTCACTACGTCCCTCGTGCGAACGCGCCCAGATCAAGTGATTAGGATTCAGGTAAGAAGAGCGAAAGCGCGTGCCTATAATTGGATAACTTCATCTCTTGGATTGAGTGTCATAGTAAACAAATCAAACTGGTTTTTTTTTTTTTTTTTTTTTTTTTTCTGGTGATGTTCAAATGATGCATGCGCTAAAAAAAAACACTTTTAATGAGAAAACAGAACACTACATGTAGATCGCGCATGAATCTTTAACACATCAAAAGAAAAATTAACTTTGTGAAATATCGGAAGTTGGATATTGAAAAGGTGTACTATTAGCTTAGTGTAATGTTTATTTTCTTGCCTATGAAGAACTTTTGTATCTGTATATTGACAGATGAATGATAATCGACGGGGGTGTGCAATAAGTTTCCTTTATCCATTTCTTAAACACATCTAAAAGTGATGGTTTTAACTTATATTTACATGTATACAGATATATGTGTATCTGTGTGCGCGCACAATCGTGCTTTACCTTTACCTGATTGATTCGTAACCTATACAATTTCTTGTAATAGAAAAATATGCACGTGCGTCATCGCGCTTAGTTAGGGTTGTGAGAATCAAACTAAGTTATATTTATGTATTAACATATTAATCATATAACGTGTTTTCTAGAACTATCATTTTAAAAGTTTAAAGCAAGTCCTAGAATGAAACATTGATCAATTCCACAGACCCTCCTTTAATCAAATTACCTAATTCCAAGTACCACGGTATTTAACCCAATCTATTGCTCGGATAAACACGAAACTAGTTGTACTGGAATCCCAGTACATTTATGGTAAATGCGAGGTGAAAATTTAAATGTACCATAATGCGATTAAGCCTGTTTTATTACTGATAGAAGTTTATAGTCCTCTCTTGTTTTCAAATGGTAGACACTAATTGTTTTTATTCCTGCCGATTTCCTAGACCGACTCTGTTAAATGACATTATGAAGTACTTTTATTTATTAACATGTCGGAAATTCCTCTTTTCCTCATCAAGCGGACACTAACTCATTTTACTTACCCACGATTCAGACAAAATAAAATAAAAATTGAATGGATTGGGCTTTATGGGGGGAAACGTAAAACAGTGCGGACAAGGGAATCTCAGAGGGTTGGTTTTCCTTATATGGAAGTATCCCAGTCAGTGCGGCAGATGGCGGGTGTTATCACCGACACCGGGAGACGCTCGATATACGGCTATGTAGGAATGCTATAGTTACTGCCAGTGTCAAAAAATACGTATTAAATTTCAGTTAATTAAATTGAGACTTAAAGGAAATATATGTAAAAGATGCATCATATCTAACACTCGACACCTGGAGAGAGAGAGAGAGAGAGAGAGAGAGAGAGAAATCGCTGATGTCAAAGGTGTTCGTGTTTTCACTTCAAACTATTTTATTGGTGGTGATGCTTTTAAACGGAAAGAAAGCTATAAATAAATCATTAGATATGCAGTTTGTATCTAGACCCATATATAATACATAATTATGACTTTAAAGTCAATTAAAAAATTCAATTACCCATAAAATTACCCTAGCAAGTATTCATATCTGGCACAAAAACAATTAAGCAGTATGTAAAACAATTAATGCGCGTTGCTTATTTTCATCAATGCCTGGCTTATGAAGGGTTGATTAAAAAAGTCAGCGTATACATGTAAGATGCAACCCCTGGGTGAGCCCATATATCAAACTGGTCGTCTGTCTCAAAATTGAAAACAAGAAGCCTAGCTTGACTGGAATTTGCACACATCAAGGGAACGTCATAAAAACGTATGTGAGACGGAGCAAGCTAACGGCTGCATCCGCAGTTCGCCCCGTCCTACCAAATATAAATCATAAATTTTGGATAGCACTTTATACCTCGTCATTCAATATTCAGAAGATACGTCTGTGAAAAAATTACCGAAAATATGACAATAATTGACTGAAGGTATGAGATCGCATTATCCTTGGTTAATGTATGTTTATAAATAATCTTAATTGATCTCCGCAAAGTGTAAGTGCGTGAGAAAATAAAAACAAGTGAGAAGCTTTACTGATAGACTCTAGATTGAAATTTAAAACGATAATTCTTTCGAAGAGTTTATTTTAATAATACTGCGCGTAATAGGCAATTATTAATATACCGCGCAAAATGATTAATGTTGTTTTGACTGAAGTATCGTTTTAAGCTTATACCGTTTATAAATTATAAAATTATCTTCCTCTCTAAATAATCTTAATTCTAAGAATTCATGTTTAACTGCAAACGAAGACTTGGACATGGATAAAAATTAGTGTACTGCGACCTGAACCGTAAAACAAAAGGTAAGAAAATGAATTCGAGGATGCGCTTGTGGTAATTTTAAGGAGCCATTTACCTTTGCTTACACCAGTCCTACGTGAATTATATTCTCCACATGTTGTTACCTATCAAACGTTGTTTTGTTTGTCAAGCTGGAATTTGGCAAATCGTCAATTTTTCAGCCGAAAAAAAGCTTCTCGTTTTTTGTTATTTATACATCAACATGTTTCAAGGAATGACTTTGATTCAAACTTTAAGTTATGGAAATAACCAGAGTCTTTGTCACTGCGGAATTTGGCAAGGCTTCAATTATTTAGGGTAGAAAAAAATTAAGAAGGAAAAAAATAAGTTTTAGGGATATAAGCGTTTTTTGTGATAATGATATTCCATTGCTAAGAAACGGAGAACATTATCGTCTGCAAGGAAGAGGACCGATATTTTGACAGAGTTGATAAGATGCGTGTATTTAATCGAAATAACAGTTACGTTTGATTCAGCTCCTGATGCGCAGAATGACTAACAAAATGTGATCAAATTTATGTTTATGGGACTTGGGGCTGCTTATATCCCCCTTTATGTTGAAGGCATAGTTTCGTTTTTACAACCTAGAAAATGTTCTTGTTACAATACGTCACTAGAAACCGATTTACTGATGTAATTTTTATATGAATGCATTTCTTATCAATGAAATGAAAAGAAAATGCATTAAATGTGAGGGTTTACCTACATTTAAATATACGCCGTGCACGACCACAAATGCTTCACACATTATTATTTACGTTTCATTTATGTTTTAACATTTTAAAAATTTGCTAAGAATATTTTTTTTATTAGTGTGTGCTTATAAGAAACACACATGCGTGAAACTGAAATAATACACAATTTATTGTGCAATGTCAAAATCTTGATTAAAACCAACTTATTCTCAATAGTGTAGACAGAGAGCCGAGGTTTTGTATTTGTGTAGTAAAGGTATTGTGGTAGTGGCTTAGAACAAAATTAATACTCCTTGGGGGTACAGTTTTGCTATTTAATTTGTTCGGCCTGAGCTCAATCCTGAAATGCTTAACAATGATTTTTTTTTTTTTTGGCATGTAACTTAAACAATTTACATGGGGGTTGTTTTATATCTGGGTTTGTCACATTTGGACATTAATGATTACGTAAATCTGTAGATGTTGCAACTGCATCAAACTAGATCTGCCTGACAACTCCCAAGTCATTGTGAGTAATCGTGATCAGAAGATGGCTATTACTAATCCATATAACTTGAATTATTTCTCGCTAGCTGATTCTTTCGTCGTGACTGTTTCATTTATAACTTTATGGAGAGCGCATGTTCTGAATTCTTCAAGAGTATATACCTAGTTTTTAATGACGTATTCTCATTTTCTATTAAAGCAGTAAGTCTTCCACATTCTTCAACGGGAAGAGCTTTATCTACAACATTTTGTATCTAATCTAGTTCGAGGGACTTTGTGAGTTCTCAACACTTTAGTATGAGAAGTTTATGAGACACGAAACAATATAATAGAGCGAATGTCTTGGAAATTAAACACATGTGGTTTTGGCGATTTGCTCGCGACTGCAGATTCACCGTTTTGTCATGTTAAAATTTCGGCTACGTTCCGAGAAGTGAAGGGTATTTTGAGATGTTATTATAATCGAGGTATATTTTTATTGCATGGTCTTGGATGAAAAAGCCTGAATGTTCACATGATTTCATGCAGCACATGGTGTTAGCCAGATTATTCACTGTAAAATAATGTCGCGAGTCTGAATTTTTATATGATATTCTGTTAATTGCTATTCAAATCAATGTGTAATTAAAATCGGAGTCGTTCTACATTTATTAATGATGTCGTTAACTGAGATGGGGGAATTTTGTTCTCGGGTATTCTTGGATGTCTACAACACTGGGCTGACTTTTACGACCCCCAAACTCAAAAAGGTAATAAAGGTCATTCGACATTAAGCAAGATTGTATGCTTCACACATGCTATTAAGACAAGGCAAATTTGCGTCATCTGTTGATTACTGACATGTATGTGTGTATGTATGTATGTGCATGTATGTATTGCGGGAAAGTTAAGAGTGGATTTTTATCTAATAATAAGTAAACAATAAACATTTATAGGAATGAAAAATACAACGGTACGTGTAATGTTGCCAATTGTTATCTGTATGCATCCTGCAAAAATAACATAGTACGCTCGTCACGGGGCCTCATTTAACAAGTAGATACCTATTTATACTGAAACGATCATTCAAGGTAGGAGGGATATTTGTCCTATGAAAAACCTAGCATTTGAGCAAAACTATAGACATAAACTTTGCTTTTGCAAATACCGATATCTGAAGTTACGGCGCTGTCTATGACCTTACCCAACGATGGCTTTGTCAAAATGCATAACTGTAACTTCGTTCTAAATCATAAAGAAGCATTTCCTTTTCAATTGATGTCAACACATAAGTCGCTTGATCTCCAAAACAACTGGGATCTTACAAGTATTATTCTGACAAATACATAGCAAACAAACTTGTGATCTCGCTTATTTAACATTATTTTCGAGGATAAATTATTGGAATGAAATGCCAGTGCACATTACAGTTGGTACTGTGGTAAGTACCGACCCGCAGCAATGCTATCATTAAGACATTTCTAAAGCATGTATAAGCCACTTAAAACATTCCAACGCTTAGCGCGGGCATTTATCGTATTCTCCCAAGATGGCCAGCCTTTAAGTGTCAAACTACATTCTTTCTCCATTTATGAATAACTATTTTGTTTCTTATGATCTTTCTTACGTGATTATTTACTTAAGCTTCACCTTTGTTTCGATTTAAACCCTTCTGGGTGTTTGTAAAACGGTCGTTTAATACATTTGTTTATCTTATTGCCGTCATGCGTAGCTGACCATTTAGTGAGAATTTCAGTGGCCATTGTTATAAAAACACGTTTTGACACTTACCTTAGAAAAAAGAAAATAATAAAACCTGTTATGTTTTTAACCCATATGTTATCACTTGTTTTTTACCAATGAAAATACCTGAACACTCCATTCCGAGTTGATCTTGTTAACAATGGCTGGTGTAGTTTTGGAAAGACAGTAAATAAAATTAATGCAAACCTTTAGAATCCAAAGAGCAGGTGTTATTTTTCTTTATCTTTGCATGTGTCAAACACCATGTGTTTTTATCAATCTTGTGTTTTATGGTTAACTACGATCTCGTGTAAACAGAAGAAAATAAAACGGTGAAGCAACAATATATACTTTTCTCACTCAAATGCGTTTTTTTTTTAAATTTCAATCTTTTCATACAGCCAAAACATTTGGCAATGTTCATGTCCGGTAATTTTGTGGTGGCTGTGATTTTAACACATGAATCGTTTTTTGCTTGTTTATTTTTGTTGTTGTTTTTTAATTAAGTGACCAGGTAAATTCCTTGCTATTCCACACTGTTCTATCCTTTTGACAAATCTGGAGGTGACTGAAATACACTGCCAAACCCTTGAAATGACATGATTGCAAGTCTAAGCCTATTTTAAATTTCATGAAACGGTAAGTATGGTGTTCTTGGGTGTATTATTTTTGTCACACTGCCAAATGTTTTCTGGTTTTATGTCTGCGAGCATGATTTTCTTTGGAAATCGATAGAGTTTTTTTTTCCTTTTGTAAGATATATCTAGTCTAGATATAAGAAATAGAAATAAGTAGATTTGAGTGAGAATAAAACAGAAAGAAATAAGGAACATAGAAGAAAGTGAAATGGTATATGATAGATATGCTTGGACAAAAAACCAGTATAAAAGGAAGATAAATGCTTATCATTTACGCAACTGTCTCTGTGTGCTGTATAACCCTTTCCCTCATATATACTCATTTTGACGCCCTAAATAGGTATCGCATAAAGCCTGATCTGCAGAAAACCACAGTTAAACCTTACCAAATTTATTTACTGAATACCATAAAATGACAATGTATACCGATATCTTACTTATTTCAAATGATTGCTCGAGATCTACAATTTACTTATTGTCATTACATTTTTGTTCACACGTGTACATATTCTGTAAAGTGTGACAAATCTCTATAAAATTTTGATTAAATGATGATAAAGCCCGAATCATACAGTGTTAAGAAGATACCCATTCAGATTCAGATATAATAATTCAAATGATTCAATAAGTAGATATTATCCCTTTAAACAAGTTTTTTTTGTCACTTTATTGATGGTTGAAATGAAATGATAACGAACACAATGATTTCAACAAAATGACATTTATGTAAAATATATTAATAATTATATAAATCAAAATAAACATTCCAGGTCACTCCACTCCAGATGAAAGTATTCCACACGACCACACACAAGAGAAAAAATATAATGAACACATTGTCACAAATGCAAATTTATATATATTATAATCTATATATACTGGAACACTCTTTGGAAAAAATCACCCCCATATTTCTAGACATTGGTACATACATATTGTAGAAAGAGATAACTTAGCATTAACACAAAATAAGACATATGCAAAAAAAAATAATGCGAGTAATAAACATTTTTTTACTGACCCATCATCATTTAAATATACCTAAACTACTATAATGCAACAATAATCTCTTTTTTCCCCTTTTTAATATCCAAACTGCTCTTACTCAAAGTATCATTTTCTCTATATGTGCCAAGATAAAATTTTAACATCTCTAAACTTTCATTTGTATAAGTTTGACCAGTGTTAGTTGCCATGGTAATGTAATTAATGACAAAAATAATATCAACAATGACCATAATCATAATCTAATTACTGACCACATCTATACTATAATATATACTATAATATATAATTAATTGCTTTTCAAACATTAACATATAATAAATATACAAATAATAATAGAGATGAATTGCTCAACTCTAAAATGACTAGGAAACTCTTACCTAAGTGTAAACTTAGGTCAATTTCAGCTAAAATCAATATTCTACATTTAATTTGGTCTACTGTACCCAGGATATATTTGGGCAAAACCTGCAAAATATTTCAGCCCCCTCTGCAGACATCTAGAATCAAGTTTCACTTAAGCTTTTACTTATTTGAATCTTTCATGAGATATCTATTGTAAATAAGTTAAAATGGCATACATCTACTTGTATATACATTATAAAACCTTGTTTCTATGGTAACATTGTATATACATTATAAAACCTTGTTTCTATGGTAACATATGTTAAATGCAGTGTATTTAAGATGTAAACTATACAGATATATATTCATATTTCCCTATATGACTTTTTAGTGTGTCTTTTAAATATTTCAAAAGTTATCAAGAAGTTTTATTTCCATCCCCAAATTTGTATTCTTTACTTTTTATCTAACTTACTGCATCATAAAATAAATTGCAAGCCTGGCATCACTTTAAAAAAAAAAGTAAGCATATAAGAATTTGCGTAAAGACAAACATTGGAAAAGAACAGTGACAGAATTATAGCTATATTCTTGCACAAGAACCGCATTGACATATACCATGATTGGAAATGTTACTGTTTCAAAATAGCTGCACATGTTCACGTTATCATGTCAAGGTGATTAAAACCCCAAAATCATAATATGTAAGCAAACTTTTTCTTCCCAATAATATATTTTAGCAAATCAATAAATTTTGAATTAAATAAATGTCAAACAATGCCAAATATATAATACAAGTATAATTATTAATGAATTGTAAAAAAATCCCTCTCTATTGGTTACACAGTACCCAAAAGTTTACAGATGTATTTCCAAAAACATGTACATTTTTGGATTTAACTGATATTTCATGATGGAACTTTAAATTCCTTATTAATGAGCACATTTAAGAAATTGCGACACATTACACAGCAACAGCTGCATCTTGATTTGTCAGGTATATTGTACATTATATGATACCTAAAATAATATGTTTTAATTTCATTTTTACAAGTTGTTTAGTTTTCCTCATCAAGCATGTACTTGTGCTTTTAAGGAAATCAAATAAGTAATACTGCAATATCTTATTAATTCAATAATTATAAAGGTTTATAAATTACCAGTGAAGAAAATTTTTACATAACTTTACACAATATTTATACCATTATGTACATGTAGTTACACACACAAAATGTTCATTGAAAGAATTTCACCTTTCATTTGTATTTCAACTTTTCAAAGAGGCTTATTCATCTATAAAGCCAAAACTTATGTCATGCTCTCAAATTAAAATGAAAACTATTCTTCCTTTGCCGTAATTATTTTAACCAGAATTAAATGAATCAGATTTGAATAATCAGTTACAAATAAATCTGTAACAGAAAATTATATTGGCAAATACTTTTGAAAAGAGAGAAATTAAAAAAAAAGAAGAAAATAACTATAACAACAGAACAATTGCACATCTGAACTAGGAATTGCATGCATGTCACAGCAAACGCTAACCCAAAAATAGTAACAACAATGTCTATTTTTAGACTTATCTTCAGCGTCGTCAAAGCTCTTCGACAGGCGTCACCATGAACGACACAGACGCTGAATTCTTCAACTTTTTCAACACTGGCATCTCAACCACAGAGGAAACGAAGACACCATCATCACTGCATTGTTTTATCTTAAAAGTTTGCATGACAAAATCTCCACAACCATTGAGTGCCTTGGCATGGAGGTTTAGCGAAGTAATGTTATTATTCCCTGATTTCACTTCCTCCAACTCCAAGAAACCTGATTGTTTCAACTTTCGTGGCGTGCTATGACAACGTAGATTATGACGCTCCAACTGCTTCTTGTAACGCGTGGAAAAACTGCACTCGGAACAAGTGTGGCGCTCATCAGTCATCCGGTTGTTCACATGGAAGTTGCGTCCACGAATGTGATCGCGTCGGATGTGCTGATGACACTGAATTGGTGTCGGGAATGAACAATCACAAGCTGTACAGCGGTACTTCTTTGATTCAGTTGTACCAGACAGAGAATAATCACCATGAACTTTCATCATGTGGTCTCGGAAAACTCTCTCCTTTCTAAATACTTTTCGGCAAGACTTGCAACATAACTTCTTCTTATTGTGGTTGATACCATGAACATTTCGCTCGTGTGACAACATTTTTGACAACCATTTGCTCTTGTGGCTACACACAGAGCAACTGTATAGTTTCTGTTTTACAGAGAACGCAAAGCGCGGTTTTAGGCCAAATTTTTTCACAGTCCCTGAGAATTGGCCTCCAGGTTGTGTGGAACCTAGTGTTGGTGATTGTGAGTCGGTTTTAATCGTAACTTGAGCATTATGCTCTTGAATCATATGGAGCTGCATGGACATTTCGCTTGGGAATACAATACTGCAAACAGTACATGTTCTCAGCTCCAGCGGGGCGAATCTTCCACCCATGTTGAATGCTTTTTCCATCGTTGGGGAAAGTGCCGTTAGTCCAGAATGATCCTTCAGGATATGTTGTCTAAGCCATTTCGCACTTTTGAATCTACGGTCGCATAAGTGACAAGTCTCTGGTGTGTAACTGTTAAGACCACGTTCAGCCTCGTTCTTTACTTTCAAATTCAGGGCCTCAGAGAAAGCTGCATTTACCTCATCAGACTTATTTGTGAATAGTCTTGAATTTTCAAGGTTCAGTTTTGGGCTGTGAACATTTTTGTCAAGGGTCAGGTCAGTTGGAACTGAAGAGTTGCTGGATGTTTCCATGTCAGAGGTATTTGGTGACATATTTTGACTAGGAGAAGGTGAGAGATCTTGAGACAGAATGCCATGTTTATTAATCATATGAGTACGTAAAAAGTACTTATTACACAGTTCTTTATTGCACAGATCACAGGTGACCCTCTCCTTGAACTTTGCACTTTGGCTCTGTGACCCACTTTTCGGCTTTCCTCCTTGACTGCCTCCATTATTGAAACCATAACCACCACTGCCAGCCGACAGATTCATTGGCTTCATCTGGGCAGACATCATTGATGATGACATGGTTGGCATTGGAGAACCCATGAAGCTTGAAGGAAGAAGTGGAGTTGAAAGGGCCAGGTGTGGTGCCATTGACATTGACATTGACAATGACATTGATTTGGATTCCTGACTTTCTGTTTTTGGTGGAATTCCATGTATATTTTGCTTGTGAGTCCTCAAGAAGTATTTGCTGCAGAACTCTTTTTTGCAGATTTCGCAGTAAGCCTCTGGGTCCATTCCTAGCTTTACAAGTTCTTCATTTGAGGGCTTTTCAATTGGTTGATTGAACTGATTCTCCAATGATGTAGTTGAATTAGGCCTTGAATGTCCAGATGACTCTTTTTGGTCTGGTTTCAGGTTAAAGCTACGTGCAATATTGCTGAAGTCAAGTCGGCTTCCGGCAGCAGGACTGAAGTCATGTTTGGCATGAGAACGGTCCATCATGGCAGTTCCAGGTTTTGGCGATTTGTCTTGCGCATTTACATCAATACCATGTACTTTCAGTTTATGAGCTTTCAGAAAGTACTTATTGCACAATTCCTTATTACATATGTCACAGCTAACACGATCAGCAAGTTTGGCAGCTACCATACTACCAAACATGGTAGAAAATCCAGTGGCTTCAGCATTTCTTTCAAGAGCTGCAATCTCCTCACCAATCTTGGTACTCACAAATTTTGGCAGATCACCATTATGCAACCTGAAGGCTTCTTCAGCAAGCTCAGCTTCATTAAAAGGTTCATTGATCATACCATGAGCTTGAATCCGGTGAATTCTGTAAGCATATTTGCTAGCAAATTCCTGGCTGCACAGACTGCAGTGGGTCATGTAGTCAATTGCCTGTGACACTGGTGTTGTAGCAGCTTTAGGACTAGAGTCAGGCTTCCTATCAAAGTCTTCTTTCTGATGCTCTTTCTTAATGGAAAGGTTCGCAGATTCTGAGGTATTTGCGGTTAGTTCATTTGGTTTAGTAGGCAAATTCATGGCAGATGCCATGGAAGGAGGCAGCAATGGCTCATCCATATATATACCATGTTTGTTGGCTTTGTGTATTTTTAAGAAATACTTGTTGCAAAATTCTTTGCGACAAATGTCACAAAAGGCATCATTATTTAGTATCCCCATTCCTCTAAGCGCTTCACTTGCAATCTGACCATCTGGGCTTAGCAATCCCATTCTGCGTAGGGCTTCACTCGGACTCACACCCTCTGGTACTGGGATACCAAGGTTGCGTAGAGACTCGCTGGTAAGAGAGCTGGTAGGTGAAGATGAGGTAGCTGAGGTGCTCAATGATCCAGGCGAGAGGGATTTATTATCACTGGCAGTCGTAACTGACATAATTGAGTTGCTAGAAAATGGAAGAGGTGAACTCATAGGCAAGTGTGGTGGTCGAGGTGGCAGCGGTCCATGTTGGTTCATCAAAGATCCTGCTGGAATAAGCATTGGAGGCAAGAAAGGATTCAAAACCATCACACCAGGCATATTTGGTAGACCTGGCAGATTGGCAAGGGAATGAGGTATAAGTGGCGTATCAGATGTCACTGGTGTCGCTGGCAGCTTAAGCTCAGAGTTTGGCGGCCTCCCGCCACGTTTTCCAGTTGACATTGGAGTGTCCGGTGGAGCAATTCCATGGACGTCATTCTTATGTTTCTTGAGGTAGTATTTATTGCAAAAATGTTTTTGGCAAATTTCACAAAAGTCTTCCATGTCCTGATTGACTGCCTTCTTCTCCATCCCACCATCTGAGGAAGTTGTTGAAGTTGACAAGGAGTCAAGTGACTTTGGTTTTGAGGGAAGCAGTGGAGACTGAGGCGGTTTTGACATAGTCTGACTGAGTGGCTGGGAAGCTGGCGGTGACTGACGCTGAGGAGACATTGCAGGCATGTTAGAGGGTGTAAGTTGAGGAGTTGGTGGCTTTGCAGTAGTGTTACTGTTACTGCTGTTAAGCTTGAGGGGAGGTAGAGGGTAGTCCATGTTCAGTTTGTAGGGCAAGGAGGAATAGTCCTGAGGTAAAACTAAGCTTGGGGGGAGCTGGTTAACACTAGGAGCAAAGGGAGATGTGCTATTGTCATAGATCCCATGCTTATTTGCCTTGTGGGTCTTAAGAAAATATTTGTTACAAAATTCCTTATCACATAAATCGCAATAAGCATCAGGATGGAATATTCCAGAACGATCTCTCATCTTCTCTCCATCATTTTTCTCTCCAAACTCTCCATCAACTACATCATTGCCATTCTTATCAACATTATTTTCACCCTCCATTGCTCTATTGTCATGTCCATTGACAACGAATGGGTTTTTCATAAATTCACTCCCAAGTCTATGGTATGCCGTTGGGAAGGCATTTCCCTCTCTGGCAAGGTTCATCGGACTAGATGATTCTCTCAACTCACTATGTACAGCTCTCATGTGATCACTTAACTGTTCAAACGAGGGGAATGACTCAGGGCATTTGTTGCAAGCAGTCATATTAGACATATGAATCTCATTTTCCTTCTCCTGCTCTGGATCACTTGAAGTGCTTAGATTGTCACCATTCACAAACTCTTCTTCAGTTTGAGGAGGAGGCAGAGGCATCTCAGAGTCCTCATTATATGATACCCGTATTGGTTTGCTCTGTTTTCTACGAGATGATTTCATTGACATAACATCCATGGTGAGTAGTGTCAGTTCCCTGCACAAATCACACAAACAGTAGCGCTGGTTCCCTTTTCTGTTTATCAGTCTATTCTCATAATGTTCAAAGGTTTGGCTGGTTACCAGTCAGTCCTGAAAATATACAAAGAAAACAAGGTTTTAGTATCCAACATCATCTTACCAATAGTTTTTACACCTGTCAATTTAGGGGTCAAAATTCTACATTAGCCTGAAAACTTCTAACTTACTTTCGATAATCTCTGGTACTAAATGCCTGCTTTTAAAAGACAGAGCCACCTTTGCACTAAATTAACTGAACTTAAAATGCCATTTGATTATAAGTTAATAGTATTGGCCATACAACACAATAATATATATGTCTCTAAAAATATAAGCCAAATTCAAAATGTTCATCAAAGACATCATAAACTGCCAAACTGGCTTAAGATCCCATTTTGACCCGAAGTTTGACAGACAATAAAATGTAAGTAAAAAATTCAAACATAATTTTTTTAAACAAAAATCTGATACAAAAAAAAGTACAAGGCAGTACCTTGCTCTCTATAAGAATTGCTTGACAATTATGAAAAGTCCAGTTCAGTGAAAATATAAATCAAATTTCAAATCGTATCATGTGAAACAATAAAACTTTTTATCTGAACAGTTATATACATCTCATGACAGAAGCATTCCCCAAGCTCATAAAGTAGTCATTAGGAGGGGGCTATAACAGATGTTGCTTCCCCTAGGCACAACTTCAAATTTGAGATTGCATTATGTACTGATAGCATTATGTATGATCACTTCAAGATACAATGATGCTATCATAACAATAAAATATTTATGTCATTCTTCTCCTCTTTCATTTTCATTTCCTTGGAAAAAAACCCACTAATAAAATCATTAATTAGAGGCCTATTAAGAATAACAATCAGTTTTAAATTTCAAGTATCTGGTTATTTTCATAACATAATCACAACTAAGAAAATGAAAATAATATGTATCTGTTCTTAACTCAACCAGAATTTCTGACTGGACTATTTGTTATATGTTTTTGAAAAGAAACATTTCATTTCAGTGTCATATTTTAGATGAACAATGAAAAACAATGGCATAAAATGTGTTAAGAAAGATGCAAATGCAAGAGAATAAAGAGGAAACACTTGGCTGTTCTGTCAGAAATCAATTCCATTATAACTACTCCTTTCTAGACAACTTTTACTGGAATGAGTTAATGATTTGTCGAGTCAATTCTTTATGGATGTCTGGTTGCCGTCTTTCATTACACACTGTTTCTTCAAATCTAGAAATGGTAAAAAAACTAATTTTACAGAAATAAGATTTGTTTTTTTCACTTTCAGACAAATTGCGTCCAATATGTTTGTTTATTTTTCTCCTCTTGAGTTTTGACAACAAGAACAAGATACAATGCTAACTCAGCTATTCTGTGATTCTAAAGGAATTACATGTATATGTACAATTTCTCAAACACACCCTTAACATTTACCCAATACTTAACCAATCAATGCAGAGGATTAAAACAAGGAAATGACCAATGCAACATTGGCCTGAATACAGTGCTAACTCATGACTGCTCATCAGTGAACCCTTGCAATGCTCAGAACTGTTTTTTAGGAAATTGGTTCCCTGCTTGCATTCTATATGCTACAATATAACAGGGATGAAGATGCTAACGTAAGTGACTGGTCAGGGAGAGGCTTGCTTTCAGTCTGGTCTGGCTTTTTACTGTCAATTTTCACATAGTTCACAATTGTGTATTGGTGTGGTTAACTAACACTAATTAAATCAACTCCTGACACATGCCAGTATGTATACTTTCTTTCATATTATATCAAATAAAATGAAGTATTTTAACAGCAGTGAATAAATTTCTTAAAATTCTACAGACGGTCATATCCCTCTCATCAGCTGAAAAACCACTCCAAATAAAAAACATCCATTCAAACTGTGTACTTTATGATTTAATGGGTATTAATGACCCCTCAACTTTTTATGACAGATGTATTTTTATTTCATTTCACTTCAAAACCATGGTTATCTTTACACAATATTAACCACAGATGAACTTTCACCTTTGTAAGCTTTAAACCACTCTAAAGCATGTATATATAAATTTCATCAAATTATAACACTTATCTGTAAGAGTATTTCAAAATATTTTTGAAATAAAAACATTTAATGGCTGTATACAGATCTGCATGAGTGACTACCAGCCCTTAATTTGAATTCACTGTAAAATGTGTGAGTTGAAAAAAATAGCAGACCTAACAGTTACAAATGACTTTCTTTAAAAGGTCATTCATCTTTGTCCAATCTTGACTTCAATTACTTTCAAATCTTGTAAGGAAAATTGATCTTTGCAAAGAAGGGCAGAAAACTGATTAATTTTAACACAGTTAACCTCCATGAAAAAAAAAATAAATATAAAAGTAATTTAAAAGCCACCAACTATTTAAGATGGAGATATTTTTATCATTAAGAATAAAATTAACAATTTTATAAGAAATATACCTCAGCAATTTCAAGTAGAAATAACTTGTTTTTGTGGTACAAATAAACATGAGGTAAAAAAGGTCGTTTTAAGTTTGTTGATTGATAAGACCTGAAAAAAGAGGGTCATACAATGATGAGATGGGATTGGTGTGAAGTACTTGGTTCCTGTTTTGAGGTTGGTGTTTCACAAGGTTTGTGTCGGAACTACTTTCATTTATATGAACACATTTTAAATCTTGTTTAGTTATGACGCTAATTGTTTTAAGAGGTCACAAGATCTCTTTCAAAGTATGACTAACATATCTTGTTTAGTCTGACAAATATAGTTGCTAAAGATTTTTTTTTTCACAATGTGGTCAAAATAAAAACACATGACTATTCAATTGTTTATATACTAAAAATATTTCAATTTAGTACCATCTTCATTATACAAACCTTTCACAAATTGCAATAAACATTTAAACACAAACCACAGTCATGCACCATTAAAATTATCTCAAAACATGATTGTGTAATCAATTTCGAAGAAAATTGACAGAAACCAGGTTTCTTTTTCATCTATGACAGTATGAGACAGACATAATTCAAACACTTATCATAGCTTTAGGAAAACATCTAATTTTCATACAATACGTAAAACATGATAATAAAACTTCTGTTCTCTTGACAGTTATCACTGTATGATCCCGTCACACCACATGTACATCCTTACTTTTCCATCTCAGTTTCTTCAGGTTCCGTACCTTCAATACCAATCCTACTATTTCAATGACTCAAACTTCTTATCCAAATTCACTGAGTTTCAATTCATCATTTTTTTTTGTCCATATGAAACCTAATGCCCATCCACAATCTTTCCACCCTCTCCCCCTCTGAAACTGCTGTTTGTTATAAGCCCCCACAATTCCTGGGTCCCTAATCACTTATGCACAGATGATATTCATAACCAATTTTTCAAACAATCAATTTCTTGACTACCACTCTTGTGTACAATGGCCTCGCATCAATATTCCCTGTTGGTCGGTGAACATGCCCAGTATTGAATTTTAATTGACCATTTCCATGGTAACAGATTGACCACGGCAGATTAGCAGAATTTGAACTCATCTCTCATTACTAGGGAATTAACTTTATCTCTGTTTCAAATGTGTAAAGACCCTTGGTTCTCGCAGCTGTATTGGTAATCAACTGATGAAGCATTCCCAATTTATGCATAAATCTATAGTTCTTGGCTGGAGAAATGGTCAAGGAACGGACCATTATAGCCTTTACAGCGAAATGGAATTGATTTTTTTCAAGGCGAGGTTCACATTAGTTATATTTTACTGGTAGGGATGAATCATGATTTAATATGTCTCTAGCTGGTCAGAGGGGGGAATTCCAGATGCTCGATTCCAACTATGTATCAAGATTACTGGGTTTGAATTTAAAAAGAATTTTAAATGAATGACAATATGTTAATATCAGAAACATATTTTCTGGCAAAACTATTGACTTAAAAAGAAAGTGATGTCTTCAAAATCTTTTTTTTTTCAAACAGTTATCTTTTAACCCTTTCCCTCATAGAGGACACCATGAAAAGACCTATGGGAACAGCATAAAACCAGATCAGCGTGCGAGTAACTCGCAGGCTGATCAGGTTTTATGCTGTTCGCTGCTCCTCAGTGGTCTGGAAATGAGGACTTTATAATTAAATTTGGTAAGGTTTAACTGTGGTTTTCTGCAGATCAGGCTTTATGTGATACCTATTGAATGCGTCAAAATGAGTCTATATGAGGGAAAGGGTTAAAAGAGCATCTTTTTGGTCAACAGGTACTTTATTTGATATTATATATCAATATATATAAACAGTCATTATTTTGTGCAATAAGCATCTCCAATTTATATGGCAGTCATTCTGTAACTGTGAGAAAACTTAGAAGAACATTTAATAATTCTCCATTCATGAAGAATTAGATCTTAAAACAATGGCCTGCAGGAAACTTGTGCTTTTTATGCTGGCTTCTGATTTATTCTTTGTGTTCAACCCCAGGGTTGCATGGTAGAACCTATGCTTGACCTGGTATCATATTTTACAAGGCTTAATGTTAAGCACAGCTGCAGGTTTGCTCTCTCTGCTTTCAATGTACTGCAGTGCATGGTAAAAGTACACAAAACATAGGTGCAGTTACATAAACAGTATGTTTAGTCTTGATCTTACTATACTTCATATTGAAATATAACAATATATACACTCTAACAAGTCAGAGAAGTGTTAAACGAAATCAGGATGTAATATCTGGAAATATATCATGGTTCTAAACTGTGGTTGATTATTAATTGAAGGACAGAAAAATAGGTCTAAAGCCTGATCAACCTGCTTGCAGAATAACCTGAATTTAAACTGGCTGTATTTAACCCTTTCCCTCATAGAGGAAACCATGAAAAGACCTATGCGAACAGCATAAAACCAGATCAGCCTGCGAGTAACTCGCAGGCTGATCAGGTTTTATGCTGTTCGCTGCTCCTCAGTGGTCTGGAAATAAGGATTTTGTAATTAAATTTGGTAAGGTTTAACTGTGGTTTTCTGCAGATCAGGCTATATGAGGGAAAGGGTTAAACAGGTTATCATCCATAAACTATTCAAATATGAAAACAAATTATTCAAATATTAAGAAATCATTCAGTCAAATTGAAACACATCTCCATAATTTTTTAGTACCGTTAAGTTTTCTCGCATCTTGCAAAAGTTGATATTCGGACATATTGGAGACAGAAATACAAACAGATGTCACAATAAACAATGGTGGATACTCCCCACGATCCAGTTCACTGAATCGCTTAATTAACACCTGAGAAACTAAACCTGACATGATTATTTATTATTAATGTCCATATAAAGGCAAGACCATCCGCCAGGCAAGATGTTTCAATGTTTTACAGTGACTCATTGCTCATTAAAAACAACAAAGTACATAAATAAACTTCTACATGACTCCAGCATTAAGAGATCACAGGCATTTCTCGCTTCAAGCTTTTTTCATAGTTTAAACAATTTTCAATTAATTTTTACTTTGTACTGATGTTCAAAGAATGTTATATTTTACTGAACAATATACTAAAATGAAATGGGATGAAATTTAACAGAAACTCTCATTAAAAATGAATACCACAAATGCTTCTACCATGTAAAATCCCATTAAATAATGGAAAATTGTTTGAAAATCTTTCATAATCATCACAAATATGGGAAATAGATAGGCATTATAAAGTTTAACCAGAGAGAATTTTTGATGTTCAATTGTTCATTAAAAAATAAAAACTGTTACCTTTAACCATTTTAAAATTATTCCAACATATCAAAACTCCTGTGATTTTTCAAAACATAACTTCACCAATTGTTACTGTACATAACATATTGCCATTTCTTGTTTATATGATTTTTTTTTCAATGTTGTTTAATTAGCTTATACAGAAATGGCCGAGAATCAATAGTTTTTCCGATAGTATCCGATCAAGCCAACATCCAATCTGCATGAACTTTTTCAATGACTGCGTAATTGCCCCTGATAATACCCAGAAATTTAATTTATTGGTTTTAGCAGTTTTCTGACAATACGGCAGGAGTGCGAAATAACAACAATGAGAAAACGATGTCCAGTTCTTTCATTTCCTACGGGTCAATAATGGCTACATGGAACCCCGCATCACTCTACTGCCTGACATTTATAAACACCGATCATGCATGAGTAAGGAATGAACTTTTTTCCCTCAATTATTATTCATATTATTCCAAATTTTAAACTTGATGCCCGATATTTATGGCTATTTAAAATTGAAATTTGACATTTTGTTTGTCACTAGTTATAATTCATGTGAATGAATACAAAAGCATAATCCCTCAAACGCTATCCTTTCATTAGACAAAAAATCAATCGCTAGTGCGGAACATAGAAAAAGGAAATAACCATGCAGTGTATATGAAAATGTAATTAAAAAACGGAATTTATGGATAGTGCTGAATTATTGTGATATCTAGAATTCTGTTGTTCAGAGGAGAATGAAATAGAATTAGTAGAGCTAATGTTTAAATATTGAAATAGATTGACCACTCTTGACACTGTCCCATAATAACAGCTTTATACAACCTATTCTTTATGAAGCATAGCCACACTTTGAAATTCAATATGATTTATACCTTTCATTAAATGGACATTACAAATTGAGAAAATTTATTAGCGTTTAAATTGAATTGCTAAGCTGCTAAATTAACAAAATGTTTATGTTTGTCGAAGAGTTTACTATTCAGGAAAATTGCAAATTGAATTTATTGGATTTAATATCTCAATATACCAAGGCTATGAAGACATTTGAAATACTTGATTTATGATCGCTGAACAAATGTTGAGAAAATGTTCAATCAAAGAGCTGGGCACGAATTAAATAAATTAAAAAATAATAACTCCGCTCTGAATTCATCAAAGGAAAATGGCTTTTGTTAGGCTCTGACTTTAAATCAATTTGTGAAAATTAAATTGAACAAAAAAAATCAATTAAAGTCTTATTAATTTAACAATCTTAAGCAGATGTGTGCATTTTTCTTTTAAGTTGATAAAAGGACAAGAGACCTGGGAATAGAAAAACAATTTGAGAGAAAAAAGAAGATATAGATTTGAATATTAATACAAAAACTAAACGTTTGAAAAATTGTTAAACAATGTTTCTTTCGTAAATTGATTTTCACAAAATGATAAAAATGATAAAAATAAATTATCTTGAAATCTAAAATACATCAGTCAAACTTAAGAAAATATTTTTTCTCTCTTGTATTATTTAATTATCTTATCAAAATTTCTTGTATTAAGGATGAAATTTAAATTATCTTTATTTTACGAAGAAAAGACTCTTGTGAACTGATAGAACCATGAATTCCAATGATCAAAACAATTCAGATCACATTAGTTCTTTGCCACTCAATTAACCCTTTCCCTCATATAGACTCATTTTGACGCCCTCAAAAGGTATCACACAAAGTCTGATCTGCAGAAAACTATAGTTAAACCTTACCAAATTTAATTATAAAATCCTCATTTCCAGACCACTGAGGAGCAGCGAACAGCATAAAACCTTATCAGCCTGCGAGTTGGTTTTATGCTGTTCGCATAGGTCTTTTCATGGTGTCCTCTATGAGGGAAAGAGTTAAGCAATCTCAAATTATGGCATACCAAAGAGAAACCAGATCAGCATGAAAGCATTCAGTATGATTATTTTCAGTGTTACCTTCTTACCTCAAATGTACTAATGAGTAGCTAGTGGCATGAAACCTGATCAGCATGCATGCATATCTTTCATGTTGTTCAAGATAAGCGCATGTCAAATTAAAACTTGGAACAGGGGGGAAGTTCATCACATGCATTTCAATAGTTTATTTTTTGTTGTGTACTACTTTGTTTCCTGGGTAACTGATAGCTATGGCAACATCTTCTAAATTTCACAGAATTTTAACAAAGAGATGCTGTGAATCAGAGGTGGGGGTGCTCTTGACAGTATATACTGCAATTAATTGCTCACATGTGTGGGTTATGCTAGATCAACCCAGTCAGTTTTCAGAGGAGGCAGCTCCAAGACTTTCTGCAAGACAGCACAATGACAATACAACAGTCTTTACAGCAGATCTGCAACAACATCATTTAGCAGAGACAAAGGAAATGCCTTTTCAAATTCCTATGATTCCAAACACATATGGTTGGATTGAAACCTACCCTAGATTTTAAACAAATTATAGAGATTGGAGATTTGAAGAAAAAAAATCAGAAATATGAGCATGAAGTTTGATTCCTGATTTTAGGTTTATAACTTATCAGTCTGTTTGCATAATAATTAGAGACACTTAATTGAAACTCTTTGACGTATATTATCATTTAAATTAGTTATGAAATGCAATTTAATAATGTAAAACAGATAATTTTAAATTTTTTTTTTTTTTCATTTATTACTCATGCTGTGTGTATTCCCTTTGGCTTTATCTGAACTATACCAGCACTGTTTTAATATGCATGCAGTTCTTATATACTGTGTTTCACCATTTGAAATTTGAACTTAACATGATGATCCACATCTATAACAACGATTTACAATGTAATGGTAAAGTCAGGCCCAACTTGCAAGCTGATCAGGTTTATTCTGGTCACATGTTATTTTTCTGACAATGGTAAGGGTTTAGTTGTATAACTTTTTGTTCTTCTTTTTTTCTTTCTGTCTTCCCACCCTGCCTCAAAGTCTATCAAATCTGTTACCACAGTAACAACTGCCCATATCCTTCAAACAAATCCTGTCATTAATTATTGAACAAATTTCATCCATCACACTTTGGAAACAACTTTGATGTCTCTACCAGTATTGAAATAAATTTTTGACACAAGTCTTTGAAGTACATAGATAGATTCCTCTTATTATATTTAATTCCCCAGGGGAAAATTCTGCCATTTTTTGACAGGATGAAAAATATTCCAGGGCTAATAAGAACCGATACACTAGACCAGTACACATTAGCTGATTATGTTGTGTTCATGATGAGAAAAAGATGAATCCTCCTTAGCTGGAAAATTCTTTATCAGATAAAAAGATTTTACTTGTTTATCTCTTTCCTTTGAATAAATTTTTCCTTTAAACACAAGAATGTTTTTTCTTATAACGATTATTTTTCAAAGTTTGTATGCTTTGCACTTAATTTCAGAATTATAATTTTACTCTGTGTGTGTGTGT
>CM037782.1:31607709-31657709 GCA_021229015.1 Solen grandis | reverse complement strand
TAACATTTAATTTAGATAACATTTATTAAACAAGAGGGCCATAGCGGCCCTAATCGCTCACCTGAGTATATAGGGTTACCCAAGGAACATCTGTACTAAAACATTTTGAAATCTGGCCAGTAGTTTTGAAGAAGATGATTTTTAAAGTTTTCATAATTCAATTCTTTCTATTGCCAATGCAACAAGAGTTCTACATGAATCAGGTTTATTTTAGCAACTCTTGTGAAGGTTCACCCAAGGATCATCCCTGCCAAGTTTAATCAAATACTGTCCAGCAATCGCTTAAAGTTTTCACTATAAATATATAAGGCAAATAAGCCCTGCCCCTGCCAGCCATGTTTTTTTACGGATCGGAACAATTTTAGCAATCTTAGTAAATGGTTACCTAAGGAACATCTGTACTAAAACATTTTGAAATCTGGTCAGAAGTTTTAAAGGAGATGATTTTTAAAGTGTTCATAATTTTTTTCTTTCCATTGCCATGGCAAACAGAGTTCTACATGGATCAAGTTTATTTTAGCAACTTTTGTGAAGGTTCACCCAAGGATCATCCCTGCCAAGTTTAATCAAATTCTGTCCAGTGATTTCAGAGGAGATGTGGTTTAAAGCAAATTGTTGATGACCCACGACGACGGACGACGGATGCAGGGGGATCCTAATAGCTCACCATGAGCATGTTGTGCTCAGGTGAGCTAAAAAAAATTGTAAAAAGTAGGACCACCTGTCACATCTATGGGCACTTGCATGGAAAAGCTTATTGTTTGTCTCAATGAATGTAACTTGTGCATGGTAAAGCCTAGTCTACAAGGTCAACATCAATTTCATTTTTTTAATTCTGTATATGATCATGTTGCCCAGTACCATTCTACTGGCTCCTCTATGGCTGAGTGGTTATAATTGCTGACCTATTATCCTTTGGTCCCTCACAGCTACGGGTTTGAGTTGGTTAGTGGTAGTTAGTGGTTTGTACTCAGAGGCCTCTTGGCTTTCAGTTTAGCTGGATGTCGTTATACGAATGTCATGGCAACTGAAATCTCCAAAACCAAAACAATGAATCCATCACCTAAAATTCTGACTGCTCTGCACTTGAACATTATTTTTGCAATCTGATTAAACCAGTCTTCTCTTAGACCACTATCTGTCTGCAATACAAAAAGATTGAGCAAAACCACAATCATTTTTATCAATATAAAGTTTAACTTTTGAAACACTGGTTTACCAAACAGCACTAAACGCAAAGAAACCCAGATCAACCAACATGGAGGATGAGCTTCATGGATGTTGAGCACGCCTCCCTCTGACCACCCCTATCATAAGCCCAGATTATACGGTCTTTTACAACCACTTCAAATTTACCCATAAAATGAAGGTCACTCATTATCTCAAAGCAAATTTTTATCTACAATAACCTTGCTGTGAATCAATATCTACTTGAATAATTTTGTGTTTTGAACTCATATTTCCACAAATCCTGAGGCACTCCATCAGAACTGTTTTAATACTTTATGACTGCAGTTTTCAAGTGCTCACTTCTGGGGTCAGATTTTTAAACTGATATTCATACTAATAACGACTTTGTTGAGCCCTTCCAGCTAATAATTATGTTCAAATGGGTGTAAGTTCTAGAGGATATATATTATTTATGGCCTGTTTTACACATTTGTTTTATGATGTTAAAATTTAAAATCAGATGAAACCTCAAAGATAGATGCCTAGCATTAATACAGCTGTTGAAAAGTTGCTTTGAACTTATAAAGTGCCATTCATTAATTGTCATTTGCTTTCCAAATTACCGTACTTCAAGACATAACTTTTGACAAACAGGCCGTCGGCAACCGTTGCTATTACGTATCTGCCCTTACTCACATCCTTCACCAACCGTACGGATCTCAAAACTCGCCTCAAATTTCAGGATCCATCACAAAATCTGCCGTAGTTTCGAAGAAATCTTAATTGATAAAACGAAATTAAACGATTATCAGCGATTGAAAGCAATGCCTGATATTTCCACCTGTGGACATGGAGCTGATGAAAGAATCCAAACACGTCATTTTAATGTAACTCAGTAATCACAAAATCTTCCATTGCGATCAGTAAAGCTTTTCCAGGATTACTGGAGATATCTTACTTGTTGATTTTGCAATTTGTTAATTTTAATGTTCTTCCCTGGATATTTTTTTACCTTCAGTCTGATCTGGCTTTACTATGGTCCAACTGGGCACATAATGGCTTAACCTCGTGGTACATGGTTACCTTGCTAAGATATTGATCTGGCAGTCTCTGGTTAGAAACCCAGGCCACGGCCTCATAATATATCAATTTCTCTGAAACTCAGGCCATGGCTTCTGCAATATATCAATTTAAAAAGATAGAAAGAACAAAAGGTGTTAAGACATTGCCCTTTCTGTAAATGAATATCATATTTTTCTCAAAAGGAAATGAAATAAGCTACTAAACAAAAAGAATCTGAGAAAATATAATTTGATATTGCCCCTGTGTGCCATATACTTCTTAGTGTGAGGCAGGAGTACCCTTGTGCCTTTGCTTATAATCTGAAGGAAATCAACCATGAACTCTGTATCCCTAACACCCTCCTGGGATCTACTCTGAATGATCACAAATGTGTAAATGGGTCATAAAAACAATTCTAACACACTAATATCAAATAGCAGACATATTTATCCAATTGATTTTTTTTTTCAGTTGATATGCTAAACTTGACCAAGGTTGATCTAAGTGATTAGAAAACAATTTGTGTTTTTGTTGTTACAAAATATTTTATGTCCTGAATAATGCAGCATTCAGCTATAAAACACTGTGTTAACCTCAGCATGTCTCAGTCTTAACAGGTTATACGATGTTGTGTACCTGCATTGCATAGAGAATGTAAAACATGATCAGCCTGCAAATCATGTCATCCTAGCAGATCTTACATGATACAAAGAGGTTACATTAATTACAGGGCAGTTTTACGGTTTTCTTATCTACCAAATGACAATGATGCAGAAAGATCTGCACCCTGAAACTTCCAATTTATGATGGAATATCCTAAATTTATTTACGGAAACCAATGAAACGGGTGATTTTCCTCTCTTCAGTTGTTAACTATGATTAGATTGATCAAGATATAGGTTAAAACCCATCTATACACCTTATGCCAAAAAAATATTATATGCAGATACGTAATGAAAAGTTTCTTATTCAAACAGAAATGATCACTAAAGAAAGAACCAGGGTATAAACAAAAAACAAGAAACAAAAACATTAGAATGTTGTTTAATTTATTTTTCACACTTCTTTTTATACACCTATCAGGACATGTACAGTATCAGGAACAATTTAACACACACCAGTTTTCTAGCACCTGATCCGTTCAATCAACTTCATCATCATAATCTCTACAAATCAGCCTCATTTAACTCCATCCTGCTTCCACTCAGCATTTCTGAGATTTCAACCAAGTTCTTTTATCACTCCGGAATTTGATGAACATTTTTTCTCCCTCTCATGCCCAAGGTCATCACTCCCCTAGGCCCACCTATTAATCAATAATATTAACGACCATTCCCACAATGCACTTGTATCAGTTTACGACACATTGAAACAGGTTTCCTTTACATCAAAATCTGACACTATTCAAAATTAAAATATATCACATGCAGGCAAAAAGGCAATTGAACAAAACTTCATGAGAGAAAAAAAATCAAATTTCAAGCAACACATTGCACCATTATCAATTGATGATCACATTTGAATGATAATCGGATGTAATGAATGATCTGCAGTGTGTTGAGAGGGCACCTGTCACTGGTGGACAATGGCAGAGGTTAGGTCTCCATGCTGACTTGACCACCCCTTGCTACCTGAATGGGGCAGCTGGGGTCAGGGGATGACAATAGTGGGTGGGGCAGTGGACACACAAACTGTCAAGTCTATAACATTATTACCCAATATTCACCATCCTGGATGGTCAATCAATACCAGTACCCTCCACCTGTCGTCAGTTTTCACAGTTTGTCCTCCTTTAAAAAATACATTTTTCAGGGTCATGCTTAAGTTTGCATACTAACTGAAGAAATATAAGCCACCTGCTGTTCTCACCTATTGTTGCAGTTTTTGTTCATGAATGTTTACATCTATTTATAGGAGCTTGGCAGCAGACGTCAATCATGGGAAGCTAATGTTCTAATGTTCTCGTTAAAATAAGAGACATGATCCTGCTGCGTTTCAGGAAAAGGGGCATCCAGACTTTGTCTTGCAGCTTATCAAGATCTTTCTCTCTTATTCTCTTCTCTCTATGAACTCTTTCAGTGGGCTTCATTTAACTGTTCACTTGTTACCAAATGATTTATTCACTTAATATACTTCTGTAATCTACTCTAAAACAATTGCAGCTTATCTTAATTCACTATATATGCAACAAAAGCAGGAAAATTAAAAAATATTTTTTTTAAATGATTTATATTTATTTTTCTTTCAATTCAATGCTTCAAATATCTCTAAGTATATGCCTTAATTCCTCTACCAATAACTTATTCACATGTATTTATAATCAAGATATTTTTTCATGTTTTCCAACTGTCACTATCAAAGTTAACAAAAGTGTTTAATACATCCATAGAATCCAGCTCATGACCGCCTACCTACACTTATCCTGGTCTACTCAACAGCTGACATACACAACAGGTGCTACAGATGCTCATCTTCACTGGGGAATCAATTTATTTCCTTCAATATTTCCCAATAAAACTAAACCCAAAATGACAAAACAGACTTTAAGGGAAAAAAAAGTTTCATAAATCATTTAAGAACTTACAACATTAGTTTTTTCAACTCAATCATTGACCATAAAGTTTCATACATTTTCCCTAAAAAAAATAATCCACTTTCATCAAGTCATGAAAGTTGATATTTCTTTGAGACAAGGAGTAAGGGCATTTAACTCATTCATTCTGGTGTAACTAGCCACTGTCACCTCGGTAACCGTGTGACTAAAAAGCCAGCAATGTGAGTGGACATATATCCTCCGTGTCACCATCAGAACATCATTTAAAATGAATATCTTAATAAACATCTCTGACACCGTAATTAATTTCATGTGACCCATTTTAAAAAAATTCACACCAACAAACTCGCGGTACGCGCTTCTTTCTCGATGGATTAGACGCACGGCTTGCCTCCCTAAAGACACAGTGACGTCTCCTTAAACCTCTAGACCAAGTACGGAGGTGACATAAAAGTAAATCTGTCCGTCTATATGCTACCATAATGAAAATATAAATCTCTCCCAGGACGGTTTTTTACTGCCAGTAGACTAGCTCCAATCATCTGAGGACCTTTTCAAGACATTTTCAAAGAAATATTTCCTTGAACTTTAAAGTAGAATAAAGAAAATCTCCAGAAAATAAATTGACATTTTTATTTTAATAAGCAAGCAATATTTCAGTATGCCATGCCAGGTCCCGCAACCTCCAGTTGTTAACTTCAAAAAGAAAACATCAAAATGAGACATGAGACACCGTAAATGACATTAAACCATCTACAGATATATACCAATCTAACGGAAATACTTCCCTGATGCTACGAGTCAGTCAAACATTTAAATATAGCCTAACATGCAAATAATTAATAACAATCAAATGGTGGGCCTTTGATATATTATCTGGATACACATATTTGCCTTAATAACTTGATTTAATAAAATCTATGTTCCTAAGAAAAAACCCACAGATGGAGATCAAATCTAGGGTCACCCAAACAAGTGCAAAATGATCTCAAAAATCAAACTATGATATCAAAGCACCTAAAGGAAAACTCTAATCATAAAGTCTTGGGATATAAATCTTGTTCAAGATGAATTAACTAAAAATCTGATGTGAGGAGAGAACGACTATCTGACCAATACATCACAATATAAGATGGTTCGACAGTACACAGATAGCTTAGACGTTGTCATCAGATCCATGAGTGCAGAACTAGGAAACATTATCTTCATCCCCAACAAAATCATCATCATCATCAAAATTAACATCAAAATTATCATCATCATCACCATCATCAAAATCTAAATCATCATTGTTACCATCATCTTTACTGTCATCCTCATTGCCATTTCTTATTTTTTCTGATTCATGTTTTCTATCCCTTCCTCTTTTTTCTTTGAAAGGTTTGTGAGTCAATCATGACTTTACGTAAGGATGAAGATGAACAAAGACTTACTGCTTTTGTTTTATTGTACTCATAAAAATAGTTTCATTAAAACCCACTTGAAATGCTTTCATTCAACTTTCATTGACAATACAAAGCAATCACAAACAGTACAAAGGAGTGAACTAAATGTGCTCAAAAAAGCCATGAATATTTTCAAAACATTCAGCCTCCCTATGATGTTTCAAGAAATTAACACACAGGCACTTTAAATTCAAATTTTCAACTGTTTAAGACCTAGAATTCAAATCAACTGACTGGGGCTGATAACCTGATTACACGAGCTCATATTGGGCCTGCCTCCACTCCCAAGGGGCAACACCAAGAAATGATCATCCGGTTGCCCTAATTTGCCACGGTTTAAAAAAATAAATGGCATAACTTCACTTCACAGTTGATAAAAAAAAAATCAAAGTGGATATCAAATTCCAAATTTTATTTCTCCTCAAGAATTTCAACAAATAAAAAATTACTTATGTATGGTGCCCAAATATATATATCTTTTTACACCATTAAAAAGTCCACATAATACTGACCACCAAAATTAAAAACAACTTCAGCATGAAACTCAAAAATATTTTCATGCAAATTACAGAATGTAAAACCAATTCTAGATATTCATTTATGTAGAGCAAGATTATACAAGTTTGATTCTTTAACATACAATTTTTGTTAAACCTTTGCCATCAATCAACTTGATATAACTTGATGTTTAACCCCCACAGTTTGAGTGCTGGTCACATGGTTGCTTCATGTGAGATGGGTGGTTCTGCCTCTGCGTTCTTGTCATCCACCTGTAATTAGCTGGGTGTAGGTATATGACTGTAATACTGAATGCTGCAGTCTCCTTGAAAAATATTGTAGAACGATCACAGGCATTCATACACAGAGATCTACTCAAATGAGTATGATACTTGAGCAGTGTTCTCAAATAAAAAGAATCTCACTTAAAAATTCACACTAAAGCTTATGATTGAGTAATACGGCCTAATTGAGTACCAAATTTGACTTAGCTGAGAATATCCTTACAAAATGTGAGCCCAACTCAGCATGGTCGTCATACCGAAGTCTGAGTTCATGTAGGAGTATGACTTAAAAAATCTTTGTTAACTTCAAGCCACATCAAGACACTCAGAGGCAGATATTGTAACAGACTGGTGGCATGGGTCAATTCCTAGATAGCTCTCATGTGGAACACAGTTAATTAATTTATATAAACAAGGAGCTAATAAAAATCAATTTCAAAATAAATGTAATTTATACCCTCAGTGTGAGTAAAATAAACAAAGTTAGTATGTTATTTGCATTCATATTTATATATCTATTGTAAAACTATAATCACATTTTCTGGGGATTAGCTTTATTTCAGTCATGTGACTTTTGAAATTAGGGCTTGTATTTTCATCATAATAAGAAAGAAGTTTTTAAAACTTTGTTCAAATATTTATGAATTATTTTAAACTTTGTTTAAATATTAGCAAAAAGTTAATTCAGATCAGAAAACGAAAGCCTTGAAGCATGTTTAATTTAAAGTAAATCTTAGTGGCACCAGAGTAAATCTCATTTCATGTGGTTTTAATGACTAAGTCATCAAAAAGTCACAGGAGTGCACACTGCCAGTGTACACATGTACGTATGTGCTGGGGAGGGGGGAGGGGAGACAGGTGGGGGTGAGAGAGTGGGGTTGGGAGCTGGGGGTGAGAGGTAGCCATAGTGTAACAGGGAGTGGTTACCCACAACTAGCATTTGATTAAACTTTTTGCAATTTTGAAGAAAGAAAACCTTATATTACATCTTACAGGAAATGTTAACTTTTTTCAGTAATTTGTTATAATTTAGCAACATGATTGAAGATGTGAGGAGAAACCCTTCTATGTAATAGACAAACTTACTTTATTTAAGAATGCAAATGGATTAAAAATAAAAAATATTTCCCTCTATTACAGTAGAAATGTGACCACAGCATTCAAGATGTGACCCTACGTGGCACTTTTTAACTTAACAAGGAATTACATCATAGAAAAGCAACCAAAACTACATAGGCCTGTATCATTACATGGTTTATAGAATTTTCAACATCCTGGTCACACCATGGCAGTGAAACCATTTTCCTTGAAATTTACTACGCAAATGACAGTTTCCTCAATTAGATTACAAAACAAGAGGTCCATGATGGTCCTAAATTGCTCACCTAAATTCAACTGCTACAGAGAAAATGCTTAAATAAGGAACAAAGGGTCAAAACTCTGTAATATATGTGTTGATAGTGACAACTGAACTTGATACTGATTAACCCTTTCCCTCATATAGACTCATTTTGACGCACTCAATAGGTACCACATAAAGCCTGATCTGCAGAAAACCACAGTTAAACCTTACCAAATTTAATTACAAAATCCTCATTTCCAGACCACTGAGGAGCAGCGAACAGCATAAAACCTGATCAGCCTGCGAGTTACTCGCAGGCTGATCTGGTTTTATGCTGTTCGCATAGGTCTTTTCATGGTGTCCTCTATGAGGGAAAGGGTTAATTATTATGAAAAGTACAGTGCTGTACGAGTTCCGGGTGAATTGCATTGATATAAATATGTTAAAAGAAAATTGTTGAAGACAAACGCACAGACGACAGACACAAACCCACCCTAATAGCTCAACATGAGCATGTTGTGCTCAGGTGAGCTAAAAATGAATTCTCCTGTATTGTGCCATCCCGTCTCGAAACAGAAGTCATAGAATGTGCACTTGACATTCGTGTATACAATATTTTTGTACAGTACCAATGATCATTCCTATTAAGTTTTATTAAAATCTGCTGGGTAATTTAGATGGCCATCTTGTTTGGTAGACTAGAACCATTTTAGCTTTTTGTGCAGTATCACCAAGTGATCATTCCTATTGAGTTTCGTCAAAATCTGCCCAGCAATTTCGGAGATGTCATTTAAAGTTTTTTTCTAATTTTAGATCTGGCAGCCATCTTTTTTTTGGCAGACCAGAACCATTTCGACTTATTTGACAGTATCACCCAATTATCATTCCTATTTGAGTTTCATCAAAATCTACTCAGGTTTTAGGAGATGTCATTTAAAACAGAGACCTCCAGGTAAAGAACTTTGTTCCTGAATCAACTGTACTGCTAGTGCTGGCAAGCTCAGCACAGACAAAAATTGAGACTAAAACTTGAATAACATAATAAAACAGGACAATCAAGGTGATGATATGCCTCTCTGGTTGACAACTAATCGCCAGACTGTGCAGAGGACTCTAACGCATCCCCCTGAGTCTAAGAGGGATTTGACACTAAGTGCTAGTCTACAGCGTGACTGTAACAGGTACTGCTACACTAATTATGCATATTACCAGGTAAGTGTTTTTTGTGTTTGCAATAACAGTTCTTCCAATTGCTCCTTTTTTATCATCAGTTTGCAACATCTTTCTACTATACACCACATCTAATGCATGTGAAAAATGACAAAACAAAACAATGCCAATCCCCCATACACCTTTAGCCCATTTTTTTTTTAGATAGAAAAAATGTTATCACATGTATAACAATATGAGACATCAAGACATATTTAGAGAAAGCCTGCATGGGAAGACTGATCTCAAACTCAGACCTTCAGGTTTAATTACCCCATGGCAACAGTGGCTGATTTTTGGGTTTTTGATATGATGAAATAATCTTGAATTGACTTTACTTGACTATTTAAGTTTACCATCTCTCAGACAGTATTTCAGTCATATAGCGACGTCCAGCTAATTACAGGTGGAGGAAGACCCCGAATGTAAGGAGGCATCCGGGTAGAACCACCGACCTACCGCAAGCCAGCTGGAAGGCTTCCTCACATGAAAATCCTTTATGACCCTGCCGGGAATCGAACCCATACGGTGAGGGGCTGAGTTTGGACAAGAATCAAATGGTCAAGGACCAGCTTAAAAATGTACATTAAGCCAATTTTGTATGTGCCAGGAAAGGCAACAAAAGAATCCTGCTCCAAGCAAGGTTCACACCCACAACCACAATCCCATCTTGGAATGGTATAAACCATGAAGGAATAGTATAAATCATGATGGAATGGTATAAACCATGATGGAATGGTATAAACCAAGCCCACACCCAAGCCCCATGCTCCCTCTTGTTTATCATTTCATTACAAAAGACTGTAGATCATTCTTATTTGACAAACAGACTACTTAGAAATTTCCCCATAATTCATAGTGTCTGATTTTTTTCATTTTTAACCCAGTCACAAGTACATTAAACATTTAACAAGACCTTCCAAGCGAATTCTGTTCCTAAGCAACGCTTATATCTTATTTACTTTGTTTTATAAATTCACAATTTTTTTTTCAGCAGTGTTCCCCATATGTTTAAAACAGTCCCAAAATTTTGGCACCGGTTCATTTTTTTGTATATGTCAAAATAGCTACGAAGGATTTGTGAGATTTCTAACAAATTTTCTGCATTCAGGAGAGCAACGAAGTTCTAGCGTAATGAAATTTGATCACTGTTTCTACAGCTCTTATGTTCTTTCACCTTTCTTCTGCCTCTCATGATATGCGTCTTTGACTTTAATGCTTATAATCCTGTCTTTAACTAGTCGGGAGAGAAGACTTCAGGTAATGCCTTTCAACTGTATTCTTGTATACCTGGAGTCCTGTAACAAACACACACACCTCGCCATAGCAACATAAACTCTAAAACTGGCCCAAAGCTGCTGATAGAATGTACGGCGCTGGACAAATTTTCTGGAAGGGATAAGGATTGCAATGGCAAAGACTTGTCCGGAATTTGAACAATACTTGGTTGTTTTTGCATCACAATTAAAATGTTAATTCAGAACACTGATTGTGATATTTGCATCAACTGTCTTTGAAAATGGCACTAATTCTGTTTAGATACTTGTCGAATACTTGCGTACCTACAGAGCATACCACCCAGGAATACAACAATTTCAAATGCACCCAGCACTTGTATGTATCAATGTATAACAGCTTCTTCAATTACCACTATCTATACATCCCATGAGAGAAACGAACAGCTGTCGTAAACGCCACTCATTTGCCACAAACTGTTTTAGATATTCAAATTTAATATGAAGTTATGTTTTTTTTTTAATCATCCGATGTATGGTGAACTAAGTAAGCTTATGAAATTAAAAACAAAATAGAGGTTTTATATATAACTAAGGTTAAACATGACCTGCTATTTTGGCATTGTATGATTGTGAAATATACAATTTAAATATTCAATCAAAATTATCATAAAATTTTGAAGCAGTCTCAAATCATATTTTTGAAAATTTTAAACTGCAACACTTCCTTACCTTGAAACAAAACAGCACTTTCAGCCTCACTAGTATAGAAAAATGACCCTGAAAAAAAAGAAAAAAAGGTTTATGATATGAAATCATCATCATCAGCAGGATTATTCCTGCTAATTAATATCTGGGTATAATAACAGCCTCCTCTACTCCTGAAGTGGTGATATCTACAAATTAACAACTATTTCATACATAATCTAAAAAAATGACACAAAAAATAAATTCCCAGCCATTATTCTTCTAAAATTCCTGCATTAATTTAAATGCAAATAATGGAAATGATAGGGTAATTTTTCAACCAGAAAATGACACCGCGGCATGCCCTCAGGATTTTCACAATTTCAAGCCAAAGTAAACACCATCACTTATCTTTGTTTTTATATCAGTCTTCATAGCATATACACCTGGATCATTTAAGTCCACTACGGACAATTTTATTACAAATCAGAGGAGCTCCCCACAATGCCCACCCTAGCTTGGCCAATTCCCTCAGGCTTCCTGGCCAAGCATACAACATCCCAAAGGCTATAAAATTGGCTCAACTAGCTATTAATATTTATACACTTATTTAAATCATACCCATCAGCTTATCACTCCCTACCTTCTCCCGTTTGTTTTATCTTATATCAAAGAAAACTCAAATAAAAACCTCCTGGCCACAATTTTCAAGCTGTTCAAACATTCAACATTCAAACTATATACTGACGTGTAAATCATTAGTTTTAATATTTTCAAAGGATCATAAACACTGTATATTTTGGTCTTAGGAAGCTTCAAGGACCATTATGGTTACTTTTACAATGCACCATTATGAGTTAGGCCTTACTCTAAGCAATTAAAACAGATATGTTTTCACAAACGCCTTCAGCTGAGGGCAAGGGTGTGAGATTTTGATGGGTTTTTGACCGACTTGAAACAACCATTAGATGTTTACTCCGCTATTTATTGCCCTGTTGAATATCGTAAAACTTATTTCCTTAGATGTTGTGATGAAATTTTGACTATCAAATTATCGGTTTGAACATAAAAGATTTCACAAAGAGTTTCAGGAAGCTGTTCTTTTTAAGTCAGGAAAGAACGATGGAACCATTGCTTCCAAACACGAAAGGAAATAAACACAACCTTTCTGATTTCAAATGAGTTTGGCTAATTGTTCTATGAAAAATACTGCTTTGTGCAAAACAGAAAAAAATGTTTGAAATATCATACACATTAACGATGCTGGTACTTGAAAGTTCACCGAACAAATGTTTTAGTCGTTAATTTTAGTTTGATGTTGGGTTTGAATCAGAGGAAGGAGTTTTTATCGTTTATTCTCGCAAGGGGATTGAGGCAGTTTCTCGATGCCTGTTCCGCTCTACACACACAACAGCTCAATGTCAACCCATAATGGCCATAGTCTTAATTGCATGTCTTAATAACAACTTTTAAAATATTTCCTAGATAATTACGATTGTCTTGGTCATCATGTTGTATCAATTTTCAACCAGCACACCCGAATCAAAGACAGGGCATGCTTCGTTTGCTCTCCGCCTTTTCTATGGGGGCAGAGCACCAGTGAAGGATCTATAAAATTCTGATCCGCAGCCTAATGGACCAACCTCCCCATCACTAAGCTTGTCATTTTATAACAGTTCTCTTGTATTAGTAACTGTTCCTTCCTGAAGGAACCAGTTTTAAGAACAGTCCTTTAAACGGCTTTCTAACATTGATTGTGAGGCTTGAGAAGTTGAAAAACAAGAGGGCCATAGAGGCCATGTCGCTCACTTGAGTTTAGGGTTACCAAAGGCACATTTGTACTAAAACATTTTGAAATCTGGCCAGAAGTTTTGAAGGAGATGATTTTTAAACTTTCATTTCTTTCCACTGTTATGGCAACCAGAGTTCTACATGTATCAAGATTATTTTAGCAACTTTTGTGAAGGTCACCCAAGGATCATCCCTGTCAAGTTTAATCAAATTCTGTCCAGCAGTTTCAGAGGAGATGTCATTTAAAGCAAATTGTTGACGAAAGACGGCGCATGACGACAGACGCAGGGTGATCCTAATAGCTCACCATGAGCACGTTGTGCTAAGGTGCGCTAAAAAAATATCCAGGCTGGTCTTGCATCAAGGCCCTCCTGACTGGTCACCTAACACTTTATTTAATTTTACCAAGCTGACCAAAAGACCCTTCCAATTTTTTCAGACAAGTAAGCCCTGCCCCTACCAAATGTTAAGGACTGCTCACAAAAAGAATCACAACCATGTACTCTTTAGTATAAACCAGGTTTATCACTGATCACATGATATCCCACTGTAGCTATTGGATAATCTGATAATCTAATTTGCATAAACATGTCAACATTGAAAAGGTCCACTCTGCATGACATTATGAGCAAATTTCCATTCATGGACAACATTTTTGAAATTGGTTGTTGGTTAGTTTGCTTGTTGGGTTAAACGTCTCATCGACAGTTTATCAATCAATAGGAAATTATGTCTACTTAAGCCATATATAGTGCTGCAACACTGCAGTATCACGCCATAGACATGTGACATGATAGTCACATTGTCCTGACACCAGTCTTGGAACTACCCTTATATACTGAGGGCCAAGCTACGAAGCTATACCAGTACCTTTTTTACAACTTTGTTATATTGCAGCCAGGGATTGAATCCACAACCTCCTGCTCCTAAATTGGAGCTTGACCTTCAAGCAAAGACTATTTCCTTGTTAAGCTTCACAATATTAATCCTGTCAATGCCAAAAAGCATATTTATTTAAATATGTCAAAATACAAAATTATCTTTGAATAACTTCAGGTGATGAAGTTTTTGAATGTATAAATTATGTAACACATTTTTTTTTCATAACTGAGCTTTGAACAAAAACTGCAGAAAAGAAATGAGGACAATTTGTCTGGAAAACTGAATGAAAATGACAGCTCTGATATTGTCTAACTAATCTTATTGACATTTATTTAAGGACCATTTAACACTGCAGGGGGAAATTCAAATTCCCTGGCAAATATCTGATTTATGTAAATTTAATGTTGTTTACTTCAGGCCTAAACCAAGATAACTATTTTTTTGAAATTACAGATGAAATTAATATTCTGTCTGAAATAGTTATAATGTTAAGTGTCATATTTGAAAGACCTTTTAATGGTTATGAAGCACTTGTTAACAATGCACGGGGGAGTTTATACCGTTATCGATATGGGGGTCCAATATACATATTTAAAAATAGATATTGCTTATGCATATTCGGAATCATTTTTTGAAACAGATACACTTTATGAATTTGTTTATCAGTCCGACAATGCGACAATATTTGAGTGGATAGATAATGTTCAATATTTACAACTTTTTTTTTACTTGATGAATATCCTGAGGGAATACTTTCCTAAAAAGCTCAGAATGATAAAATTCTTTCGAACTAACAAAATAATACACAAAAGGATTATTTAATATACAAATTAAAACATATTGTGATCAAAGTAGAAGAAGAATTGCATGTGTGGGCAGAATAGATAGTAACAGTAATGGTAGTAGTAGTAGAAGTTGCAGCAGTAATATGCATTATTTTATGACTGTTAAATGATAAAAATCATCTACGTTTTAAAAAACTCATTGAAGATTTACCATAATTATTTTGTAGTCATGTATACAGTGCAGGTCAATTATAATGATAGGTCCAAACCCTGTTACAGCATTAAACTGAAAGGTGTTGTAATTCCTTAACAACATTAACTAATTACTGGCTTGGGATTCATGAATAAAGTTTTATAGGTATTTACATTATAATGGAATGTGTTATAATGGACCTGCAATGTACATTATAATAGAGCACATAGTACTGGATTTTACAGTATAGCATTATAATGGAGTGTGTTATAATGGATCTACAATGTACATTATAATAGAGCACATAGTACTGGATTTTACTGCATAGCATTATAATGGAGTGTGTTATAATGGATCTACAATGTACATTATAATAGAGCACATAGTACTGGATTTTACTGCATAGCATTATAATGGAGTGTGTTATAATGGATCTACAATGTACATTATAATAGAGCACATAGTACTGGATTTTACGCATAGCATTAATACATTATAATAGAGCACATAGTACTGGATTTTACTGCATAGCATTATAATGGAGTGTGTTATAATGGACCTACAATGTACATTATAATAGAGCACATAGTACTGGATTTTACTGCATAGCATTATAATGGAGTGTGTTGTAATGGATCTACAATGTATAGCATTATAATGGAGCACATAGTACTAGACTTCACTGTATAGCATCATAATGGAGTATTTAGTGACAGATTTCTACAGTATTATAGACAGGATTCACTATAAGGTGACACTATTAGGAAGGGGGGGATTTATTAAAGAATCATTTTGGTGTACACATGAAAAGGGATTTACAAGACACAATTTCTGCGTCCTTTATGCACAATAAAATAACACAGACTCCTAGGAAAATCAAATATGCGTCTCTTGGATGCAAGATCTTTCAGATATATACTTTTTTTCTGATTATATTTCAAAATTACTTTTGACTGGTTATTTCTAAATACCATTTCTATAAATATAAACAAAGACATAAAACCCATATGATAATGAAAATGTATATTCTACGATTGGACACTAATGAGTCCCATAGACCATCAAATTTTGATCACAATATAAATCCTTGCATGAACTTTATAAGGAAAAAGAAAGCCCCAAGAGCATTTGACAAGGACAATATATGGTTCGTCTAGAACCTAAAGTACCGGTTCATAACCCCTCTCCCTTGTGGTGACTCATTCTAACACATTGCGAGATGGGTAAAGTCCTAATTAACTTGACAGACTATAAATTTACAATTACTATTTGAGTTAAAGATGAGAAAGAACAGCATAAAGACAATTAAAGTAAACAATTTTCTTGCAAGCTGATCTAGATGTTGGATGCTGGCTTTGACTAATTAGAGATGAGTATGAATCAAATAATTAACTAAATAATAGATCTATTACTACACGATCCAATATAACACAAACACTAAAAAAAAAAACTGTTTTCAAATAATTACAGTATTTTCTAATATAATAATAAATGCAAATGGTTCATACATTAGACATCTAGTGATCAATGTGTCATACAATTACCACATGGTCAAATGTAATGATGCAACTAGATTTGAGCGGACACCTCAAACTGCATTATAATGGATCTGAACTATGTACCAGTATCTAAAAATGTGCAGGGACTCTAGGGTGAGCCAATCCTTAAAAGCACCTGTATTTCTTTGTATGAAATAGGCTTCAGGAAAGCAGAGTTGCAGGTCATTCTCAGCCATTACAAAACTAGGGTCTTGAATTGAAATGATACCAGTGACATCAGTATTTATACCTCTAGAACTGCCTGCCCATCTATGCCACCTGTCTACCCCAAGATTGCTGGAAATCAGTTATTTGAGTTTTAACCCTTTCCCTCATAGAGGATACCATGAAAAGACCTATGCGAACAGCGTAAAACCAGATCAGCCTGCGAGTAACTCGCAGGCTGATCAGGTTTTATGCTGTTCGCTGCTCCTCAGTGGTCTGGAAATGAGGATTTTGTAATTCAATTTGGTAAGGTTTAACTGTGGTTTTAAGACAGATCAGGCTTTATGTGGTACCTATTGAGTGCGTCAAAATGAGTCTATATGAGGGAAAGGGTTAAAATAACTCAAAAAGTCTCTCTCTCTTTCTCTCTCAAACACACTCATAATACCTTCTTTTTTTTTAATTTTCATACAACCGTATCCAGTCTAACCATAAAAACATAACAATTTGACCTCCTTGGCACCAAAAGAATCATTATAGCTGAACTATGGCACCATAATCCTGGAAAGTCTTTCATCTAGGTAATTAAATCCAATCGCTTTACATGCTCTCTGCAGGAAAGAGCGGATTTTTTGTTTAATTAGTTTAAATTAAATTTACCTCACACATTTAAGGAATTGATTGTACTTTCCCATTATAAGAACTTGTGAAACCAGCCTAAAAACAGATCATACCACACAATTTGCATTTTCCCTGTCTCATTCAACACAGCAACAATTTTAATTAGATTTAAAATAGATGCTGTGTTTTCTAACAGATGATAATTCTAATGATCAACAACTGAGGAGAAAACATTCTGATGTTTATCTTATTTCCACAAAAACGCAATTCAACTTGAAGCTGATACACATACTCAGAATAATGTTTATATTTAAATATAATTAATACACCTTTATAAAATGGAAAAAAAGAAGGTAAGAAATGAAAAGAGACATATATCTATGAACAGGTGACCTTAATAAGATACCCATACCATAACATTACTACTGTTGTCAGGCTTTATATAAAAGCTATCTTTAATTCAGTATACAGACATTTCAATGAACCTTTTCAGTTTTCATCAGTGAAAATTTAAACCATTCCATGGCTAGGTCTACTGCTCACAAACAAAACCATGTGTTCTTTTGTGTGAACCAGGTCAGCCACTGACTACCTATTGTCCCAGTGCAGCTAATGGGTAGCCTTAACCCTTTCCCTCATAGAGGAAACCATGAAAAAACCTATGCGAACAGCATAAAACCAGATCAGCCTGCGAGTAACTGCTCCTCAGTGGTCTGGAAATGAGGGTTTTGTAATTAAATTTGGTAAGGTTTAACTGTGGTTTTCTGCAGATCAGGCTTTATGTGGTACCTATTGAGTGCGTCAAAATGAGTCTATATGAGGGAAAGGGTTAAGACAGTTTGAATACATCATTCTGTAAACACTGAAAAAACACTGTCAATTCTTAATTCTGATCAGAATATAAGTTAAAGATTTTTTTCTCTCTAAATTCTATGAGGAAAAAGAAATAGGTTGCACTTGGGATTCTTATATGCAAGGCAACATCAATAATAAAGTCAATCTTAATTCCTGTACTCCTATATGTGACTCAAACCCATCTAGAACAGCTAATGTTCTTGGAACTAAGAAATATATTACTGGTGAGTTTGTACTGTATCCCAGTTTTTATTTGCCTCTGTAACATTTCAGCTAAAATGTTTCCTTATAATCCTTGGTAATAAATTCCAACTTTCTAAACCTATAGATCACACAACAAACAGATTTCAATGCATCCTGAAAATGTCCTTCCAACAGCAACAACAACAGTACATAAAGAAAGGTCCATTAAAACTAATGATAGACATTCCTTGAACAAAAAGCTTTTAGTTTAAACATAATATGACAGCTTTTATTTAATTTGCTATTAAATTGAGATATATCAAAAACTTCTGAATAGGTTCTGCCTGAAATTACATGGAAATATAAACTTCATGCTTACTTCCCCAATGTATATTTCATAAATGACAACACCAAACCAAAAACAGATCAATTTAACATGAGACCATTTTGAAAGATGATTGCTATTTCTTCTTAACTTCTAAAGATTCGCTATCGTTTTGCCCATGATGGATTATATGAAAATGTTTTAGCTTCTTTTTCAAGTATGTGTTTTTATTTCTTCTGGAAAATGCGCCAATTTTAACTTTCAAATATGTCTAGTTTTCAATTATTACAATGTTTTGCTAGTTACAGCATAAAATACAGTTTTGGGCAGTTTAAACTGCTAAAAAATGATGTTAGGTGTCATTTGTTTGGTTTAATGTCACATATTTTAGTCATTTGGGGACTATGTCAACACGTGACAGGTATAGCGCTGCCTCACTCTGGTATCACACTATAGGCAAGTGACATGATACCACACTCAGTCACATTACAATGACACTGGGCCAACCATTCCAGGAATTTCCATACTAAATATGCTGAGCACCAAGCTACGATAACCTTTTTTTAACTATGGAATGTTGTGGCTGGGGATCAAACTTACAACCTCCAGCTTCAGGTATAAGTTACAAGAATAACGAAGACCAAAACCAGCCCCTGAGTGACCATGCCACTGAATTGTCTACTTCAGGATTGACAGATTGTGTTCAATCCCCAGACTGGCTTTAATATACCAAAGTTGTTTCAATACTGGTAAAGCACTTTTGCTTTGTGCTCAGTATATAAGAGTAGTTCCAGGACTAGTTGCATGGTCCACTGTCAGAATAACTACCATTAGGATTAAAATTTGCATTACAGTTAGGAAGCACTGTACCTGCCCCATGCAAAAACAGTCCTCCAATGACTGTACTGTTCGAGGAACATTTAACTGGCACAAACATTTACAAAAACTAAAAACCATAAATTATCTGACCAAAAATGTTATTGATAACACAAATTCTGGTAAAAATGTGCATGCTGATTATAAATCGGATTTTGTCCCACAAAATAAATTAACTCCATCATTGCTCAATGACAAGAAAAAAAAAAGCAAAATAAATTCAGTGTTTCTCTCATTAAATTTGCCACTTAAAAGTATTGTATGTCCAACAATAACCTAAATGAGGAAAACATATTAAAGAAATTGATATATCAAGGCCGGTCACTATTCAAAATGGCAGCAAGCAGCATCAGTACCAGTAAATTATTGTCATTTAGTGGACCCCTGGGTACAAAGCTAAAATTAATTAATCACATAATATAATTCCTATAAATCTGAGCTTCCAATAGCTTCGTAAGCCATCAACTATAAACAGGATGAACAAATTTTTAGTTTTGTCTCATGGAACACCACCTTACAGGTTCAGTATTAGCTGGAGAAGCAAAACATCATTCACTAATGATGAATGTCGCAAACCTTATAAATTCCAATTTTTCATGAAAATTGAACGAAAAAAAGTCCCTGTTTTGCATGTGATTATAAAAAATCTCACAAACTGAAATTAAATTTCAATTCTTTAAATTAATGGTCTTGCTTTAAAAACAGATAAATTACTGCTAAATTGCTCAAATTTCTCTGACTGAAAAACATTCAGGCCCAAACATCTGGACAAAATGGCTTTAGCTGTGGATACCTGATGGGATAAATTGGATAAATTTCACTTTCCTTCACTGTCCACAAAAGAATTGATGGGACACTGCTCACAGGCTATCCCTCCAGGACATGTTCCTGTTTGTAAAATGACAGATTAAAAGTGAACGGCGGAAACCGATCGTTGAAAATTTGTTGAAATTTGAATTTAAAACCCGACAGTCAAAGCTTTGAAATGTCAGTTTGTTTTTGTCTGTCAGGATGTTGTTATTTATTTGGTTAAATTAATTTCATTTGTCGAGATGGGTTTTACGTCCTGACAAGGAAATGTCCAGAGCTCCAAAGGGTGTCATTCGACTCGGAGAGTCTATTAAAATTTTATACCAGCTATCTTTTGATGAAACAATTAGTGAAGTGAATTACAAACACGAGAAGGCCTCAAAAGAATTCAGACTTATAAAAAAAAAAGTTTTTTGTTTTTGTTTTCAATATATTAAAATATAAGAGTGAATTTTAAAACAAGACCATTTAGTTAAAACAATGTCTGTGGCTGCATGCTAATGAAATGATTTAACAGAAGTTTAAATTAGATTTCAACAATCATAAATTTGAATAACAATAACAAAATTGATTATCATACTCACTAGATTCTTAAATTAAGAAAATGTAATAATATCGGACTCATTTTCCTTAAACACAATTAAGTCCTTTAGCACATAGAGTTATGGTACACATATAATGTCACTGGTGTATAAAACCCTGTTCAGCCTGCAAGTAATTTGCAAATCAGGGGTGCATTGCACCTTGAAAGGTTTGAAACATTTCAAGAGGCATCTGGAAAATCAAAGCAAACAATGCGCTGAGAGACTGTTGACGAGATTTACATGGCAAAAAAGCTGAAATTCTAATTCCAGTGTTAAATTGATAAAGGCAAAGGTTATTTGGCAACAAAAACTCAACACATTTTCCTGCAACTCTTGTTACTAGTAGTAAGTCAGTTGAATTTGCTCCTTGTTTCATGATAACACAAATGGCAGTCTCTCAGTGCCTTGAGTACTTTGATTTGTTTCATAATGATCTGGAGTGAGGTTCCATTCATAAATTGCATACATAAGGAAGTCATGACCTTACAATCTCATTGAACTGATATGTTACTGAGTGCGGAGGGATACAGTACAGTGAAAATGACTCTGGTAATAATGCAAATCAGCATTGCCTGCTTTTGGTTTATTCCTATGTAAGGCTTGCGGCTACTGCCAGTCTAAAATCTTACGTTTCAAAATGTTTCATGCCTTGCAAAAGAAAAAAGAACTGTTTGGAATGTTGATGATGTTTATGTTGACCCTAAATGACCACCCAAAGGTGATTTTAACAGGGTAATCAGCTAGTGTGATGCAAGATAAATATCACATTATGTTTGACAAGTTTTGCTTATCGCCAGCCTAAAAGAGCAGACCTAATCCCCTTAAAATATTTCCAGTAGCCACTTGACATTTAGCTCATTTTCCTCTATTGTCTTTATTTACAAATTTAAAAAATTGCTTCGTATCATTCGTACAGTGTTTCAGTTTTTAACAGTGAACAGTCAAGTGTGAACATCTTACTCCAATCAAAGTCAGGAAACAAGATGTTGACTAAGCCTCTTTATCAGTCCAGCAGTATTTTTAATTCTTAAGAAGGACAACACTTAAATGTTCCTGTGCTGAACCCTTTGCATTCCAACGCTAAATCAGCCTGAACAGATGTTGCGGTCGCTCTCTGATTCATAATTTTCAACCTTCAAAGTCCATTTACTTCCCCCATTGCTCCCTTTAAAATTTTAATTGGACCAGTCCACAATGGTATATGGAGAATCCCATTCACGATGCATGGTGAGACAGGGGGTCAAAAACCAGGTCAAGTCGCTTGTGGTACAAGTACCAATTAGCATTATTCGTGTATCTCAGTGTTGCCTTCTACGACTCTTCAAAGAGGAATGTGAAAAACTCTTTGTTTCAAAATTTAATGATCTTAAATTTTATGTATACGGCCTCTTCCACTGAAAAAGTGCCCACTTATTTCACTTGACAAATGAAATCCCTGTGTATATAACCATACTTATCCACTCTGGTTCTATTCATGCCAACAAAACCAGATTTTAAAATTTATAAACATACGCCTGAACTTCCTAGTCAGACGTTACATTGTCAGAGTACTGCCTTAATTAGGATAGCTAATTTGTAAAAACAGATTTCACTAAAACAGAAAGCAGAAAAGTGTCAAATGAGTTTAAAATTCATTTGAACTCCGACTCCTTTGCAAGATTTCATAAAAGATAAGGGGCACAATATCCAACAGTAGCAAACATGACTGCAGATATGATGGTTGTGAGTTCAAACGTGTTTGGAACAAGAATCTTCCAGGACCGTCTCAAGTGCAAAGTACTGGTCCAAACCAGGAAATGTCTCCAAATTGACATAAAAAATGCTTAGAAAATAAGTACATTATAAACACATCAATGGTTCATTGAATTGACACAAAACTAATTCTTGCATGTTTGGGGGGTATGTCTCCCTTGTTGAACAAAAACCTTATGCTTAAAACCCCCCGACTTCTTTTTCTCCTTATGTAACCTATTGCAAAACATTCTCTTGTGACATGACAAAGTAAAGGATAATGGTATTTTGAATTTCTAGACATTAATCTTATCAAAGACTTGCCAAATTCTGATATTGCAGTTAGCAGACTTGAACCTGTGACTCTTAGGTTCACCATACAACCCCACAGATACAGCACACCTTGCAGCCTGTAACACCACACCTTAACCTAACTGTATCAATGAGACACTCCTTAGCCTTTGTAATATACTTCCCACCCTCAAACACCTTCTGGCAAAATACAAAGTATTTAGAAACAAAAGATTTTGACAATCAACAGCAAAAATCACTATGTATCAGGTTTAAACACTGTATCTACTACACCAGTCTGGCTCTGAGATTGCAGCAAATTTTATGACTATCACAAATTTATTTACACTGACTGAAGACTTTCTGATATTCCCAATCAAAGTAGGTTTAGTTTAACCATTACTAACACAAGGGTTTCTCCTAGTGTCAATTAACATGAACTTACCTTACTTCTTACTTTGACACTTTGTACCAAAAGCAATAAAGCTAACAAAGTACCATCATGTAGCTACAAAGTAGTGTCTACATATCGCCTGTAAGTCCCTCCACACTGAAACCATTGAAACCTCTTGTAAAGCGCCCTAAATCTGCAATTCATATGAAGTCTCTCCAGCATTGTACTACAGCAAACAACTACAAAAATGACAACAATTTGGTTTCCACATGCTCTTCTACCTTAGAACCCTGAAACAAATATACAAACTTGAATACTCAATGTATTTATCCACATCGTTAGAAATGAAACGGTGGTGAATGAACCTCAATCAACCTCAAAGATTAATGACTCCAAGTCTTACATTTTTTTTATTTATTCGCACTTGAAAGTGTATTTTGTGATATTAAGAATACACTAAAGACTCGGGGATCTATGAATGCTGGGCTCCTACGACCAAATGAAATGTGGATTGTCTGTAATCACAGAGAGGCTTAATAACTCTAAAACATGACTCAAGTTCCGAAAGTTCCAAATTATAATCAATTGGTTTCTTTAGTCTTAGATCAAACAAAATACAAACATACTTACTGTGCCCAAAGTCGTGAAATTACAACAGAATGCACGGTAAATATAAAGGACGTTTCAAAAGATTTTCTGATTTGACTGTCTACCAAAATACAGTGCATTTTGTCCATTTATTTTAGAATACAAAGAAATCAAACATTTTGCTGGATCGCTAAATATAACTAGATTACACTTATCATAAAACAAATATATATCAACAGAACTATTTAACAATTCCTTTGCCATCTGGTTTCACCCACTAAGAACTTCTTTGAGTCAGAATTTTGACTAACATAATTTATAAGCCTTGTTAGACTTTATAAGAAATTTTTACATCTTAATTGAATAATTCAGTTGTCTCAATTTCCTGAATGGCTTTTTACTTTCAAGATGAAAAATGAAAAACCATGGAAACTGTACCAATTCTTAACATTATTATCCTCCTTAACCCTTTCCCTCATATAGACTCATTTTGATGCACTCAATAGGTATCACATAAAGCCTGATCTGCAGAAAACCACAGTTAAACCTTACCAAGTTTAATTATAAAGTCCTCATTTCCAGACCACTGAGGAGCAGCGAACAGCATAAAACCTGATCAGCCTGTGAGTTACTCGCAGGCTGATCTGGTTTTATGCTGTTCGCATAGGTCTTTTCATGGTATCCACTATGAGGGAAAGGGTTAAAACTCACATAACTGATTTCCAGCAAGGAACTGCTAGATTTTAGTATCTTGTGGTAGACAGGTGGCATAGATGGGCAGGCAGTTCTAGAGGTATAAATACTGATGTCACTGGTATCATTTCAATTCATGACTATTCTTGTAATGGCTGAGAATGACCTGCAACTCTCTGCTTAAAAAGACTAAAAAAAATCCTTAAGCTTAAAAAGACTAAAAAACCCAACTTGTGTCATGGACACACTGTACAATTAGATTAATTAAACTTTATTTGTTTTTCATCAATTATGGAACAAATTCTCACAACTTATATTAATCATTCTCAATGGCTCTGGTGGCGGCCTATGTGGTCATTACTGTGGGAAGAAACTGGAGAACCTGGAGAAACCCACATGTCTGGACAGGCAACCACTGTACCTTCTCACGTATATGACCAGGAATCGAACCCTGGGCACACTGATGAGAAGCGAAGCACGTTACCACTATCCAGGCACCCCAATTATATATCATACAATTAATGAAAACTATAAATACAGATGGTCTGGAGAACAACCTAACATTAATCTTTGAATATTGTGAACTTAAAATTGATCCCGTAAGTAAATACTAAGCAAGGGACTACAAATTTAATTGTAACTGCAGATCTATCAATATGATCAACTGGATTAAATTCTGATGAGCTCTGAAACACCTTTATCAAAATTACATGGATTGCTAGAATAGTGCAATCAAATATATCTTACGGATAGTTTAGAGTGATTAAATAATTATGTAATGAATGAAATCACAGACTCATAATATTAGTCAAGCTACAAGAATCCAAACATGGTTTACAAAAGATACCATATATATTATGTCACACCCAGGCCTAACAATATCATGACACAAATTAGACCATTCAGGACATTTAATCTCATTCCACTACCAGTCTTCAGTTGTTGGTTTTCAGGGTATTGTATCTTTACAACTTACCAAGAATTGAACCAAGAACATGCACATTTTCTTTTATTTTGGCGACCAAACGAAAACTTTACACATACATCCTTGATAAGACCTATCTAGCCTTAACCCTTCCTTTCCCTTAACTTTACCCTTTAGATCTTTCACAATAATAACCCTTTCCCTCATATAGACTCATTTTGACACACTCAATAGGTACCACATAAAGCCTGATCTGCAGAAAACCAGTTAAACCTTACCAAATTTAATTACAAAATCCTCATTTCCAGACCACTGAGGAGCAGCGAACAGCATAAAACCTGATCAGCCTGCCAGTTACTCGCAGGCTGATCTGGTTTTATGCTGTTTGCATAGGTCTTTTAATGGTTTCCTCTATGAAGGAAAGAGTTAAATTTCCTATCAGGTTGTTAATTTACTTTATTTCTGCTTTGAAAAGGAAGAAATTTTTAAAACCATCTCAACTTCTTAATGAATTCTTATAATCAACTTTGTTACCCAGGAAGAGAGTGCCCCCGATACTGTTTAATGTTTATGCCTTATGCCACAATTTTCACACATCCATCCAACGCCTAGTTTAACAGGTGTATTACATACATTTTTCATGTTGTAACTCACATAAAATTGCAACCCCCACCATTTCTTCTCAAAGAGCAAATAACCCATGATACAAATAAATATCATGTTTAAACAAAGAGATACCAATATTTGTACTGAAATGCTTTTAAAGAAAGTTATTTTTAATCATAAAATCAAACTAAAGGCTTTTGAAAATATAGCATTAAATTAAGAGCAATGTTCATAAAAAATATGTTTATTTTACAATCGTTTTACTTCCTTGAACATTTGATTTACTCACATGAACTTGCCCCCAGAGCACGTGAAAAATAAAGTAAAAGCTTCAAAGAAAATTTCAAATTGTTTGTTTCGCAATTAGTGCTTATGGTGGGAGGGGTAAGAGCTTATTAATGGTAAATTTCCATACAAAACCAATAAATTATTCATCGTTAATTGTCAGTCTGATTCAAGCGGCAAGTGAGCGGGTATATGGAGAACATCGAGTTTTTGATTGCAAAATTATCTCATATTTACTAGCAGATTGCTTGCATTCTTTGGCCGATTTAATGGAAACTAAGAATAACTAATTTATCTTGAAATATCCAAGATGTTAATTGAATATTTTGTATCAGGATTGACTGATAAGCCAGCTACAACCTTCCAGCGTCTATACAATATCTATTGTTCACTTCGATCTGTTGTCTGGCTCTCTGAAGAAAAAACGCAATATCGGAGCTGAAATTAGAAACACCTTATATTTGCTTTCTGTTTCATAATCAGTAATAGCTGAAATGGTCTTTGATTACTATCAATTCAGAAATTGTATTCCCATGTATATTAGGTAATTTCAAATAATTATGTGATTCAAAACATTTGGCTTGATATTCTGATTTTCCCCCTTTAAATTTTCTCCATTAAAGATGGAAGAAATGTCTTGAAGTTGCTATGGCGAATAAATTTTAATTATAATCAAAAATTTTATCAAGAGTATCGAAAGATTTATAATGACTCCAAATATGAGGTTTTAAGTAAACCATTTTAACACTTTACCACATGAAAACTATTGGGAAAAGGATCTACAGTGTATGTGGTCCAAAGAACCAATTAACCCTTTCCCTCATAGAGGAAACCATGAAAAGACCTATGCGAACAGCATAAAACCAGATCAGCCTGCGAGTAACTCGCAGGCTGATCAGGTTTTATGCTGTTCGCTGCTCCTCAGTGGTCTGGTAATGAGGATTTTGTAATTAAATTTGGTAAGGTTTAACTGTGATTTTCTGCAGATCAGGCTTTATGTGGTACCTATTGAGTGCGTCAAAATGAGTCTATATGAGGGAAAGGGTTAAACCTGATCATCCCATCAGTTTCTCAATGATCAGATTTTATACCTAATGCTATACATCAGTTACCCTGAAGATCTGGGGGTAACATAACACTAATTTATCAACCTGGAGATCTGGGGTTAACATAACACTCATTTAACCAACCTGGAGATCTTGGGGTAACATAACACTCATTTAACCAACCTGGAGATCTTGGGGTAACATAACACTCATTTAACCAACCTGGAGATCTTGGGGTAACATAACACTCATTTAACCAACCTGGAGATCTTGGGGTAACATAACACTCATTTAACCAACCTGGAGATCTGGGGTTAACATAACACTCATTTAACCAACCTGGAGATCTTGGGGTAACATAACACTCATTTAACCAACCTGGAGATCTTGGGGTAACATAACACTCATTTAACCAACCTGGAGATCTTGGGGTAACATAACACTCATTTAACCAACCTGGAGATCTGGGGTTAACATAACACTCATTTAACCAACCTGGAGATTTGGGGTTAACATAACACTCATTTAACCAACCTGGAGATCTTGGGGTTAACATAACACTCATTTAACCAACCTGGAGATTTGGGGTTAACATAACACTCATTTAACCAACCTGGAGATCTTGGGGTAACATAACACTCATTTAACCAACCTGGAGATCTGGGGGTAACATAACACTCATTTAACCAACCTGGAGATCTTGGGGTAACATAACACTCATTTATCAACCTGAAGATCTGGGGGTAACATAACAACCGTAAAACCTGTTCAGACTGAAACTTCGGGTCACTGAATCTCTTTTTCGGGGGTAACATAACAACCGTAAAACCTGTTCAGACTGAAACTTCGGGTCACTGAATCTCTTTTTGATACACAGCATGATAGAACAGGCAATGCATGGATATGATGGGGATATGAAGTAGCCAGAGAACCTTACAGGTATTCGATTGTTTGTTTCTTGGAATGTTCTTCTGAATAACTAGGATAGGGGTGAAAGGTCATTGGCCCCAAACCTGTCTGTAAATATCAAAGCACTGACATCACTTGTTTCTGAAAGGAAACAGATTTTGTATTATTTGGATTATTTTTACGTATAGATTTAAAAGTCAAGGGTAATATTATGTGCAGTTTAAGCTCTTAGACATATCAATAATATACTATAGAATGATATGTATTTTCTGATCATAACGAAATATATGTATCAAAATAATTATTAACTTTTTTATATAAGGGCTTTCAAGACAAAATGTTAAACTGCATAATAATATCTGTTACAAAGATTTAAAACAGTGTCTTCTAGCAAGGAGCCTATAAGGGTCAATCCATTTTTAATACACAGGAAGGCTTAAAAGAAAAAGAGACAAGACAAGTACATTGTTTCATGTTCCTCAAATTTACATTATTGGCTTATTTGCATGTGGGTTGCTTTTTTAATGAGATGTTATGGCAGCAAATTGTAGCAGGTGATCAATTAAGTAGAAAGCAATCACATCAAAGACTTGGCAAAGCCCTCCAGAATTGTTCAATGTCACCTTCAAAGGAATCAAGAATTTGAAAATGAACCTCCACAGATTGTCTTTATATTCCTTACTCCTTGGGATTTCAAGTTGGTTCTAACTGGAGCTTTCTGCTGCTGAAAATTGCTGGTGTTGGTTATTCTAGCTAGAGAGTAATTATTATTTTTAATCCAAAAGAGCTTGTTTACTCTCCAGGTACTGAAACTGCCAGGTAAGAATGTTCCCAGGTTGGATGCTTAGATGAATTCTTTGTCACACACACAGGGTTGCTTGCAGATGCAATTGACAGGGAGATATTAAAATAATTTGCATCTATCCAGGTTAATATCAGGTTTTCGAGGATGGCTACTCTTTTAATAAGAATACTTTAACAAACTGTAAAACACAGAAGTAGTAATTCCACAAACTATAAGTTAAAAAATGTATTTTCTTTGAAACATTATATCAAATCATATATTTCTTAGAAATATTGAACATGGTCGGTACCTTATATGAATGTCAGAAGAACACTGAAATTTTCTCAAACAAAAGATGTCTTGGATAGTCACGTCCACATCAAAGACAGTCTGGCTTTTCTTGCAACCTTACAAGAGGAGTCACTTTTTATTCACACAAAGAATTATTATCTGCTGGCTTTGGAACTTGACAACCACTGCTTTGGACTTTTTATTTTGTTTAAGCCAACATAGGCATTATCAATAGGTGTATATACTCAGAAAGATCTATTGTTAGCAACATAATCAAAGTGTATGTGACTGATCTTCCCATATCATAGTCACGACAACCAAGCCAGGATTCTTTTCATGTTTTACATTAAGAAATTCACAAGAAAACATTAATAACTAAATAAGTAAAACAAAAAACTCAGCTTTCAGTCAACAGTTAACCACAAAATCCTACTTTGGTTTAAAATTAAAGCTGATATTACAAAAAACTAGGAATGTTTGAGTGTAACTATTTCGTCCAAAATATTCTAGAACAAGAAAATGTGTCAAAGAGACACAAATGCCCCACCAGGATATGGTCAGAACCAAATATTTGCTTGCATTTTTTAAAGTTTATATAATGATATACATTTGTACAAAGTTTTATGATGATGTGAAGTTACCTTTACAGAAAAAGTACCTTAAACACAGAGGTAAACCTGTGGCAGAATACCAATTTTACCAAGTCACAGCCATAAAATTAAATAAATACTACCAGAAAATAATCTATATCATGATGTACTTGTATGTCATGTTTCAAGAAGATGTAAAGTCATCTTCATAGAAAAAAAAATTAAAAACAAATGCAGAACAATCAATTTTACCATGTTCATCCAATCATAAAATAATGGTCGCAGCCATAAATTTTCATAAATATGAAATAGACCATATCATGATGTACATGTGTACCTATTTCATCAAGATGTGAAGTCATCTTCATAGAAAAAAAGCTAAAATGCAAAGGTTAACCTGAGGAAGAACAATCAATTTCAGCATGTTCATCCAACCATGAAATATAGGTCACAACATATATTTGCATACATATTAAATAGATCATATCAAGATGTACATGTGTACCTAGTTTCATCAAGATATGAAATCATCTTCATGAAAAAAACCTTAAACGCAACGGTAAACCTGAGGAAGAACAATCAATTTCAGGATGTTCATCCAACTGTGAAATATAGGTCACAGCATTAATTCGCATACATATTAAATAGATCATATCAAGATGTATATGTGTACCTAGTTTCATCAAGATGTGAAGTCATCTTCATAGAAAAAAAGCTTAAATGCAAAGGTAAACCAGAGGTATGACGGACGGACAGACTCACAGACCGAAAATCTACTAGTATATGCCCCCCAACAGAGTTGGAGGGGCATAAAAATACATAAAATGTCTTTGACACCAGAGGCGTGCCTGGACGCATTTCGGATATACGCACCATGGCTAAAATAGGTTCAGGGGCATACTCTCCCAGGAAAAATGCCCTTGGAACATCGTAGGTGCATTTTGGAGAGTACAAATCACATACACAATCTGTTAAAAATCATAGTGAAGTATGATAATCAAAGCGCTGATAGTACTGGGAGAACAGGATATCTAAATAAATGTGATGGTATTGCATTTTTTCATTTGAAAATTTAAAAACACCAAAAACACAATAAAAATCACTGCCTAACAAGGTTTAGATATAATTTATAATTTGATTTCAATTTTTCAAATCAATTGTACCCATGTGTGTAAGCCTTAAGGCACACAGTTCTTGTATACTTTTTCATAAGACAGGTACTGAGATTTAAGCAAGAAAAACTAAAAGACATAAACACAGGGACCATATAATGTCCCTGTATCCATTGCAGTTGCTGAAATAGTCATGTTATATTATGTAGATAACTCAATACTGAAATAACAATAACACGTAATAAATTGTTATGATAAATGTGTTTGTAAGGAAGATTATAACTCTTAAAGTCAAGTTACTTGTATGCAATATAAGTCATAATTCTAAGCATCTCTGGCATAACTCCTTGCTGAAACTGGCAGCTGAAGCCATAATGACATGCAGGTCATGGCACAAGTTTTTACCCGAGAAAGTTGTTTATTCAAACAATTACAAACAGTGCCTTTGTTCCAAGTTGTGATTAATGAAATAAATGGGCAGCAAATTGAATGACCAGTCCATTGTATAATAGAATTATTGAAGTAATGATAAGTAACATATTTTTGCTTTTCCCTGCTCTAGGTGTGGTCTCTAGTTTGATACATTACTGTGACTTGAGTATTCATCCCTTCTTGATTCCCTTCAGCTAAATTAAAGGAAGAAGGCAATTAACTCTGGCATGACATACACTCTCTACAGACAGGTCAAAGTGCAAAGTTGCCAAGAACATTATCTTTCATTATTCTAGCTCTCTCTTTTATCACAAGAAATTGCATGGATTTCAACTTCGAATGTTAACAAACAGAAGTCAAAGACCCAATCGTTCATTATTGTCACAGCAGCCCTTTCATGTCAAAGAAATCAGAATTCTAAATATATTCAGATACTAATTCAGTAGTCACTTCTATTCTTTTTCAACATCTATTTTAATAACTCAACATGACTGTTCCAAATGAAATAATAAGAACTTTTTACCAGCTTTTGAGAAATTGTAGTTTTTCTGTAATTAGCAAAAAAAGGAATCAAAGCTGTTCTTTTTGATGATCACAAAGTTACTGAACCTTATATATACATATAGGTATATGTATACCCCTTGCAGATGTTTGTTGGTGACTTCTTAGACTCTATCATATAAAATGGACTTTTTGTCCAAAGTAATCAATATCATTTTAGAGTGTGATTAGATTCTATCCAACTTTAGAAGTCACCCTAAATTTATGGCAAACACGTGATTTTGCAACCCTATAGATCATTCTATAATGTACATGGTAAAATAGAAAGGTGTTCTTCTAAAATAAATTGTTGATAAATTTTAACTTTCCGAGCTTCCATTTAACTACAAATTATGGGTGACTTCTAAATTTTGAAAACAATACAGTCACTATATCCTTGATTTTAAGCATCATGCTTCTTTTTCATTGATCTGGAAAGTACTTCTTCCAGTACAAAAATACAGTATATATCTCTACTGTTGGTTCCAAGGTAGAACTTGGGATATACTTTAATGTCACATCAGATTCTTATCTGAAGGATCAATCTTATAACCTCCAGTTCCTGAGGGGGCCTCCGTGGCCGAGAGGGTAAAGTCACTGACTTTAACACTCACTCAGCCCCTCACCGCGTGGGTTCGAATCCCGGCAGGGTCATTTGGATTTTCATGTGAGGAAGCCTTCAAGCTAGCTTGGGGTAGGTCGGTGGTTCTACCTGGATGCCTCCGTGCATTCGGGGTCTTCCTCCACCTGTAATTAGCATGACGTCGTTATATGACTGAAATACTGTCAAAGCGACGGTAAACCCAAATAGTCAAGTCCAGTTCCTGAATTCAGTGTGCCACATGGCATCTACAACAACATACATGTCTGAGCTCTATATGAACTTTATTAATGAGAGTAGCATACACTGCCTATTCAATGATACTGGCTGATTATCCGACTGTCAGGCTCACTAATGCTTATAACTTTAATTGAATCTGAATGAGAAATTGATTTAAACATTAAACAATTAGTAATATGAGTGGATGTATCCATCTAGATAAATAGCAATATGAGTGTTTATATCAATCCATTAAAAGTTCCGTTTAGAATATGACCTCAATAATCAATACTTTAAATTAACAGCAGTTATTTCAAAATCAAGTCAGCAAACTTTTAACAGTATATCAAGTTTTAAACCTCAGAGAATTACTCCAACGATTTTTTTCAACAACAGTTTCTGAAGATTGCAAAACATTAATTTTGAACTTCTTTATCTGATGAACAATTCAAAGACAGCAATATCAGTCTTGTGGACAATTGGAAATCATTGATACTGGTTATGAACAACTGAAAGACTAGGATGCTTCTTTTCAATTCTAATTTTTAGTTATTTAATTGATTTTTTAAAGTCAATGTAAGTCAATAAGGAGTTACAATATTGTACAGAACTACCAGGGAGTACTAACACAGATTCTGCTATCCTTAGTCTAACGATGAAGCAAGCCACCATCCCATTCCATCAGTCTTCATTCCAATGACTTGGTTAAACGTTTTATTTCCAAACAGTATAATGCAGTCATGGCCATTTACTGGGTATTGTAAGATATTGGGCTGAGTCCCTGCGAAATTGGTACAGTACTGGTCAGATATCTCCACAGAAGCTTGTTATATAGGGTACTGATGGGTCAAGGAAAGATGTCCCCAATTCAGGATAATGGGACTTGGTGTTATATCAACCCTAGTAAACATACAGTGCAGAACTACTCCCATCTCCAGAATAATTAAATCAGTTTCAGGTTCATGAATAAAAGGAAAGATCTAAATACTATTTATTTACATAGTAAAGTCAAAGGTTTCAAGTAAGTTGAACTGCTACAGATATTAAAATGTATTCAAATGGACATTACAGAGCTGGGCTGAATTATAATTTGATTTACAACTCCTAACACATAACAGTATCTTCATCTTTTTAAACCTGAAATATAAGTGTAACTCAATCTATGAATGTCAGGTTTCAAGGGATCAAATTCACAATGAAAAATACCACTGACACAGAATCTGTGATAGGGTGTTTAGCACTGTCATGACTCTTATTTATAGATGTCATATTTTCTTCTAATGTGATGCTGAATCATATGCCTGGCTGGGTAAAGCTGTCTATCTCTAGAGGTATACAAATTTAAAACATGGTCCAGTGGTAACATAGCCGACTGCAGGTCTAAAGATTGAGAGTTTGAACCCTGTTGGGGGCAATGATTTTTCATGACCTTCCAAGGCAAAAAGAACTGATCCAATCCTGTAACTGTCTAGGGATAAAATTTAATGTAAGTTGCAAGAACTTGTTTCCCAATCAATGTTAGATAAATAAGAAATAACTTCTAATGCTTTGTCTTGACCCTTTCCATCTTCTCAGGTTGTCAAATTTGTGCTAATGGTTTCACTTGCTGGCTGATCAAGCTCTATGACTGCTAAATTGGTCTTTCTTCTGTCATCTGTTTATGGAGTATGGGAAAATATTGATATGCCAAGTTGTAAAAACATTGTAAAAAAATATGGTAATCACAGTGATGGGCCAAAGCTTCGATAGTCTTTCAAATAGTGACAGCTGTCAATCGACTGTCAATATCTGACATATTTTATAAACTTGTCACTGCTTTGAAAATGCATCATCATTTACAATACAGATTACTTTATATGGTCTTCAAACATACTGATGACCTCTCTCAATAGACAAAGAGTTCTTTTTCCATTCTTATACCCTATTACCAAAACATCAGAGAGGAGCAAAATATCTGGGTGATAAAAGGTCAAGATCGATGCACTTTTTTGGAAGATATGAATTTCATCTGCTGTCCCATATGCAGATTATTTTTTTTTAATGAAATTATATATTAACTGTTATTTTTGTTAAACTAGGCAAATGATATACTGCTAGATTACTTTTTTTCAAGGTGTGGAGCTCACTTGCTGCCTCAAGGTATCAGAAGATGGCATTTCAAAAAGACTGGAGAATGGTTGATGGAATGCAAAATGATGATTAAAATGAAGCAAATAACGTGTTAGAATGTTACCCTGCCTTATAATATTTTATGGGACATTTTTCTGCACAAATCAAACAGTCTACTAGATTTCTTTCAGCATACATAAAGTACATCCTTGATTAATATTTACTTCAGTTTAAGGCTCTCCTTTGTGAACCTCCAATGTATAAATGTGGTCTTTGCAATGTTATTTTTTTTGTACAATGCTTTAAAAACATTCAAAAATGACAAAGTTTAACTGATGAGTACAAACCAGGGTTATGTCTTTTTTAATACAAATACATATAGTTTGAAGTAGGGTATTATTAATTCAGACGTACCTGGCTCACCCTTGTCACAGCATATTTGACTAAGAATTATAAGGTACATGGTGACTTCCTCCACCAGCCATTAATTTAACAAAATGAAAAATCTGCCTGCCGTCTTAACCAGGCATAAAACAAAGGTGTTTTACTGTGGCTGGAAAAATGCTAACTCATCCACTGCTATCTAGCAAAACCAAAAAACAAAACAGGAGTATTAGTTTCATCATTTGTGTTACAAATACAAGATCTAACAACAGCGACTCCTTTCACCATTTTTCTGCTCATTAACAGGCAATCCTTGTTCATTGGATTTTTCTTCGTAAGTACTGGTAAACTAACAAGTTTAATAATTAAAATCTGATGTGTGAGTGGGAGAGCGCCATAAAAAATTAATAAAAGAATCTCCTAGCTGCTGTTGGCCCGAGGTACCAGCCAAATCCACACCCCTACCAAACTACTGGTACGTCCGGTTGCTGATCTCTTTACTACATGACCTTTGTAATTGGTATAAAACAAGATCAGCCTGCAAACAACTCACAGTTTTGTCAGGTTGTAAATCATGTTAAAATTGCTTATTTGAGAGCTTGATGCCAAACTATTGCAGCTCCTTTTTTATAAGTAGTTACCAAAGTTTGGCACCATACTTTGAATTGTTTTCAGTCTGATCAAGCTTTCCTATGGCCTACCATGGTGTTAAATGGTGTATATCCCATGGGTAAGGAACTACATTACACATACCATTACCTGGTTCCACATATTCTCTGGGAGGAAAAATAGGTCAATAAATCAGCAACGGGTGCCCTTGAAATGGATATATCTTTCAATCAATTTACACTGATTGAACTGCATCCAGCTAAAAAATTGAGCATCTCTTCTTGGCCCAGATCATGAGGAGTTACAAGGCAGTGATCAATAATTGACAGATCTCAGTCAAGTCTATTTCACATGAACTGTTGGTTTGAACAGTATTATCAGGAGCTGCTTCAATAAATTCACCACATCCAAACACCATTTTTCAGAATAAATCATCTTGTTTTTTATCTAAATGATGTACTTGACCTACTAAGTTTTTGCTGGATTTTTTTTTTTTTTTTTCAAAAGAAATAAGGGAACTTCTGATTTCAAGATCGATTCCGATCTTCAGAACATTGATTTTTTTTTTATCTTGTTATTTACAATGTTCTCTGGAATTATTTGCTGATAAACTTTTTTCTTCTCAAGGTCACATGATTTCTGCGGGATATACCAGATGTACACAAATCTCATATGAAAAGAGCTGTAGCTATGTTCTTGTTGAGGGTGAATTTTTTTATTTTCAAGATTATGTTTTCAAGTTGTATATTTGTTCAACACTGGCTTAGCCTAGGACTAATTGTTACGGGATATCACTCAGAAAGCAATATTTCATATACCTAGCAACATTTTTATTCAAAGTAGTAAATCATAGGTTAATTCCTTCTTTTTTTGTACTGTCATTAATTACTTATATCTATAAAGTGACCACAAAAATTATTTTATTTAAAATGTGGAACTTCACGGAGAAAAAAACAGGCAAACCCCACATTTCGTAGTACACAAAGCATGTCATCAATGTATGGTTGCATCACTTACCTGTTGTCCTCTTACAGATGGACAGCCATTACCTGGTAGCTCCAGACAGGGGAGGTAATCTTTCAGGCTGCAGCATTTCATGTGGGAGGTTCAGATCTAATGATTATGTTTTACAGTTACATAACAGTTAAGGTGACAAGTGATGTATAGCAAGGTTACGCTCTTGTTTACTTCCACTACAATCAGTGCATACTTACATACAGTGCATTGCCTCATTGAATGAAAGGTGTTAAGTGTATGGGTTTCTCCTATTTGCATTTCATAAAGGGAGAAGGTAAACTGATAGTGTTGACAAATAAAATACCATATATATATATATATATATATATATATATATATATATATATTCTTGCAGACTCAAATTATCTGATACATGAAATTGTTCAACTGAAAATATGAGTCTCAGGTTTAATGCTGTTTGGACAACCATGTCCTTAATAATCAAGCTATTTAAGGCATCTCTGATCTGATCTGAAACTTCTTAATTAGTTTTTGTAACCATTCACCCAATTTGAAAGTTCATGTACCATGTGTTTATTTTGATTTTGTTTGTATTGATATCCTATTCAAGAATATTTATGTAGCTTGTATAAGCAGGTGAAGATTACAGAATAAAGAAACCTTTAACAACAAGACTTGACCTGATTAACAATTAAGAGATCTAACTAGTTCTCTTTGAAAAGAGTGAGAACAGTCATTCTTTGCTGTTATCATTCTTTTTCTTAAGCATGAATAAAATGATAAGGGTGTGAAACAGGATTAATGCAATACCCTAAATTTTTTTTTTCATATGAGAAAATCCACAATCAATGACACAGAATACCAAAATAAGCACCTTGGACTAAATGCTTCTCTCTGATCTATGACTAATTATATTTCCAAATGAAAGCTATTTTACCTGATAATCAAGATTTATTTTGTCTACAAGGAACCCCAATAAACCATATATTACATTCCTGTAAAAGCCATATATCAATTTTTCTTCAATTAATGTATAGATATATAAAAGCAAAACATCTAAACTACATATGGTTGATTTACAAGTACATAATAGGTAAATTAAAAACCCACAATAGATAACATGAAAGTGCTAATTTGCTAAACACCCTATGCACATGAATAAATTATCACATGGTCATGACCAATTTTAAATCATCTGCATACAGCCACTAATTTGTGGAATTTTGGACAAAGGTAATTAATCTAATACCACATGGTCAGTACTGAGGTAGGGAGAGGCCCACATCTGGCTTTGAATTCTCCAAGTCTGAGTGTAGCAGATACAATCTGTTGAAGATCAACTTTCAATAACAGATCATAACTATTGCATAATAGTTAATTGGAGGGTGGATTCAACAGGGATACAGATGGTGCCAAATCACATCTACTGGTTCCCCGCTTCCCACAGGCTTCCTGATCCCATCAGCTGATTTCCTGTATCCTTTATTTTTAATACCCTGCTGAGCTGGCTTAACATCACATTTATGTTTGCAACTCTACTGGACAGAGCAGGGCTATTACATAATTCTGCCCATGAGAGCCCTTGGGGGCCAAGATTGGGTGTTGACAGTCTCTATCTTGTCATCTCTAACAGACAAATTCATACATGTGTCATTAACAATAGGCAAGTGTTTAGTCTATGATCATCACATTTAACTGGGTGTGAAATTTGAAGTTGTAAATTATGATCTAATCTTCCACTCATCTTTTCTTATGCAAAATAGATTACTCAAGTGCACATGGTGCTGGGCTGTGAAAAGGGGGAAAATGAACTGGGTTAAAAGTGTAAGAGCTTAAAGAAGTCTGGTCTAATGACCTGTAGAGATGAGGAAGTGTACACTCAAGTGTTGGTTGTTCCTTACAGTGACACTAAGCTCAGTGTCAAGATATATGATATTGAACATATGGTCTGCTTCCTTTGAACCAGGTCCTTTGATGCCATTTGTTCTTTTATGCAATGTGTTAAAAGGTCATAAAATATAGTAATTATTTAATTAGAATTTAATATAATTAGACAGCTGGAAGTCATATGATTTGCTTACAATTTATTTCAAGAATTTTCTTGCCCTACACACTTTCTAAGTTCAAGAAAGTGCTGAATGCATCAGCTTCTGCTTTTAAAAAATTCATAGCTGCAACAGATTTATTAAATGATTATCACCAGTATAAGTTGCTCTTGCATATAGATTGGTTATAATTTGTTAATGCCAGATACAAAGCATGAACTTAATAAACATCTCATCAGCTCTGCATGTTATGTTAAACAGCTAGCATACCAGTGAAATTCTCAGACATTTATAATAAGCTTCCATATGAATGATGAAAAATATATTTAATATATAAAATGGAGACTTTATTTTCACATATATATATATAAATATCATGCTTCAAGCAAATTTTCAGAAGTAAAATTTTAGGGTTTTTTTAAGGCCTTACAATTCAAATTAAGGACTTCCATAAACTGCAACTTAGGCTTTAAATTTTAAGGCATGAAAGGGTTTTTTAAACAATTTAAAAAAACACTTTTAATGACCAATATTTTGATTTCAAATTCAAGGGTTTTTTCAAGACCTTTCAGTTATTTTTAAGTTTTTTCCAAAGGTTTATAAGGCAAACTGTGATTTGCGAGTTGTTTTTTTTTATGACAGACATCAAATTCACGGGTTTTTCAAGACCTGTGAGAAGCATGTATATACATATGTTTAGAGTACATAATAATCTGCCAGTAAATGTAAGACCACAGGGGCTTAAACATTTCACACAAAACTACTTAGAAATATATCTTAAAACAAATACATATAGAACTTTCAATGTTTGAAGAGTACTCAGTATGGCTCTTTTATTTCTTTTGGAATGCCCAGGGCTCACTATCTTCATTTTTTTTGTGCCAATAAATAGGCACCATTCCCCCATCCAAAAAAAATACATGTTTTATTCCCCCATTTCCATGCAAAATTTCCCCTTCAGTCAAAAAATGTCAGAGCTCAAATAAATTACAAGAATGGTCGTACTTTTTAACATTTCCATTATTTTGTAAATTTTATCAACATAATTATTGTATGTATTATTATGTATATATGCAGCAAGAACTGTCAAAAATTTCCCCTACAGGGCAAAAGGACATGAAAAATACCTATCCTGAAGGTAGAGGTACTGCTCTCCCAAAACAAAGAAAGAGAGATCCTTGATGCATGAATGTATGAAATAAACATGGTACAATGATTGACCGTTTCAAGCATTATATGCAAATATACATGCATATGCGTGCCCATGCATGTAGGTGCAATACACATAACATCATACTGCACATATGTGTGATAAAGTTTGTCCTATGCTTATTTCGTTGCTTTGACATTTTGTTTTTAGTACAGGCAAAGCTGAAAAGCATAGGACTATGAAAAAGGATGCTTAATTATTTTGTTTATATTCATTTGAAGATGTTAAATTCATAAAACTTACTTTTTTTTTAAAACACGATCAGTTTTAAATATGAATGATATCCTGATCCTGGTCTGTACTCAAAAATTACTTTTTATATACAACCTCTCAGATTCTCTCAAGGCAATTTTTTATGTCAAAAAAATAAATAGATCTAAATTCCACAGCACCAGTTCACAATTTATCTATATGCTTTTGATTATGGCCAAATCTTGAAATCGATTATTTTGAACTTTTTAGAGAAGATAAATGAATTCAACTAAAGTGAATATCTTTTGTTAGCTGCCTCTGCGCACACACACACACACACACTAGGTGCAACTCAAGAATGTAAACACAAACACGTGTACTGTGTTTACGAGGTCATGTCATCGAGTTATGTTCTTCCTCATAATTCTCCGCATAAATGCCGATCAATTCTGCAATTGTATCACTGAATGCATTACACGACTTGGATTAGAATACTGCCCAGTGATAGGCTACCAATCTCGTGATTGCTAATTAAAAATTGACGTATTTAGCGATGATCAAACACCGCTGCGACTACCACAGATGTTTACCATTTAAAACCACATTTAAATATGATGTAAGAAAGTCCAGCCCTCTTTGTGTCAAAAGAGGCGTGATACGTGTTTTTGACATGTGCCAACCCCTTCAATAGCCACTGGACAAAACAATAGACGGGCATAAGTTATGTGTTGACAAACCGAAACTGGACAGTGCACTGCATTTTCACTTAAGTCATTCAAACAAATTCGATTGATTCATCGCTTTGCGGACTTGTCAAGCATTCAAAACATGACAGATTGAGAGCTATGTCTATATCGGTTTGATAAATGATGCTAAATTCTTCAAATTTTCATTCATGCAAGGTCGAAATTTCATTTTTCTGACTCACCCGGCCGTAATTTTCATCACTTCAAAGTGGACCGCTCCATGCTCTAATTGCCGCCATCTTTGACTAGAGCATTGTGGGATATATTTTAGTACTCAGTTGAAGAAACAACAACATGGCGAGAACATGAATAAGCCCTTGAATACGAGGTAACTAGTTTCTGCTTATTTTCGATTTTTTGTGTGGACTGATGTGATATTTATGTTGGAATGGTTAGAGGACTATTAGTTTTATTTAACTGAAGTAAAGGGGTAAGTTATATTCATCGATTATTATATTTAAACCACTGTTAAAGGTTATGTACTTTTAAACTCTTTCGGCGAAATTTAATTTTCGAAGTAATCTGTTTTCTCCAAAGTGAGACCGCTGGAATAATATCTTTATTTTCAATTATTATTATTATTATTTTTTTTTTGCAAAAATAATTTAATATATCTTCATGTAAAAAAAATCCATGCTGAATTTAAATGACTTGGGAACAATTTCACCGCATATTAATGGTCAAGTAAACCTGTGACCTTGCCAGAGGATGCTGACTACATCCAAACTCCTCATGTATGTTTTCTTGGTTTCAACCATTTATCATAATGAATAGAGTAGCTAACTTGCCCCGCTCGTCTACAACCGAAGGTCAGTTAACAAAAACACACACACAAAAAAAAAAACTATGTACAGCTAGTTACTAACATAAGGTCATCTTCATGTACGGAGATTAAAATACTCGATCTTCGTTTGCGTCCAGTTCCAGATATTGCATTAAAAATCCATGAATGATTAATGAAGAAAAACTTGTTAAAAATTTATGCTACAAACACAAGTAGGCAGCCAGGCACGAGTGATATTAATTTGATTAAGTCTTAAGACTAAGCGTACGTAGCTTCAAGGGAATTGAATTTCTAAATGTAGCACTATTTTGCAACGGGATTTTGAGTGGTCAGTTGGCATTGTACATGCGTAAAAGAGGCGTGGCTTAGCAGATTTAACAGTATTTTGTCGAGTGTGCATGTCATCCAGAGTTAAACAGCTGGGGAGTGTTATATACTTGTATTGTTTCACCAATAATAAAGCAGTTAGTGTTGTACATCGGTCCTATGTGGGTGCTATTTTTGGAGATACGATTTTTTCTGCTGTGAGACTCTGGGAGAGAGTTTACACATTTACTGAGAAAGACATCTTGTTACTAGGTAAATGGATTTTAATTGAATCACCAGGCAAAGCTCATGTTGCCTTTACTTTTTTTTTATGATAATTTATTTTCAATACTAAAAGTAAATAATAATATGTAAGGAAATGATTTGGAAATAAAAATGAAGTAAATATTTTTAAGTTTATAAATAGTAAATTGGCATTATTATTATCATTATTATTTTAATTTTTTTAATATCACTGATATATTGTGGCTCACCATATATAATTTATATTGATTGTACAATTAAATGTCAGCATCAAGGATATAAATATGTTACTTTTTTAAAATTGGAGAAAAATAAGTTACACATTTCTTATGTTTAATTTTTAACTATTCTGTAATATTTTAATTTTCCTTTAAATTTTTGAGAAAAAAATCTGCACATGTTAACTTATCAGAATTATTTTTTTTTAATGCACAATAATCAATTAAAATCCAGTTTAATGGCTTAAAAAGAACTTTTTTTTAATATCAGCTTTTCAATAATATGTTGTTTATATATATATAACATACATGTATTGTGAAATTTCAATGACAAGTTTGATGTTTAACAAGAAATAAAGACATCACAGTTAGATGATGCAGCAGCTGGTTAGGATTTCATGGCAGTAGTAGAAGTAGTAGTTAAAGAGAGAGAACTGAGTACAGGTTCTGCGTATCACAGCTGTGGAAATGCTTCTATTTACAACCTCATCCGATAGGGGGAGGGAGTACAAGCATGAAATATATTTATGAGTTACTCAAGCGTGACTGGACAGGTTTTTTAATAGCATTGTAGCTTTCACAATGTTTATTTAACTGTGTAAGTGACCATCGCACTGGTCACTAAAAAGCTGTGTCAGTTTGATGAAAGTATAGGCCCAGGCATCAATCATGCCTGTAAAAATTTGAGATTAATTGACCTTTCATAAGGGTCACATTGTGTACATGTAATATAAGAGAGACAGTCTACTGTTTATTCATGACAGCCATATTTTCACTGGTCAGTCATCGAGACAGTTGTGTGTGTACTTAACAAAAGGACTTACAGATTAAAAACATCAGGTACTTTACTTTATTCTTGAGTTGTTCTTTAATTTTAAAAAAAAAGTTATATATATATAATTATTACAGTAATTTTTTTTTTTTTAATTTTTTCAAGAATTTTCATTAAAGGCATAATTTTTTTCAATTAACATTCTTAATTAGTTCAATTTAACTTTATGTATTTTCAAGTTTTTTGGAATAATTTGATAATTATGAAAAATATTCTGAAACCACAATAAAGTTTAGTGTTTTAGGTTCATCAATAAGATTTCAGGTCTGGATCATTAAAAAAATACTTCAGTATTTATTTTTTTTTTTTTTTTGGTATTGTTTTAAAAAAAAACTTGCAAATTAATTAATGTCATAAAACATCAGATTCCTCTCAATTGCAGTCTATAATTGTTATAATCGTCCCCATTTATATCCATCAGTGCTGTAATTTTAACTGTTTTCATTAATCAATGTTGAACTTATTGATTGGGGCTATTATATATGGGAATAGCTATCCTTTTATTCCAATAAAAACAGATCATAACAGGTTCACTTTAAATTTATCCGGGAAAAGGCATTTGAGAACAATCAACTAAAATAAAAGCATGGAAAAACATAAGGAATTCTCAGAGTAAACACTGCGATGATATTAACATCATTTGACAGCATGTTGTGAGGTGCCAACAGGGGGTATGATAATGAGTGCATGTTCCCTGAGGGCCTCTCAGGGTCTAACCGCTTAGTCCCCCTGTCAGTGATATTCAAAGGATATACATTCACTGTTAGACGTACACTTGTATCATTCCAAGGAAATTCTTAACTTTCTGTAAGTAATTAACTAATTTTTCTGGTCAAGTATATATTCGCTTTTTCTCAAAAGATATTTTATCATGTTGATTAAATCAACAAAGCATGATCTATAAGTCTCTTCCAATTTTCTGCGCAGTATTTTCAATCTGGTAAAAAGATGATGTGAAAGATTTACTTATTAAATATTAGATTATAAATTCATATATGGAGCATATTATGAATATAGTACACATATTTAAATGATATGAAAATGCCAACTATTTTCCCATTAATTTTTAAAGATTAAAAAGCATGAATTTTAATGTCTTTTTTCTGAAGTTATAACAGGCAATCTGAATTCAGAAGTTGAATATTAACATGTAAATAGCCATAAATCATGGACCCATTTTGTTCAGAATAATGAATAAAAATCAACCAGCTGGCTTACATTTTAATTTTTAAATTTAAATATATTTGATAGCGTTTGAAAATTCACAATTTAAATGTATCAATTATAATCAAAATTGAATTTATATAAATATATGTAATTTTATTTATAAATTATTTCACATCAGAATTAAGAAATTTTAATATTTATACTTCACAATTTTTATAATTAAAGATATCCCGAGGTTTTGTAAATTTAGGTCGTAATACAAGAAAATGTGAGAAGAGAGGGTTTGTGTTAGGTTATGAGTGGTGTTTCTTGATTAAAATAAAATTAGTTCTTTTAGAATTAAATTTAGAAAGTTATTTATATTTTTTTACATATTTTTTATTAGTAATAACTTCAGAAATGTATATAAATTTAAAGATATATTTATAATTGGTATAAACTGCTTGACAAAAAAAAAAATAAATTTTTATATAGTGCATAATGAAGTTACGTTTATATAAATACCCTATTTTATAATTATTTTATTATCTTTAGATATTTAATTATCTTTATCTTAGAAATGTTTTATCCCTTTTAATTAAGGTACTGGAATGGAAAGTTGATAGACTGATATGTGAAACACATGTACGTAATATCACTATTGCAAAAATTTACACCTTAATATCGAAGAAAAGTGTTTGATAATGTTCTCTAATGCCTAAGGGCAAAGGGCACATATCAATTTCTTTGTAAATGTTGCCTATCAAATCTATCTCAGAACTTTTATTATTTAGTTTTGCCATTTTGATTGAATCTTGAATAAAACTTGCTTATTACTGAAGAGAATACATGACAAATACTGAGGAATATGATTCCAGGGGAGTGGTTCTGGTTTCTGTTTTAACTTCTTGAGGGAAAAAATTCCGAGATATGAAATTAATTATAGATTTTAGTTCAAATATTTACACTGCGGCGTCTTAGCATCTTTGCATAGCTCAAGAGGTTGGCTTCTATGTTATTAACGAGGAACATATCTCATGAAACCACCATGTATCATAAGGGCTTAGAGATATTGACAGAAAATCTTAGTCTCGTAGAGGCTTGGAAAGGGATGCTGACAGAAAAAATAAAGTCCTTTAGGAGCCTGGAGTAGCCATCATATTAGGGGCTACTCAGGGAAGTAATTTATATATTCCTCTATAGTCTGGATAATATTTCTTAAATAAAAGTATATACCCTTTATCCCAAAAATCAATTAAATGGAAAAATATTTTGATGGTGTTGTACCAAACTTTGGTGTTGATGCTAATTCATTTAGGCGTTGGTCAAACACTAATAATGTACACTGTTAAACATTAACAAACTATAGTAGTCCACAGATATCCATCTCAGTAAATCTTCCTGAGTTCTTTAGCCCATAGGGCCTCATTTCTGAAAGTATTAAAAGCTGAAATAATGGTCAGCCAAAACCCATTTCTTCAATGCTAATAAAATTGAAGGAATTGTAAAGATGCTTTTAAAGCTGTAATGAAGGGAGAAAAAAATATGTACCAAGTGATTTCGAGCGAATTATCGAGTTCACCAAGATTTATAATTTCATTGAAAAGGAAATCAGGAAAGTGAGAAGAGCTGTTAAAAATAATCTTCCAATTAAGGGAATAGAAATAATAGACAGTGCTCACACTTTTCCTCCTGTATCATGTTTCTTTATCATCATACTTCAAGATAAATTTGCCTCAGAACCAGTCTATGGGGCACCTTTAGTTGTTACTATAGCGATAAATTGAGTGCTATTGTTGAGTCCTGTGTTACCTTTGAGGGCCTCCTTCGATGAAACAAGTTATTACAATCTTTGCTAATTATCATCAGAATTTATCTGCATCAGTAACTGTGTGAACAAAGGGTCAAGGGTCAGGCTTTGGAGAAAGGGTTATGCTGAGTTGTCTTGGATTAGGTTGTAACCAAGCGAAATTGATTGCAGATAATGCTAGTAACAATACATGTGAAGAAAATTTGGCAGAATTTCATGCAACTCATTACTATTAATGTGAAGACAATAGAAGCCATATGTTACTGTGGATCTTTGTTATGCAATTAAGTATTGGTCAGTGAGAGGTGGGAGGCTGGTGCCCCACTTCAACAGCCTGTGAAACCAGAGATAACCGTGGCAACAGGAGTTTTTGGTATATTCATCAAACCCTGCTGATTTTTCCACAGTTGCATCTGTTCAGAATTTAATGGAGGCCTTGGAGGGGGTAGGGGGTATGATCAAGTAAAGATGTCTTTTCCGTACCCAGCATTCATTTAATTTTTAGATGATTGAACTGAAATTAATTCAGTAATTGCATTCCAGTGTTACTATTAGATTGAAATTGTTACCTATTTTCATAAGAAAAAATATTTAAATTTCACATGGGATTTTTTTTTCTTAAATAAAAATTAAATAACATAAAATTATTTATTTTGTTTTTGTTTTTTTCATTGAATTAAAAACTCATGTAACATAAGTGTTTACCTTTAAACAGAAAATTATAGTTTTAACATTTTAAAGCATGAAAGAACTATATGAAATTACATCTTTTTTCCTATCTCCTGTCAGAAATACATAAATAAGTGTCACTCGTCATCTTCCATCCGACCAACAACACTGGTGATTATATCAAAACCATAAAGCATGAATTTGATATGTTTTTATAACTCTCCGTACACACTAATATAATGCTGTTTAAAAATTCATATACCTTTAGGCTGTTATTCTTTCATTTGAGGAATTTTGATAATTTTGAAAATTGAATCAATCTAGCGTGTAGTTATACAATGGCTTTTCCCTCAATCACCGCTGAATGAATTTGTCTTATTTAGTATAAACATGTTATTCAATTTTAAACCCAGCCCTTAATTTGACAGGCATTATGCTTCTCCATTCAGTCTTGTTATTTTAAGATTATCAGTAAGTTAAATTTCCCCAAATCCAAGCGCAATGCTGCTTAAATTTAAATGGATATAAAAACACCCGCATTCCATTGTATTCAGTCACTGTATACAAATCCAATAATCCGCAGAGAATAATATAAGAAAAAAAAAGTGTGATAAAAATAACAAAGCATTCTAAGCCTAAAGTGAAAAGTATTTTGTAAATGACAACAGAGCAAGCTGTAGGTATAGGTGATAAAATCAACTGTGTATGTTCAAAATTCCCCGTATTGAACCCCTCGGGCAGTGGAGATTTTAATCCATATGGTAATTAGAGGAGATAAGTGGACTAGTTTGTTAGGTCTTTTCACAGTTACAGATTTTTATGCATAGAGTTGAACAGGTCACGGTAGAGAGATGCTTTCTGGAATCTTGTTCTTGATCAGCTATATCTGTATATTGATCAGGAAGATATCAATACTTGCCAGGGAGTAATAATTGCCCCTCCCGGTGCCTCTCATAAGTTCGGAGGAGGATAGTGTTTCAAATTTGGCTGGTCAGTTGGAGGCTTTAGCAATTCATAACCATGGTGATGGGGAACATCTGCTGTTGATGGACAGACATTTTTGTAAACTTCTTCACTTTGAGGCTGGAAATCTGACACCGTTTTGGTGAGCTCTTAAAATTATGTCATTAGTAGTGCTGTCTAAATTTTTAACCAGTGGTGTGCAGTACTGTACTGATGCTGGTCAGTTTACATTCTTAAGGACTAATATTATCATAATTGTTTGTATAACTTTGTATCAAGGGAAACAAAAATTTATATTCATGTAAGATATTTTCTTAATTCATCATTGTATGATTTAATATAATCTTTCTCTTTTTGTCAATATATCTATGCATTTTTTCACCTCTCTCTCTCTCTCTCTCTCTCTCTCTCTTCCTTTCTCTCTCTCTCTCCCTAACAAATATCAGATATAGACAATTTAATTAACAATGTTCTTAACACTTGTACAATGTACTTGGCAGTGTACAGGGATAGATATATGGATATGGATTAAGAATTGTCTGACCAATTTGGTATACCAGTATTTCATATTTTTATTTCCTTTGTTTTACACACATATCATATGAGATACATTCCAGTTCATCTACTCAGTGTATGTAAAACTTTTGACCTGTATCATAAGACTTCAACTTGAGTTGATTAAACACTAGCTCCAGTTTTAGCAGCTGTTTCCCCTTTTCAATGACTGTCAATAAGTCTTGTGGCCTGTCCCTTTGTTCACTGTTATGTTTTTCACAGTTTGTCAAGTGTCAAATTTTTGGAATTGCTGTTCATGAAGTTGTAGTCTGAAGATTTAGCTGCACCCATGTAAGTAAGAGAGAAAAAATGTATTAAGTTGAACTTTGTATCAAGGATGGATTGATCATGGTGGTAATGAGTACAATGTTAGCATTCGTTCTCTCTCAAATTATGATTTGATTCTATTATCATTCTTTTTATTGAAATATCTGCCTTTCTGTCTCTATTGTTTTCTTTGAACATTATTTGAATATTACTTAAAATGTGATTAATTTTCTTAATTTTTTATCACATATAATTCTATATGCCTCATATGTGTAGATATTTATTGTTTTATATTGTAGAATTACATTATACTTGTTATCTTTTGAATTTGTTCTGTATTGTTTGAGTGCCTTCACATTTTACATTCACTAGTATAAATTCAGCAGATTTTCTTGCAAAAGAAACAAAGCACACGGTGGAATAAATATTCATTTAGGATATACATCAGTAAAATTTACTGTTAATTGATGTTAATATCTAGAACTTAAATTTAAAACTTGCTAATTTTGTCTATATAAGTAAGTTATTTTAAAAATGTATAACCCGATTCTGAAGTTTCACATTTAAGCAAATTGAATTTGAAACTTTGTAACTGTGATGCTGTGCTAGCGGTACTTTGAATTATAGCATTGTTTATACTTCTTTAAGAAAATATAATGTTGCAAATCTATATGTTAAAGGTTTTGAATGAACATTTGAAATATGTTGACAGGATTTTAAAGAAGAGATTAGTACTAATATCTATTTTCTTAACCAGCTAAATAAAAAAAAAAAAAAAAAAC